>CM066324.1:107942381-108432381 GCA_033807775.1 Saussurea involucrata
GCATTATTATTTTAGAGAAAAAGTAATGAAATGGGTAATTAGTAAGAATATTCCTAACCGATTCTATATAATTCTTTTAAAAGAATTTGATTTATTTAATATTTTAAAGATTATAATATTAGGGAAATTTATTAAAATGCCCCAAGTTCACCCTTGAGTTGCTCAAATGCCCCAAATCTCTTTTGATTTGTAAAAATGTCCCGTGATCCCGCGATGGGCCCTGCAATCGTGGACCAACCCACGTGGCCCACGGATTCATCCTGCGATGGGCCAAAAGTTACACTTTTGGTCCCTCCCGCGATGGAGGATGCGATTTTTGGCCATTTTCACTTTTAGTCCCGTTTTTCACGTATAATACAAGTTATGTCTCTTTTGTTTGCTAAATTACAACTTAGGTCCCTTATGTTTAAAACGAAAATTAAAAATTATTGTAATTAAAGATTCGATCAGAGATCACAAAAGTTTTCCGTTGGTTAGTAAATTTAATGTTTATCTAGTATTTAAATTTATTTATCGGTTGATTATGAGATCTTCTTTAATAAATATTGGTTAAACATATTAAACGTATTTAAATGTGTTACAAAGTTGTATATTTATTGATTTAAATTATAAACTTGTATCTAAGATTTTTTTTAATAATACAAATGCTTACATTTTCTATTGTTTAACAAATAATAAACTTTAAACGTGTTTATTATTTTTAACAAATTACACTGGACGATAAAGTAGATAAAATCATGTTATATAAAAAAACAAGAGCACTAAGCATACAACATTTATCGTCTCAATCAAGGGAAATCAATGTTCAGATCAACGCTATCATATCTTATACTTCCATGTGGTTCTAGCTCCGACGGGCCATGCGTGCTACTTCGTTGGCTGACTGAATGTCTACTCCTTGACACGCTTGAAGGGCAGGAGTTGGACACTCTCCACGAGTATGTCCTACTGCTTGGCACCGAGTACATTTTATTTGTATCGGATCTTCACCACGAGATGGACGTCGATCGTTCTTTCTTGGTCTCCCGGCTCTGTTCTTAGTTATTAACGGTGGATAGCATGGCGGAAGGGGGTCGTGTGGAGACACCCATGATTCAGGGGATCCAGCTGGATTTATTACCTCCCGGTATGTTTCCCGATAAGTTTCGCCCGTGAAGAAATTTACAGCCAAATCGCTGCAATCTCTACGACCCATATGCCTTGCAGCAGCGATGGCATGACCGCACGGTAACCCGGATTTTTGCCACTCAAGACATAAACAAACATGGTCGGTCATATCGACAATCGTGTCAACATGGTTATCCCGAACCTCGTACTTCCCATACCCAATTTCGTTTACCCTCCATGTCGCAGCCCTTCCCGCCCTGATGCGAATTATCTCCTCCACCATTTGGTGTGAGTCTATTACGCATTTCACCTCCTTTTCGACGTCGAAGTTGGAACCACTCTTGTTGAAAGGTTCGAAAGTACTCCATAAGTTGTACAATCGGTAATCTACGAGCAAAACGGGAGAGTGCATTCACCGACTCTACACTATTGGAGGTCAGAATGTCATAACGTTGTGCAGGAAAATGGGTCGTCGACCACCTCTCCGGTCAACCATCGTTCATAACTTGTGTTGCACGATCGGCACTAAGTCGTAGTGCATTCATGTACCGGTCAAACTCCCGAATCGTATACGCTTTGCATGCCTTCCAGTAGATGGTGTGGTGAGTTGTAATACGTTTGTCCTTGGCTTTGGCGTTCATCTCCAAATGTCAACAACATAGCGTGAGAAACGTTTGTGTACGTGGCAGAGATTGCGGCGCTTATGGAAGGAGCCCTGTCGGACATAAACACCAACCCTTCCGGGTCTCCGATACATTGTATCAACATGGACAGAAACCAAGTCCACTCCTCCCCGGTCTCGGACTTGCCTACTCCGAAAGTGTAACACCCCGAATTTCCATGATATTTTAATTAATATAAATGGGATCGAATTGTAACTTAGTCTAAGTTGTGGACTAATTGTAAATGTAAACTTCAGGGTCAAATCTGTATTTTGACCAAAGTTTAAAGTTAAAGTTGGAAATTAGAAATATGAAGGTTGAATTGGTCATTTCTTGAAAGTTGAGATTACTTAAGGTTTGGGTAAGAAACCTGATAGAGATAATATCTCAATTAATCTTCTGGAGTCGGTCACATACTGAGAAAGAAAGAAGAAGAAGAAAGCTTTGGTAAGAAATTTTGCCATAATTTCAGATCAAGTTTTGTAGATGTTTGGGTTTTGAGCAAAGTTATCTGTTGAATAGGTGATTAGAAGCCTTGACAGTAGATTAAACTTGGTTTGTGCAGAAAGAAGTGAGTTCATCTTCTTCAGGTGAGTTCATCCCTTTCATTTAGAAATTAACAGTTGAAATTGAATCAGATTTGGTATATAATATGCCGGTATATTTGTATTGAGATAAAATCGATTAACAGACTGATTTTAGATGAGCTTATTGAATGGATTTTGACGTGAATCGAACACTAGCGTCGCAGTCACGGTATCGAATTCAGGAACTGGGCATAGGTTCTGGAATTGGGTGAGTTCCGGAATTGGGTGAGTCCCGGTATCGAGTGGTTCCGGAAATAGGTGAGTTCCGGAATTGGGGAGTCCCGGTATCGAGTAATCCGGAATTGGATTGATTCCGGAAGTGGGCTTGGACCCGGTATTGAAATGGATTCCGGAAGTGGGCCGGATCCAGTATTGGAAATGATTTTCTGGAAAACTGGATTTGGACCGGTATTAAACGAGTTTCGGGATTAATTCGGATTTGGTAGGATCCGGAATTAATCCGATCCAGAATGGGTTCGGTTTAGGTGGGGATCCGGAATAGGATCCGGTTACTTTGGAATTTAATTAGAGATCGGGTTCTTTATTTTAGAACCCGAATTGGAATTAAGTTTCGGTCTCAAGTGGGTTTCGGTTTCGAATAAGTTTTGAACTGTGAGTTCGAAATACTTTTTCGAATATAGTTTCCGGAGAGGGAACGATTGAGGATAAGGATACGTTAAGTTATTTAATATTCTTAGAATTGAGAATATGTTACGAGATGTAGCGTGATATGTTATTATACATATACGTTAGTAAGTGTAATGGATCCATAGGCACTAATAGTAGGTGATCATGTGGAATAGGCATAAAGTAATTGTAATTCCCATTTCGAGAGGTGATTAGTAACGTGGAATATACATAAAGTAATTTATATATCCCGTTGACCTATAATGTGGAATAGGCATAAAGTAAATTGTAATTCTCATTTCGAGAGGTGATTAGTAACGTGGAACATACATAAAGTAATTTGTATATCCCGTTGACCTATAATGTGGAATAGGCATAAAGTAAATTGTAATTCCCATTTCGAGAGGTGATTAGTAACGTGGAATATACATAAAGTAATTTGTATATCCCGTTGACCTAAAATTTGGAATAGGCATAAAGTAAATTGTAATTCCCATTTCGATAGGTGATGAGAAACGTGGGATGGGCAAGGGATGATTGCTATTCCCGTTTGTACTATGACGTGAAAATGTGAAATAGGCAAGATATAATTGCTATTTCCGCTTTCATATAGAAATGATTGAATAGGCAAAGTAGAATTGCTATTCATGTTAAATGATTGAATAGGCAAAGTAGAATTGCTATTCATGTTGAATGATTGAATAGGCAAAGTAGAATTGCTATTCATGTTGAATGATTGAATAGGCAAAGTAGAATTGCTATTCATGTTGAATGATTGAATAGGCAAAGTAGAATTGCTATTCATGTTCAATGATTGAATAGGCAAAGTAGATATGCTATTCATGTTGAATGATTGAATAGGCAAAGTAGAATTGTTATTCATGTTAAATGATTGAATAGGCAAAGTAGAATTGCTATTCATGTTGAATGATTGAATAGGCAAAGTAGAATTGCTATTCATGTTAAATGATTGAATAGGCAAAGTAGAATTGCTATTCATGTTGAATGATTGAATATGCAAAGTAGAATTGTTATTCATATTGAAATAATGGAATAGGCAAAGTATAATTGCTATTCATATTGACTGTAGTGAATAGGCAAAGTATAGTTGCTATTCGTAATTGAGATATGGAAACGTGAATTAGACAAAGTGTAAGTGTTGTTTTCATTTACTTTTGGTGGATTAGAAATAGGCAATATATAAGTGCTATTTCTGCTTCCATTCCAAGAAAAAGGTATGGCGATTGAATGTAAGTCCTTAGGCTTGATCGATAAACTAGAATCCTTGATGATTCGTAGTAGACTCACGAATATGATGATATGACTTTCTGAATGTTAGTCATATTCATGGGATCAGGTATGTTCCCGTAATTATGATACGAGTACGAGTACGGTAAGAATGGTGGCAAACCAGGTTTGTTTATATGCTTGAATATCTGAGTTTTCAAGATGTTAATGTTTTAATTTGAATTTGGATGTTTCTCACTAGGCGTAAGCCTAATCGTTCAAATTCAATTTTCTTACCAGGTACGAGTTCAGGGAAGTAATGGGATGTGGGACGAGTGCTCTTGGTATTCAACTTTTGATGATAAGCGGAGAACTTAGACGATGCGAGGAGGCTTTTGATGAATTGCTTAGATAACCAAGTTAATCTAATTATAGTTGACGTGATTAGATTAATAGGTTATTTAGAGAATTCGATATGTGTAAATATGAACCCTCATAGTTATTTCTCTGCTTGTATATAGAAAAGTTTGGATGATCTTTTGATATACCTTGTTAAATTTTAAAGTTCAAATTGGCCCTGATTTTTAGGGTGTTATAATATGGTATCAGAGTTGTAGTTTAAGTGAACTAGGTATGATTATGAGATACCTAGACTTAAGTTGAGGTGAATTAAGATATGATTTGTGAGATATGGGTAGGAGCACTAAGACGAGATGGTCTTAAGAGTCGACGAAAATACGGGAATTAAGAATTGTAATGATGGTAACAAGGATTCTTATGTATAGTATGTTCATAATTTCAACTAGCTACTGTTATTATGAATATATTGTTATGTAAGCATACTTGTTTCTATTTGTTTGGCAATTGGAGGTGATCTCGTTTTGATGATGTTGTTGCACATAAAAGAATTTCAAGTACATCACGACTAATTGTGCCACTCAGTTAGCTCGTTGAGCCCTCCAGATGAGAATCTCTGGGGCGATGTGTGTATGCTTGACGATGAATTGGTAACAAGTAGCAGATAAGGTGGACAGTCGGATCCATTATTGATCTACTAATCTTCAGTAGAGTTTGTGATCTAACCCGATTATGGACTAGTTTGTCTCCTGGTAATCACGTTTTAGAGATAAGTTTATCTGGGGAATTTCGATTTTAAATTCCGATCAAGGAACAAAGGTTGGACGAGTAGAGCTTTGATTTATAACCAAAGGAGACCAATAGAATTTTATGTTGTTCCCAAGTTGGGGAGCGATAAATGGTAAAGGTATCACCGTGGAAACATCATAAGAAGTGTTAAGGTGGCTTGAGAAACTAAAAGAGGATATGTAGAATGAATATCCTCATCTATATATCTAGCTTTGATTTCGGGGACGAAATCATTTTCAAGTTGGGGAGATTTGTAACACCCCAAATTTCCATGATATTTTAATTAATATAAATGGGATCGAATTGTAAATTAGTCTAAGTTGTGGACTAATTGTAAATGTAAACTTCAGGGTCAAATCTGTATTTTGACCAAAGTTTAAAGTTAAAGTTGGAAATTAGAAATATGAAGGTTGAATTGGTCATTTCTTGAAAGTTGAGATTACTTAAGGTTTGGGTAAAAAACCTGATAGAGATAATATCTCAATTAATCTTTTGGAGTCGGTCACATACTGAGAAAGGAAGAAAGAAGAAGAAAGCTTTGGTAAGAAATTTTGCCATAATTTCAGATCAAGTTTTGTATATGTTTGGGTTTTGAGCAAAGTTATCTGTTGAATAGGTAATTATAAGCCTTGACATCAGATTAAACTTGGTTTGTGTAGAAAGAAGTGAGTTCATCTTCTTCAGGTGAGTTTATCCATTTCATATAGAAATTAACAGTTGAAATTGAATCAGATTTGGTATATAATCTGCCTGGATGAAATGGTATATTTGTATTGAGATAAAATCGATTAACAGACTGATTTTAGATGAGCTTATTGAATGAATTTTGACGTGAATCGAACACTAGCGTCGCAGTCCCGGTATCGAATTCCGGAACTGGGCATAGGTTCCGGAATTAGGTGAGTTCCGGAATTGGGTGCGTCCCGGTATCGAGTGGTTCCGGAAATAGGTGAGTTCCGGAATTGGGGAGTCCCGGTATCGAGTGATCCGGAATTGGATTGATTTCCGGAAGTTGGGCCGCATTTGGAATTGGATTGATTCCGGAAGTGGGCTTGGACCCGGTATTGAAATGGATTCCGGAAGTGGGTCGGATCCGGTATTGGAAATGATTTCCGGAAAATGGGCTTTGGACCGGTATTAAGGTAGTTTCGGGATTAATTCGGATTTGGTAGGATCCGGAATTAATCCGATCCGGAATGGGTTCGGTTTAGGTGGGGATCCGGAATGGGATCTGGTTACTTTGGAATTTAATTAGAGACCGGGTTCTTTATTTTAGAACCCGAATTGGAATTAAGTTTCGGTCTCAAGTGGGTTTCGGTTTCGGATAAGTTTCGAACCGTGAGTTTGAAATACTTTTCCGAATATAGTTTCCGGAGAGGGAACGATTGAGGATAAGGATACGTTAAGTTATTTAATATTCATAGAATTAAGAATATGTTACGAGATGTAGCGTGATATGTTATTATACATATACGTTAGTAAGTGTAATAGATCCATAGGCACTAATAGTAGGTGATCATGTGGAATAGGCATAAAGTAATTGTAATTCCCATTTTGAGAGGTGATTAGTAACGTGGAATATACATAAAGTAATTTGTATATCCCGTTGACCTATAATGTGGAATAGGCATAAAGTAAATTGTAATTCTCATTTCGATAGGTGATTAGTAACGTGGAATATACATAAAGTAATTTGTATATCCCGTTGACCTATAATGTGGAATAGACATAAAGTAAATTGTAATTCCCATTTCGAGAGGTGATTAGTAACGTGGAATATACAGAAAGTAATTTGTATATCCCGTTGACCTAAAATGTGGAATAGGCATAAACTAAATTGTAATTCCCATTTCGAGAGGTGATGAGAAACGTGGGATGGGCAAGGGATGATTGCTATTCCCGTTTGTACTATGACGTGAAAATGTGAAATAGGCAAGATATAATTGCTATTTCCGCTTTCATATAGAAATTATTGAATAGGCAAAGTATAATTGCTATTCATGTTAAATGATTGAATAGGCAAAGTAGAATTGCTATTCATGTTGAATGATTGAATAGGCATAGTAGAATTGCTATTCATGTTGAATGATTGAATAGGCAAAGTAGAATTGCTATTCATGTTGAATGATTGAATAGGCAAAGTAGAATTGCTATTCATGTTGAATGGTTGAATTGGCAAAATAGAATTGCTATTCATGTTGAATGATTGAATAGGAAAAGTAGAATTGTTATTCATGTTAAATGATTGAATAGGCAAAGTAGAATTGCTATTCCTGTTGAATGATTGAATATGCAAAGTAGAATTGCTATTCATGTTGAAATAATGGAATAGGCAAAATATAATTGTTATTCATATTGATTGTAGTGAATAGGCAAAGTATAGTTGCTATTCGTAATTGAGATTTGGAAACGTGAATTAGACAAAGTGTAAGTGTTGTTTTCATTTGCTTTTGGTGGATTAGAAATAGGCAATATATAAGTGCTATTTCTGCTTCCATTCTAAGAAAAAGGTATGGCGATTGAATGTAAATCTTTAGGCTTGATCGATAAACTAGAATCCTTGATGATTCGTAGTAGACTCACGAATATGATTATATGACTTTCTGAATGTTAGTCATATTCATGGGATCGGGTATGTTCCCGTCATTATGATACGAGTACGAGTACGGTAAGAATGGTGGCAAACCAGGTTTGTTTATATGCTTGAATATCTGAGTTTTCAAGCTGTTAATGTTTTAATTTGAATTTGGATGTTTCTCACTAGGCGTAAGCCTAATCGTTCAAATTCAATTTTCTTACCAGGTACGAGTTCAGGGAAGTAATGGGATGTGGGACGAGTGCTCTTGGTATTCAACTTTTGATGATAAGCGGAGAACTTAGACGATGCGAGGAGGCTTTTGATGAATTGCTTAGATAACCAAGTTAATCTAATTATAGTTGACGTGATTAGATTAATAGGTTATTTAGAGAATTCGATATGTGTAAATATGAACCCTCATAGTTAATTCTCTGCTTGTATATAGAAAAGTTTGGATGATATTTTGATATACCTTGTTAAATTTTAAGGTTCAAATTGGCCCTGATTTTTAGGGTGTTACAATATGGTATCAGAGTTGTAGTTTAAGTGAACTAGGTATGATTGTGAGATACCTAGACTTAAGCTGAGGTGAATTAAGATATGATTTATGAGATATAGGTAGGAGCACTACGACGAGATGGTCTTAAGAGTCTACGAAAATACGGGAATTAAGAATTGTAATGATGGTAACAAGGATTCTTATGTATAGTATGTTCATAATTTCAACTAGCTACTGTTATTATGAATATATTGTTATGTAAGCATACTTGTTTCTATTTGTTTGGCGATTGGAGGTGATCTCGTTTTGATGATGTTGTTGCACATAAAAGAATTTCAAGTACATCACGACTAATTGTGCCACTCAGTTAGCTCGTTGAGCCCTCCAGATGAGAATCTCTGGGGCGATGTGTGTATGCTTGACGATGAATTGGTAACAAGTAGCAGATAAGGTGGACAGTCGGATCCATTATTGATCTACTAATCTTCAGTAGAGGTTGTGATCCAACCCGATTATGGACTAGTTTGTCTCCTGGTAATCACGTTTTAGAGATAAGTTTAACTGGGGAATTTCAATTTTAAATTTCGATCAAGGAACAGAGGTTGGACGAGTAGAGAATTGATTTATAACCAAAGCAGACCAATAGAATTTTATGTTGTTCCCAAGTTGGGGAGCGAGAAATGGTAAAGGTATCACCGTGGAAACATCATAAGAAGTATTAAGGTTGCTTGAGAAACTAAAAGAGGATATGTAGAACGAATATCCTCGTCTAAATATCTAGCTTTGATTTCGGGGACGAAATCATTTTCAAGTTGGTGAGATTTGTAACACCCCGAATTTCCATGATATTTTAATTAATATAAATGGGATCGAATTGTAAATTAGTCTAAGTTGTGGACTAATTGTAAATGTAAACTTCAGGGTCAAATCTGTATTTTGACCAAAGTTTAAAGTTAAAGATGGAAATTAGAAATATGAAGGTTGAATTGGTCATTTCTTGAAAGTTGAGATTACTTAAGGTTTGGGTAAAAAAACTTGATAGAGATAATATCTCAATTAATCCTCTGGAGTCGGTCACATACTGAGAAAGAAAGAAAGAAGAAGAAAGCTTTGGTAAGAAATTTTGCCATAATTTCAGATCAAGTTTTGTAGATGTTTGGGTTTTGAGCAAAGTTATCTGTTGAATAGGTGATTAGAAGCCTTGACAGCAGATTAAACTTGGTTTGTGTAGAAAGAAGTGAGTTATCTTCTGCAAGTGAGTTCATCCATTTCATTTAGAAATTAACAGTTGAAATTGAATCAGATTTGGTATATAATCTGCCTGGATGAAATGGTATATTTGTATTGAGATAAAATCGATTAACAGACTGATTTTAGATGAGCTTATTGAATGAATTTTGACGTGAATCGAACACTAGCGTCGCAGTCCCGGTATCGAATTCTGGAACTGGGCATAGGTTCCGGAATTAGGTGAGTTCCGGAATTGGGTGCGTCCCGGTATCGAGTGGTTCCGGAAATAGGTGAGTTCCGGAATTGGGGAGTCCCGGTATCGAGTGATCCGGAATTGGATTGATTTCCGGAAGTTGGGCCGCATTTGGAATTGGATTGATTCCGGAAGTGGGCTTGGACCCGGTATTGAAATGGATTCTGGAAGTGGGTCGGATCCGGTATTGGAAATTTCCGGAAAATGGGCTTTGGACCGGTATTAAGGTAGTTTCGGGATTAATTCGGATTTGGTAGGATCCGGAATTAATCCGATCCGGAATGGGTTCGGTTTAGGTGGGGATCCGGAATGGGATCCGGTTACTTTGGAATTTAATTAGAGACCGGGTTCTTTATTTTAGAACCCGAATTGGAATTAAGTTTCGGTCTCAAGTGGGTTTCGGTTTCGGATAAGTTTCGAACCGTGAGTTTGAAATACTTTTCCGAATATAGTTTCCGGAGAGGGAACGATTGAGGATAAGGATACGTTAAGTTATTTAATATTCATAGAATTAAGAATATGTTACGAGATGTAGCGTGATATGTTATTATACATATACGTTAGTAAGTGTAATAGATCCATAGGCACTAATAGTAGGTGATCATGTGGAATAGGCATAAAGTAATTGTAATTCCCATTTTGAGAGGTGATTAGTAACGTGGAATATACATAAAGTAATTTGTATATCCCGTTGACCTATAATGTGGAATAGGCATAAAGTAAATTGTAATTCTCATTTCGATAGGTGATTAGTAACGTGGAATATACATAAAGTAATTTGTATATCCCGTTGACCTATAATGTGGAATAGACATAAAGTAAATTGTAATTCCCATTTCGAGAGGTGATTAGTAACGTGGAATATACAGAAAGTAATTTGTATATCCCGTTGACCTAAAATGTGGAATAGGCATAAACTAAATTGTAATTCCCATTTCGAGAGGTGATGAGAAACGTGGGATGGGCAAGGGATGATTGCTATTCCCGTTTGTACTATGACGTGAAAATGTGAAATAGGCAAGATATAATTGCTATTTCCGCTTTCATATAGAAATTATTGAATAGGCAAAGTATAATTGCTATTCATGTTAAATGATTGAATAGGCAAAGTAGAATTGCTATTCATGTTGAATGATTGAATAGGCATAGTAGAATTGCTATTCATGTTGAATGATTGAATAGGCAAAGTAGAATTGCTATTCATGTTGAATGATTGAATAGGCAAAGTAGAATTGCTATTCATGTTGAATGGTTGAATTGGCAAAATAGAATTGCTATTCATGTTGAATGATTGAATAGGAAAAGTAGAATTGTTATTCATGTTAAATGATTGAATAGGCAAAGTAGAATTGCTATTCCTGTTGAATGATTGAATATGCAAAGTAGAATTGCTATTCATGTTGAAATAATGGAATAGGCAAAATATAATTGTTATTCATATTGATTGTAGTGAATAGGCAAAGTATAGTTGCTATTCGTAATTGAGATTTGGAAACGTGAATTAGACAAAGTGTAAGTGTTGTTTTCATTTGCTTTTGGTGGATTAGAAATAGGCAATATATAAGTGCTATTTCTGCTTCCATTCTAAGAAAAAGGTATGGCGATTGAATGTAAATCTTTAGGCTTGATCGATAAACTAGAATCCTTGATGATTCGTAGTAGACTCACGAATATGATTATATGACTTTCTGAATGTTAGTCATATTCATGGGATCGGGTATGTTCCCGTCATTATGATACGAGTACGAGTACGGTAAGAATGGTGGCAAACCAGGTTTGTTTATATGCTTGAATATCTGAGTTTTCAAGCTGTTAATGTTTTAATTTGAATTTGGATGTTTCTCACTAGGCGTAAGCCTAATCGTTCAAATTCAATTTTCTTACCAGGTACGAGTTCAGGGAAGTAATGGGATGTGGGACGAGTGCTCTTGGTATTCAACTTTTGATGATAAGCGGAGAACTTAGACGATGCGAGGAGGCTTTTGATGAATTGCTTAGATAACCAAGTTAATCTAATTATAGTTGACGTGATTAGATTAATAGGTTATTTAGAGAATTCGATATGTGTAAATATGAACCCTCATAGTTAATTCTCTGCTTGTATATAGAAAAGTTTGGATGATATTTTGATATACCTTGTTAAATTTTAAGGTTCAAATTGGCCCTGATTTTTAGGGTGTTACAATATGGTATCAGAGTTGTAGTTTAAGTGAACTAGGTATGATTGTGAGATACCTAGACTTAAGCTGAGGTGAATTAAGATATGATTTATGAGATATAGGTAGGAGCACTACGACGAGATGGTCTTAAGAGTCTACGAAAATACGGGAATTAAGAATTGTAATGATGGTAACAAGGATTCTTATGTATAGTATGTTCATAATTTCAACTAGCTACTGTTATTATGAATATATTGTTATGTAAGCATACTTGTTTCTATTTGTTTGGCGATTGGAGGTGATCTCGTTTTGATGATGTTGTTGCACATAAAAGAATTTCAAGTACATCACGACTAATTGTGCCACTCAGTTAGCTCGTTGAGCCCTCCAGATGAGAATCTCTGGGGCGATGTGTGTATGCTTGACGATGAATTGGTAACAAGTAGCAGATAAGGTGGACAGTCGGATCCATTATTGATCTACTAATCTTCAGTAGAGGTTGTGATCCAACCCGATTATGGACTAGTTTGTCTCCTGGTAATCACGTTTTAGAGATAAGTTTAACTGGGGAATTTCAATTTTAAATTTCGATCAAGGAACAGAGGTTGGACGAGTAGAGAATTGATTTATAACCAAAGCAGACCAATAGAATTTTATGTTGTTCCCAAGTTGGGGAGCGAGAAATGGTAAAGGTATCACCGTGGAAACATCATAAGAAGTATTAAGGTTGCTTGAGAAACTAAAAGAGGATATGTAGAACGAATATCCTCGTCTAAATATCTAGCTTTGATTTCGGGGACGAAATCATTTTCAAGTTGGTGAGATTTGTAACACCCCGAATTTCCATGATATTTTAATTAATATAAATGGGATCGAATTGTAAATTAGTCTAAGTTGTGGACTAATTGTAAATGTAAACTTCAGGGTCAAATCTGTATTTTGACCAAAGTTTAAAGTTAAAGATGGAAATTAGAAATATGAAGGTTGAATTGGTCATTTCTTGAAAGTTGAGATTACTTAAGGTTTGGGTAAAAAAACTTGATAGAGATAATATCTCAATTAATCCTCTGGAGTCGGTCACATACTGAGAAAGAAAGAAAGAAGAAGAAAGCTTTGGTAAGAAATTTTGCCATAATTTCAGATCAAGTTTTGTAGATGTTTGGGTTTTGAGCAAAGTTATCTGTTGAATAGGTGATTAGAAGCCTTGACAGCAGATTAAACTTGGTTTGTGTAGAAAGAAGTGAGTTATCTTCTGCAAGTGAGTTCATCCATTTCATTTAGAAATTAACAGTTGAAATTGAATCAGATTTGGTATATAATCTGCCTGGATGAAATGGTATATTTGTATTGAGATAAAATCGATTAACAGACTGATTTTAGATGAGCTTATTGAATGAATTTTGACGTGAATCGAACACTAGCGTCGCAGTCCCGGTATCGAATTCCGGAACTGGGCATAGGTTCCGGAATTAGGTGAGTTCCAGAATTGGGTGAGTCCCGGTACGAGTGGTTCCGGAAATAGGTGAGTTCCGGAATTGGGGAGTCCCGGTATCGAGTGATCCGGAATTGGATTGATTTCCAGAAGTTGGGCCGCATCCGGAATTGGATTGATTCCGGAAGTGGGCTTGGACCCGGTATTGAAATGGATTCCGGAAGTGGGTCGGATCCGGTATTGGAAATGATTTCCGGAAAATGGGTTTTGGACCGGTATTAAGCGAGTTTCGGGATTAATTCGGATTTGGTAGGATCCGGAATTAATCCGATCCGGAATGGGTTCGGTTTATGTGGGGATCCCGAATGGGATCCGGTTACTTTGGAATTTAATTAGAGATCGGGTTCTTTATTTTAGAACCCGAATTGGAATTAAGTTTCGGTCTCAAGTGGGTTTCGGTTTCGGATAAGTTTCGAACCGTGAGTTCGAAATACTTTTCCGAATATAGTTTCCGGAGAGGGGACGATTGAGGATAAGGATACGTTAAGTTATTTAATATTCATAGAATTAAGAATATGTTACGAGATGTAGCGTGATATGTTATTATACATATACGTTAGTAAGTGTAATAGATCCATAGGCACTAATAGTAGGTGATCATGTGGAATAGGCATAAAGTAAATTGTAATCCCATTTCGAGAGGTGATTAGTAACGTGGAATATACATAAAGTAATTTGTATATCCTGTTGACCTATAATGTGGAATAGGCATAAAGTAATTGTAATTCCCATTTCGATAGGTGATTAGTAATGTGGAATATACATAAAGTAATTTGTATATCCCGTTGACCTATAATGTGGAATAGGCATAAAGTAAATTGTAATTACCATTTCGAGAGGTGATTAGTAACGTGGAATATACATAAAGTAATTTGTATATCCCGTTGACCTAAAATGTGGAATAGGCATAAAGTAAATTGTAATTCCCATTTCGATAGGTGATGAGAAACGTGGGATGGGCAAGGGATGATTGCTATTCCCGTTTGTACTATGACGTGAAAATGTGAAATAGGCAAGATATAATTGCTATTTCCGCTTTCATATAGAAATGATTGAATAGGCAAAGTAGAATTGCTATTCATGTTAAATGATTGAATAGGCAAAGTAGAATTGCTATTCATGTTGAATGATTGAATAGGCAAAGTAGAATTACTATTCATGTTAAATGATTGAATTGGCAAAGTAGAATTGCTATTCATGTTGAATGATTGAATAGGCAAAGTAGAATTGCTATTCATGTTAAATGATTGAATAGGCAAAGTAGAATTGCTATTCATGTTGAATGATTGAATATGCAAAGTAGAATTGCTATTCATGTTGAAATAATGGAATAGGCAAAGTATAATTGCTATTCATATTGACTGTAGTGAATAGGCAAAGTATAGTTGCTATTCGTAATTGAGATGTGGAAACGTGAATTAGACAAAGTGTAAGTGTTGTTTTCATTTGCTTTCGGTGGATTAGAAATAGGTAACATATAAGTGCTATTTCTGCTTCCATTCCAAGAAAAAGGTATGGTGATTGAATGTAAGTCCTTAGGATTGATCGATAAACTAGAATCCTTGATGATTCGTAGTAGACTCACGAATATGATGATATGACTGTCTGAATGTTAGTCATATTCATGGGATCGGGTATGTTCCCGTCATTATGATACGAGTACGAGTACGGTAAGAATGGTGGCAAACCAGGTTTGTTTATATGCTTGAATATCTGAATTTGGATGTTTTAATTTGAATTTGGATGTTTCTCACTAGGCGTAAGCCTAATCGTTCAAATTCAAATTTCTTACCAGGTACGAGTTCAGGGAAGTAATGGGATGTGGGACGAGTGCTCTTGGTATTTAACTTTTGATGATAAGCGGAGAACTTAGACGATGCGAGGAGGCTTTTGATGAATTCCTTAGATAACCAAATTAATCTAATTATAGTTGACGTGATTAGATTAATAGGTTATTTAGAGAATTCGATATGTGTAAATATGAACCCTCATAGTTAATTCTCTGCTTGTATATAGAAAAGTTTGGATGATATTTTGACATACCTTGTTAAATTTTAAGGTTCAAATTGGCCCTGATTTTTAGGGTGTTACAATATGGTATCATAGTTGTAGTTTAAGTGAACTAGGTATGATTGTGAGATACCTAGACTTAAGCTGAGGTGATTTGTGAGATATGGGTAGGAGCACTAAGACGAGATGGTCTTAAGAGTCGACGGAAATACGGGAATTAAGAATTGTAATGATGGTAACAAGGATTCTTATGTATAGTATGTTCATAGTTTCAACTAGCTACTGTTATTATGAATATATTGTTATGTAAGCATACCTGTTTCTATTTGTTTGGCAATTGGAGGTGATCTTGTTTTGATGATGCTGTTGCACATAAAATAATTTCAAGTACAACACGACTAATTGTGCCACTCAGTTAGCTCGTTGAGCCCTCCAGATGAGAATCTATGGGGCGATGTGTGTATGCTTGACGATGAATTGGTAACAAGTAGCAGATAAGGTGGACAGTCGGATCCATTATTGATCTACTAATCTTCAGTAGAGGTTGTGATCCAACCCGATTATGGACTAGTTTGTCTCCTGGTAATCTTGTTTTAGAGATAGGTTTAACTGGGGAATTTCGATATTAAATTCCGATCAAGGAACATAGGTTGGACGACTAGAGCTTTGATTTATAACCAAAGGAGACCAATAGAATTTTATGTTGTTCCCAAGTTCGGGAGCGAGAAATGGTAAAGGTATCACCGTGGAAACATCATAAGAAGTGTTAAGGTGGCTTGAGAAACTAAAAGAGGATATGTAGAACGAATATCCTCATCTAAATATCTAGCTTTGATTTCGGGGACGAAATCATTTTCAAGTTGGGGAGATTTGTAACACCCCGAATTTCCATGATATCTATACTATATTATAAAGCATGAAGGCACCTAACTCTTAAAAACAACCATCTAAGCACAATATACTACAATTTAAAGTATATTTACTTTATTTTTTTTTTTGGTATTCCCTCTAATCACGCCTTTAGTTTCCTTTTCTTCTTCTTCTTCTATACACGTTAGCTTTCTCTCTACCAATCCAATTCAGATTTGTGTTTCTTCTGAGGTAAGATTCACTCTTTATTTTCACTCCTTTTCATCATCGATTTCTCTCTCCCCTGATTTGTGGTCTCGATCTCTAATATGATTTAGGGTTTCTGATCGATTAGAATCTCTCGATTTCTTGTTTTTGTGGGTTTTTTTTCTTTTGTTTGGTTGATTTAGGATCTAATGGATTGTCCAGATGGAGATGGGATCGACTCAAAGAAGGTAATAATCAATTTCTGTTTAATCGATTTCTTTCTCCAACAATCCTCCATTATAACCCTGCAGATTCAATGCATCGTACGATTTCTTCTCAAATCGATTTTCTGTTTGATTTTTGGGTTATAATGGAGGATTTTTTGTTTGATTTTCACGAACAATTTCAAAATCTTACATTTCTGTTTGATTTTTGGGTTAAAAATCGGTTTAGGGTTTCACAGCCGATTTCTAAATCGATTTCATACTTTTGTTGATTTATGGTTTCCAAATCGATTTATGGTTTCCAAATCGATTTATGGTTTAGGGTTTCATACTTCTGTTCATTTTTGGTTTTCCAAAATCAACATTTTTGTCGCCAATGTGTAATTGATGTGGTCGTTAGTGGCATTATTTTCCAAAATCAACATTTTTTGGTTTTAAAATCGATTTCTGGTTTAGGGTTTCATACTTCTGTTCATCCCTTTTGTTGGTTTTTGAAAAAAATAGGTTAATTTTAGTTAAAAATTAACATAATCGATTTTTTAAATTAACATAATCGGTTAACTTTACTTGAGGAAAGTTAAAAATTTTAGTTTGGATTTCTTTGTTTCTGTTGCACAAAGTTAAAATTTTAGTTTGGATTTCTTTGTTTCTTCATCAGGTTCATACAATTTGACCATCTCTTAAGAACATACCGTATTCAGATCCGGTTCAAATCGGGTTCAAATCAGGTACCGTGAAGGTACGTTTCACTATACGTATTAATCAATTTTAGTTTGGATTTCTTTGTTTCTTCATCAGGTTCATACAATCTGACCATCTCTTAAGAACATACCGTATTCAAATCCGATTCAAATCAGGGACCGTGAAGGTACGTTTCACTATAGGTATTAATCAATTTTAGTTTGGATTTCTTTGCGTATGAAATTTGTTGCTTTGCGTTTGTTTCTTCTACTTAGTTTGTTAAATCTGTGTTTGTCCAATTTGTGAATTTAAATCTGCCAAAAACAGATTATAACTACTTAAAAATATAATTCTCTGGGGCTAGACAGATCCAACCATCCCGAATGGCATCATATGGAAACTAACAAATAGCTCCTTAATTTGTTCAAAGTTGGAAATTTCTTACCAATTGACCGTCAAGTACTCAAATTTACCCAATTTATTATTGATGGCTAATGCAAGAAATATCAATGCATTTCCATACAAAATAATTATAATAACATTGTACTTTCAAATCATTTTTTATTACTTTCAAATCATGTTGATGGTCTTGTTAAATCTGTGTTTGTTGTAATCTCGCTAGATCCACATGAAATCTGTGGATGTTTGATGGTAAGATGAGGCTCAAGTCGATCGGCATGAAATCTGGTTTTGAAATCAATTTTGGTTTCGGTTTTGAAATCGATTTTGGTTCCAACATCGATTGATTTTGGTTTCAAAACCGTACCTGTTGGTTTTGTTGATTTTGCTTTTGAAATTGATCTTGGTTTCAAAATCGTACCTGTTGGTTTTGTTGATTTTGGTTTTGAAATTGATCTTGGTTTCAAAATCGATTGATTTTGGTCAAATCTCAGATAATCTCTTTTTTCCCATTTCAGGTACGTTTGGGTTCTGTTTAATCGATTCCTTTCTAATCGATTTGGGTTCATCTCACGGCTTCACAGCTTCTGCAAACCCTAATCGATTTGACCCTAATCTTTCTCCCGTGTTCTTCTCTTTTTGATTCAAGGTAATTTCACGGTTCTTCCCTTCCTATGTTCTTCATTATTATTTGCTCTCGATTCCAGGTATTTGCAATAGTTTTTTCGAGTTTTCCAGATTGAAATCACGTTTCGATATGCTTGTGAAACACCATATAGAAATCACGTTTTTGGTGTGCATGTGAAATTCCAGATTGAAAAAGGTACTACCATTTGTTACCCTGTTTTTGTTTTTGTTTTTGTTAGTGACTTTGTTCTTTTTGATTTTTACAGCAAATCTGATACCTTTTGCTTCATGCATATACAAATCGGTTTTTACAGCAGCTCTAAACTGTGGATTTGTTGAATCAAGTGATCTTAAGATCATTTCACGAAGTAAACAATGCAAATGTCATTGGTGTTTATGGTTTATATTTGTAACATAAGTGATCTGATAATGTGTTTTCTTGTTTATGTTATTTTTTGTTCATTTGTGTTTATGGTTTATTTTTGTAACATTATGTCAACAACAAGAACAAAAAGGTGTAACAAACTATTTGTTGGTAATTGTAGGCAATTGTTGATCAAACTGAAGTGAGATGAAGGGATATCCAACATAGAACACATTGATCCAAAATGAAGGTAAATGTTGCACTTCTTCCTCGGTCTTTTTTGCTTACTAAATACGAGCATGGAAGGCTTAGACCTGAAAAAGTATGGCTTTGTGCATCTGTAATCAAGCAATACTTGTGTTTGGAATCTTTTTTTCTCTGGTATTTAACGTTAACACGAATTGTGGTTCTGAAATGGCAGGATTACCCATAGGACTATCATGTTCATTCTATTATGTTCATTAACAAGGAAATACACTTGTTGTTTTCAATTCTGAATGAGAGTGGTTTTATTTTTATTGATTTTCAGATCTGGATTTTTCAACCAGGTGAATCTTTTATATATATAGCACCTTAACTAAGTTGATGAAGAGATGGTCATTTACACAAATCTTGACATTAATATTCGTCACTAAAGGTATTAATAATGGTTGATGGTATATTGGCTTGACAATCATTTGGATTAATAAACAGTCCAAGTCTTCAAATGTGGTTCTTTTCCGACATTTGTTTGAGAGCTTGCTTTAACATGGTATGCTTGCAATCCTTGTATATTAGTGTAACTTGATGAATCTTTATAATCTTATATGTTATTTGTAATTCTAATCTTTATAATCTTTTACGTTCTTTTCTCTACTTGTGTTTGTTTTCTATCGATGGCTATTGAAGTCGATTGCTTTTTTTGAATCGATTTTGGTTTGTTATCATTTTTTCCTACTTTTGTTAGTTTTCTATAGACGGCTACTGAAATCAATTGCTTTCTTGGAATCGATCTTGGTTTGTTTGCTTTCTATTGATTTTTCTTTCGATCTCTATTGTAATCTGCAAATTGATTTAGGCAAGTTCTAATTATGAATAATGGTTAAAGATTTGGAGTAAAGAAGAATTCCCGCTGCTAGCTAGAATTGCAAATGTCTTCTGCAATCAGCCTATAGGAACCATCTGAAAGCTCTTATGCTTATGTGAATCCACAAATCGATTTAGGCCAGATTTCCTATTTTTATGTATAAAATCATCCTTCTCTGTCGTTCCATGATGCTTTGTTGAGATTTTGGGTAATATAGTTGTATTTGAAAGTTGAAATTATTTGTCTGTAATGAACCATTGAATTCCAAATACCAAGGGGATTCTTGTTTCATGGGCTTCAGAGTTGACTATAGTAGAATTATGTTCGTTTTGTTGGTTGATGATATTTAGTCATTGTTTATGGCTTTCTGCACATATGCAACAACAACAAAAATCCAAGTTGTCAGATCACTACTATAAAGCCAAAACCAATAAAAAAATGCTTGATAATCCCTCTTGGTACTTTCAGTTGACCATGAATTATTGATTTTATGGATTTGGATGGTGGTAACTTTCTTGAAGATCTGCTCAATTTGTTTTCTTATGTTTTGAAAATGGATTGTGGTTCAAACATTGGAATGTTAATGTGACCTTCGTCTCTTTGTTGGATGCTTTTGCTGCTGCTTTCCTCATAAAAGACGGAACACTAGAGCACACCTGCTTTCATATTTTGACATAAGATTGAATACTGGTTTACCTTTCAACAAACATTCGGTCCTACTAATGCATTATTTGCAATAAAATTTATATAAGATTGTTTTAAATAGATGCCATCTGAATTGTGCATTAAAGCATCCATAAATAAATTTGTGTATGTTTAACATTTAATGTTTCCTAGGAGTGTTTGTATTTGTTTATCATGTATCTGGTGAAGCAGAAGTTATATTCTAAACACCATTGTCGACTTTCAATTTCGATATTTGTAACTATTGAAATTGTTTTCTGCCACTTCAAAGACTAAAGGGCCATTTACTAAATGCTTGTCGTGCATGTACTTACTGGCTCACTTTACCTTATCAGATAAACATGATAAAAGATTGAAAATCTTACTCTTACATAATAAGTGAGAGTGACGACTCTTACCTGCTAAGCGTTTACCGGATAAAAACATTGCATACGATGTTTTAATGGACTACAATCTTACCCGGTAAGTTAAGTGAAAGTGTTAGACTATTACGGGTAAGCTCTTATCGGGCGGGTAAGAGTTGTGTAAATAACCCCTAAGATACCACCAAGGTATGATCTTGCAATTGAGGTGGAGCTAAATAAGTATTACATTTATAATTTATTGGATTAATGCTTTAAAATGATGCCTAATTTCAAATAATATTTTGAGCATTTACATTTCTCTCCCCTTTTTATTAATGCTTTAGTCATCAACTAGCTTAAATTCTCTCCCCTTGGATCATGAGCATTTACATTTCTCTCCCCTATTTCTCTTTTTATTTGCATACGAATTTGGTATCCCGCCGCATTGCGCGGGTACACGGCTAGTTTTAATTAATATAAATGGGATCAAATTGTAAGTTAGTCTAAGTTGTGGACTAATTGTAAATGTAAAATTCAGGGTTAAATTGTATTTTGACCAAAGTTTAAAGTTAAAGTTGGAAATTAGAAATATGAAGGTTGAATTGGTCATTTCTTGAAAGTTGAGATTACTTAAGGTTTGGGTAAGAAACCTGATAGAGATAATATCTCAATTAATCTTTTGGAGTCGGTCACATACTGAGAAAGAAAGAAGAAGAAGAAAGCTTTGGTAAGAAATTTTGCCATAATTGCATATCAAGTTTTGTAGATGTTTGGGTTTTGAGCAAAGTTATCTGTTGAATAGGTGATTAGAAGCCTTGACAGCAGATTAAACTTGGTTTGGGCAGAAAGAAGTGAGTTCATCTTCTTCAGATGAGTTCATCCATTTCATTTAGAAATTAACAGTTGAAATTGAATCAGGTTTGGTATATAATCTGTCTGGATGAAATGGTATATTTGTATTGAGATAAAATCGATTAACAGACTGATTTTAGATGAGCTTATTGAATGAATTTTGACGTGAATCGAACACAAGCGTCGCAGTCCCGGTATCGAATTCCGGAACTGGGCATAGGTTCCGGAATTAGGTGAGTTCCGGAATTGGGTGAGTCCCGGTATCGAGTGGTTCCGGAAATAGGTGAGTTCGGAAATTGGGGAGTCCCGGTATCGAGTGATCCGGAATTTGGTTGATTTCCGGAAGTTGGGCAGCATCCGGAATTGGATTGATTCCGGAAGTGGGCTTGGACCCGGTATTGTAATGGATTTCGGAAGTGGGCCGGATCCGGTATTGGAAATGATTTCCGGAAAATGGGCTTTGGACCGGTATTAAACGAGTTTCAGGATTAATTCGGATTTGGTAGGATCCGGAATTAATCCGATCCGGAATGGGTTCGATTTAGGTGGGGATCCGAAATGGGATCCGGTTACTTTGGAATTTAATTAGAGACCGGGTTCTTTATTTTAGAACCCGAATTGGAACTAAGTTTCGGTCTCAAGTGGGTTTCGGTTTCGGATAAGTTTCGAACCGTGAGTTCGAAATACTTTTCCGAATATAGTTTCCGGAGAGGGAACGGTTAAGGATAAGGATACGTTATTTTATTTAATATTCTTAGAATTAAGAATATGTTACGAGATGAAGCGTGATATGTTATTATACATATACGTTAGTAAGTGTAATGGATCCATAGGCACTAATAGTAGGTGATCATGTGGAATATGCATAAAGTAAATTGTAATTCCCATTTCGAGAGGTGATTAGTAACGTGGAATATACATAAAGTAATTTGTATATCCCGTTGACCTATAATGTGGAATAGGCATAAAGTAAATTGTAATTCCCATTTCGATAGGTGATTAGTAACGTGGAATATATATAAAGTAATTTGTATATCCCGTTGACCTATAATGTGGAATAGGCATAAAGTAAATTGTAATTCCCATTTCGAGAGGTGATTAGTAACGTGGAATATACATAAAGTAATTTGTAAATCCTGTTGACCTAAAATGTGGAATAGGCATAAAGTAAATTGTAATTCCCATTTCAAGAGGTGATGAGAAACGTGGGATGGGCAAGGGATGATTGCTATTCCCGTTTGTACTATAACGTGAAAATGTGAAATAGGCAAAATATAATTGCTATTTCCGCTTTCATATAGAAATGATTGAATAAGCAAAGTAGAATTGCTATTCATGTTAAATGATTGAATAGGCAAAGTAGAATTGGTATTCATGTTGAATGATTGAATAAGCAACGTAGAATTGCTATTCATGTTGAATGATTGAATAGGGAAAGTAGAATTGCTATTCATGTTAAATGATTGAATAGGCAAAGTAGAATTGCTATTCATGTTGAATGGTTGAATTGGCAAAGTATAATTGCTATTCATGTTGAATGATTGAATAGGCAAAGTAGAATTGCTATTCATGTTAAATGATTGAATAGGCAAAGTAGAATTGCTATTCATGTTGAATGATTGAATATGCAAAGTAGAATTGCTATTCATGTTGAAATAATGGAATAGGCAAAATATAATTGTTATTCATATTGACTGTAGTGAATAGGCAAAGTATAGTTGCTATTCGTAATTGAGATTGTTGGTGCAAGTGTACCACATCTCTATATATTTATATATATTTATTTTTGATGATTACAAACACACCGTATTATTGTTTATCTAACAATTTAATCCAAGTGTGCAGTTCTTGAAGAACACGAAGATTTTATCTGAAGAGTTCAAGACTGGTGCTTTACGTCGTCATCATTGTTTATAACTAATAATGATAAACACCCTAAAATAATATACCACTTGGATATTTCTAAAAACCCTTTAAATAATATTTTAAATAAGAAATTTTGGTTCTAGAAGTATCTGCCTTGCGTACTGTTTCTGCAACCACTTTCTGACGCCGGTATACCGCGGGTGTTCAGCCGGTATACCGCGGCAAGCTCGGTGTGCATCTCTGATTGGTTGGAAGTCTTTTCTTCTGCGCGGTATACCGCGGTGTTCAGCCGGTATACCGCGGGTACTGTTTCCGTTGGTTTTTGCAGAGTTGACTTTCTGATCTTGATGTGCTTTTTCCTCTGCACGGTATACCGCGGGGGATAGCCGGTATACCGCGGATGCACATATCCGTTGGAAGCTTCATGCTATATATTTGCATGCTGATGGTGAAGAAACAGCAGACCACACAAACAACAACAGCAAGCAACCAACTCCATCCATTTCTCAGCTCTCTCACTTATTTAATTTATATATTTTATAAAACCTTTTTTTATAAAATATCCAAGTGATTATTATACAAGAGTGATTACCCATTGTGAGTTATACTCCTCTTGTAAGTATTTGAATAACGGGTGTGTGATCCTGTTTATCTCATAGCAGAGGCTTGAGAAACTATTACAAATTCCTTTGTATTTGGTTTGTGTTCTACCGTAAAGAATACATTTATTGGATCGTGTCGAGAAGTGTCTCGGCTGCTGGTTTATCACAGTTGGTGGTAAATCAGTAAATCTCCGTGTCAAGTATCTCTAACCTTTATCTCTTTATTTATTCCGCTGTGCATTTAAATTATATCTGTTTATATAATTGTTGTTTATTTATTATTTCTATACTCTGATTTATTTATACTGTTTCTGTACTGTATTTATTTACAAAAGAATTTTTGAAAGTAAAAGATTTAAAATACAACCTTACCCCCCCCCCCCCTTAGGTTGTCTAACAATTGGTATCAGAGCGGGTCTTTCAAAAATTTTCTGTTTAAATATTTTTTTAAATGGCTCAACAAACTAATTTTGTGTTTTCTAAACCTCCTTTGATAGATACTGAAAAGTTTGGCATTTGGGCCGAGCTATTTGAATGTCACGTTCGTGGCAAAAGTCAAAAAATTTGGGATATTATAGAAAATGGGAATTTTAGACCAACCAAAGTTGAAAATGATCTTATTGTTGATAAACCCATAAAAGATTGGACTCCCGCTGAAGAATCTCATTATTGTTTAAATTTTGAAGCTAAAAATATATTATATGCTGCTTTAACCTCTGATGAAATTGAAAGAGTTTATACTTATAAAACTGCTAATCAAATCTGGCAAAGCTTGAGCGACACTCATCGTGGAAATACTCAAGTTAAAAGCTCTAAAATAAATATTCTTGTTCATGATTATGAATTGTTCGAAATGTCAAAAGATGAGTCAATCGACTCAATGTTTAAACGTTTTAACCTCATTATGACTACTTTGAAGGGATTAGGTCGCACTTATCCTAACGAAGACTATGTAAGGAAAATTCTTCGAGCACTTCCTTCGGAGTGGATGGCAAAAATTACATCTTTAGAAGACTCCCGAGATCTCGCAACGATGAAGCTCGATGATCTCATCGGCAATCTTAAAGTGCACGAAATCGCACTAAAAAGAAATCAAGTCCGGGAGCAAGTCAAAAAGAAATCCATCGCTCTCAAAGTCGTTGCCTCAAAAGAAAAGGAAGAGGAGGAAGATGCAAGTTCCTCGGATGACGAACCCGAAAATCTTAACGATTTAGTCAAGTTGGTAAGAAAACTTTCTAAACTTTTATCTAACAAAAAGTTTGCTAATAATGATAGGTTTCAAGAAAATGGAGACTACCGTCGTGGTGGTAAAAACCAAAGTCGCAACGTCCACAAAAGTGAAGACAAAAATGACGAATCTAGCGACGATGAAAAAGCCAATAAAAAGAAAGGCTTTTGCTATGTGTGTGGCGACAAGGATCACTATGCGAGTGTGTGTCCGAAACGAGCAAAACAAATCAACACACCAAAAGCTTTAGTTGGAGGCGCGTTGAGCGCAAGCATAAATGAGGCCAAAAATTTTTGTTTCATGGCCGACCATGATAATGAGGTATCTTCATCATATTCTTCTAAAAATAATTGTGATAGTAATTATAGTGATAATTATTATAGTGACGATGAAAATAATCTTGACGAATTATATAAATCATTTCATGATATGGCTGCTCTCGCAAATAAATATAAAGATGAAATTTCTAATTTAAAAGAAACCGTATCTGTATATAAAAAGGAAATAGATGACGGTAAACAAAAATCTGCTCATGATTTAGATGTTATCACTAAATTAGAAAATAAATTATATGAAAAAGATAATATGTTAGCTAAAGCATTTCAAAATAGCAATGATAAAGTGTTAAAAATGCTAAATATGTCTAATCGCATTAATTGTAGAAAAGGCATTGGTTCTAATACATGTATTGATACGTGCTCGTGTATTCAAATTAAAAAGTGTTTTGAACCACCTAAAGTTGAAACGAGAAAACCTTATGTGCAAAAACCCCCATATATGTCAAAAATGAAAAATGTGAATTATGGGAGGAAACCGTATGCTCGCATGTATAATAGTAATTTTTCTAGACCTAATGCGAATATAAATGCTTCATTTTATGTGTATGATAAATACAATCGCAAAATTAGAATGGTTAGAAAATGGATTCCGAAAGGAATGTTTAATGTTGACAATCCCGGTGGGATGCGTTTATGGTTTTAAACCATTTTTATGGTTTTATATGTTGTCGTATTTTATTTTATGTCGACAACATGTTCTTTATTTATTTTTGCAGTTTATGTTTTATACTAACTGTTAAAAGGGCCCATATGAAAAGGGTACCACGAAAATTTTCTTTACCTTTTATACGTGGTTACCTGCCGAGGTTATAATACGTGGTTACCTGCCGAGGTTACAATACGTGTTACCTGCCGAGGTTATAATACGTGGTTACCTGCCGAGGTTATAATACGTGGTTACCTGCCGAGGTTATAATACGTGGTTTCCTGACGAGGATATAATACGTGGTTACCTGACGAAGTCATAATACGTGGTGATTTTTTTTTTCACATAAAATTAACCGAAAATCGAAGCCTTAAGATCCTTTTTGGTGCAAGTGTTTCTTTTTGGTTATTTTGTTTCATGTCATTTATTATGCTTATTTTATCCCTCAAATTTTATAAAATCATCAAATTAATATCGTTATTAATTTGAGGGGGAGCGTTTTATTATCTTTACCCATGAGTTTATGCTATCTCAAATATATGCATATTTTGAGGGGGAGCATCTCTCGAGGGGAAGCATACCGTCTTTCTTGACCCTTTTTGTTTCGACAAACGGGGGAGAGAAACCGCATATGCTCTTGCTTAGCGGTTGTGTTTGTCATCATCAAAAAGGGGGAGATTGTTGGTGCAAGTGTACCACATCTCTATATATTTATATATATTTATTTTTGATGATTACAAACACACCGTATTATTGTTTATCTAACAATTTAATCCAAGTGTGCAGTTCTTGAAGAACACGAAGATTTTATCTGAAGAGTTCAAGACTGGTGCTTTACGTCGTCATCATTGTTTATAACTAATAATGATAAACACCCTAAAATAATATACCACTTGGATATTTCTAAAAACCCTTTAAATAATATTTTAAATAAGAAATTTTGGTTCTAGAAGTATCTGCCATGCGTACTGTTTCTGCAACCACTTTCTGACGCCGGTATACCGCGGGTGTTCAGCCGGTATACCGCGGCAAGCTCGGTGTGCATCTCTGATTGGTTGGAAGTCTTTTCTTCTGCGCGGTATACCGCGGTGTTCAGCCGGTATACCGCGGGTACTGTTTCCGTTGGTTTTTGCAGAGTTGACTTTCTGATCTTGATGTGCTTTTTCCTCTGCACGGTATACCGCGGGGGATAGCCGGTATACCGCGGATGCACATATCCGTTGGAAGCTTCATGCTATATATTTGCATGCTGATGGTGAAGAAACAGCAGACCACACAAACAACAACAGCAAGCAACCAACTCCATCCATTTCTCAGCTCTCTCACTTATTTAATTTATATATTTTATAAAACCTTTTTTATAAAATATCCAAGTGATTATTATACAAGAGTGATTACCCATTGTGAGTTATACTCCTCTTGTAAGTATTTGAATAACGGGTGTGTGATCCTGTTTATCTCATAGCAGAGGCTTGAGAAACTATTACAAATTCCTTTGTATTTGGTTTGTGTTCTACCGTAAAGAATACATTTATTGGATCGTGTCGAGAAGTGTCTCGGCTGCTGGTTTATCACAGTTGGTGGTAAATCAGTAAATCTCCGTGTCAAGTATCTCTAACCTTTATCTCTTTATTTATTCCGCTGTGCATTTAAATTATATCTGTTTATATAATTGTTGTTTATTTATTATTTCTATACTCTGATTTATTTATACTGTTTCTGTACTGTATTTATTTACAAAAGAATTTTTGAAAGTAAAAGATTTAAAATACAACCTTACCCCCCCTTAGGTTGTCTAACAATTGGTATCAGAGCGGGTCTTTCAAAAATTTTCTGTTTAAATATTTTTTTAAATGGCTCAACAAACTAATTTTGTGTTTTCTAAACCTCCTTTGATAGATACTGAAAAGTTTGGCATTTGGGCCGAGCTATTTGAATGTCACGTTCGTGGCAAAAGTCAAAAAATTTGGGATATTATAGAAAATGGGAATTTTAGACCAACCAAAGTTGAAAATGATCTTATTGTTGATAAACCCATAAAAGATTGGACTCCCGCTGAAGAATCTCATTATTGTTTAAATTTTGAAGCTAAAAATATATTATATGCTGCTTTAACCTCTGATGAAATTGAAAGAGTTTATACTTATAAAACTGCTAATCAAATCTGGCAAAGCTTGAGCGACACTCATCGTGGAAATACTCAAGTTAAAAGCTCTAAAATAAATATTCTTGTTCATGATTATGAATTGTTCGAAATGTCAAAAGATGAGTCAATCGACTCAATGTTTAAACGTTTTAACCTCATTATGACTACTTTGAAGGGATTAGGTCGCACTTATCCTAACGAAGACTATGTAAGGAAAATTCTTCGAGCACTTCCTTCGGAGTGGATGGCAAAAATTACATCTTTAGAAGACTCCCGAGATCTCGCAACGATGAAGCTCGATGATCTCATCGGCAATCTTAAAGTGCACGAAATCGCACTAAAAAGAAATCAAGTCCGGGAGCAAGTCAAAAAGAAATCCATCGCTCTCAAAGTCGTTGCCTCAAAAGAAAAGGAAGAGGAGGAAGATGCAAGTTCCTCGGATGACGAACCCGAAAATCTTAACGATTTAGTCAAGTTGGTAAGAAAACTTTCTAAACTTTTATCTAACAAAAAGTTTGCTAATAATGATAGGTTTCAAGAAAATGGAGACTACCGTCGTGGTGGTAAAAACCAAAGTCGCAACGTCCACAAAAGTGAAGACAAAAATGACGAATCTAGCGACGATGAAAAAGCCAATAAAAAGAAAGGCTTTTGCTATGTGTGTGGCGACAAGGATCACTATGCGAGTGTGTGTCCGAAACGAGCAAAACAAATCAACACACCAAAAGCTTTAGTTGGAGGCGCGTTGAGCGCAAGCATAAATGAGGCCAAAAATTTTTGTTTCATGGCCGACCATGATAATGAGGTATCTTCATCATATTCTTCTAAAAATAATTGTGATAGTAATTATAGTGATAATTATTATAGTGACGATGAAAATAATCTTGACGAATTATATAAATCATTTCATGATATGGCTGCTCTCGCAAATAAATATAAAGATGAAATTTCTAATTTAAAAGAAACCGTATCTGTATATAAAAAGGAAATAGATGACGGTAAACAAAAATCTGCTCATGATTTAGATGTTATCACTAAATTAGAAAATAAATTATATGAAAAAGATAATATGTTAGCTAAAGCATTTCAAAATAGCAATGATAAAGTGTTAAAAATGCTAAATATGTCTAATCGCATTAATTGTAGAAAAGGCATTGGTTCTAATACATGTATTGATACGTGCTCGTGTATTCAAATTAAAAAGTGTTTTGAACCACCTAAAGTTGAAACGAGAAAACCTTATGTGCAAAAACCCCCATATATGTCAAAAATGAAAAATGTGAATTATGGGAGGAAACCGTATGCTCGCATGTATAATAGTAATTTTTCTAGACCTAATGCGAATATAAATGCTTCATTTTATGTGTATGATAAATACAATCGCAAAATTAGAATGGTTAGAAAATGGATTCCGAAAGGAATGTTTAATGTTGACAATCCCGGTGGGATGCGTTTATGGTTTTAAACCATTTTTATGGTTTTATATGTTGTCGTATTTTATTTTATGTCGACAACATGTTCTTTATTTATTTTTGCAGTTTATGTTTTATACTAACTGTTAAAAGGACCCATATGAAAAGGGTACCACGAAAATTTTCTTTACCTTTTATACGTGGTTACCTGCCGAGGTTATAATACGTGGTTACCTGCCGAGGTTACAATACGTGTTACCTGCCGAGGTTATAATACGTGGTTACCTGCCGAGGTTATAATACGTGGTTACCTGCCGAGGTTATAATACGTGGTTTCCTGACGAGGATATAATACGTGGTTACCTGACGAAGTCATAATACGTGGTGATTTTTTTTTCACATAAAATTAACCGAAAATCGAAGCCTTAAGATCCTTTTTGGTGCAAGTGTTTCTTTTTGGTTATTTTGTTTCATGTCATTTATTATGCTTATTTTATCCCTCAAATTTTATAAAATCATCAAATTAATATCGTTATTAATTTGAGGGGGAGCGTTTTATTATCTTTACCCATGAGTTTATGCTATCTCAAATATATGCATATTTTGAGGGGGAGCATCTCTCGAGGGGAAGCATACCGTCTTTCTTGACCCTTTTTGTTTCGACAAACGGGGGAGAGAAACCGCATATGCTCTTGCTTAGCGGTTGTGTTTGTCATCATCAAAAAGGGGGAGATTGTTGGTGCAAGTGTACCACATCTCTATATATTTATATATATTTATTTTTGATGATTACAAACACACCGTATTATTGTTTATCTAACAATTTAATCCAAGTGTGCAGTTCTTGAAGAACACGAAGATTTTATCTGAAGAGTTCAAGACTGGTGCTTTACGTCGTCATCATTGTTTATAACTAATAATGATAAACACCCTAAAATAATATACCACTTGGATATTTCTAAAAACCCTTTAAATAATATTTTAAATAAGAAATTTTGGTTCTAGAAGTATCTGCCATGCGTACTGTTTCTGCAACCACTTTCTGACGCCGGTATACCGCGGGTGTTCAGCCGGTATACCGCGGCAAGCTCGGTGTGCATCTCTGATTGGTTGGAAGTCTTTTCTTCTGCGCGGTATACCGCGGTGTTCAGCCGGTATACCGCGGGTACTGTTTCCGTTGGTTTTTGCAGAGTTGACTTTCTGATCTTGATGTGCTTTTTCCTCTGCACGGTATACCGCGGGGGATAGCCGGTATACCGCGGATGCACATATCCGTTGGAAGCTTCATGCTATATATTTGCATGCTGATGGTGAAGAAACAGCAGACCACACAAACAACAACAGCAAGCAACCAACTCCATCCATTTCTCAGCTCTCTCACTTATTTAATTTATATATTTTATAAAACCTTTTTTATAAAATATCCAAGTGATTATTATACAAGAGTGATTACCCATTGTGAGTTATACTCCTCTTGTAAGTATTTGAATAACGGGTGTGTGATCCTGTTTATCTCATAGCAGAGGCTTGAGAAACTATTACAAATTCCTTTGTATTTGGTTTGTGTTCTACCGTAAAGAATACATTTATTGGATCGTGTCGAGAAGTGTCTCGGCTGCTGGTTTATCACAGTTGGTGGTAAATCAGTAAATCTCCGTGTCAAGTATCTCTAACCTTTATCTCTTTATTTATTCCGCTGTGCATTTAAATTATATCTGTTTATATAATTGTTGTTTATTTATTATTTCTATACTCTGATTTATTTATACTGTTTCTGTACTGTATTTATTTACAAAAGAATTTTTGAAAGTAAAAGATTTAAAATACAACCTTACCCCCCACCCCCCCTTAGGTTGTCTAACAGAGATTTAGAAACGTGAATTAGACAAAGTGTAAGTGTTGTTTTCATTTGCTTTTGGTGGATTAGAAATAGGCAATATATAAGTGCTATTTCTGCTTCCATTCTAAGAAAAAGGTATGGCGATTGAATGTAAATCTTTAGGCTTGATCGATAAACTAGAATCCTTGATGATTCGTAGTAGACTCACGAATATGATGATATGACTTTCTGAATGTTAGTCATATTCATGGGATCGGGTATGTTCCCGTCATTATGATACGAGTACGAGTACGGTAAGAATGGTGGCAAACCAGGTTTGTTTATATTCTTGAATATCTGAGTTTTCAAGCTGTTAATGTTTTAATTTGAATTTGGATGTTTCTCACTAGGCTTAAGCCTAATCGTTCAAATTCAATTTTCTTACCAGGTACGAGTTCAGGGTAGTAATGGGATGTGGGACGAGTGCTCTTGGTATTCAACTTTTGATGATAAGCGGAGAACTTAGACGATGCGAGGAGGCTTTTGATGAATTGCTTAGATAACCAAGTTAATCTAATTATAGTTGACGTGATTAGATTAATAGGTTATTTAGGGAATTCGATATGTGTAAATATGAACCCTCATAGTTAATTCTCTGCTTGTATATAGAAAAGTTTGGATGATATTTTGATATACCTTGTTAAATTTTAAGGTTCAAATTGGCCCTGATTTTTAGGGTGTTACAATATGGTATCAGAGTTGTAGTTTAAGTGAACTAGGTATGATTGTGAGATACCTAGACTTAAGCTGAGGTGAATTAGATATGATTTATGAGATATAGGTAACGTGGAATAGGCATAAAGTAAATTGTAATTCCCATTTCGAGATGTGATTAGTAACGTGGAATATACATAAAGTAATTTGTATATCTCGTTGACCTATAATGTGGAATAGGCATAAAGTAAATTGTAATTCCCATTTCGAGAGGTGATTAGTAACGTGGAATATACATAAAGTAATTTGTATATCCCGTTGACCTATAATGTGGAATAGGCATAAAGTAAATTGTAATTCCCATTTCGAGAGGTGATTAGTAACGTGGAATATACATAAAGTAATTTGTATATCCCGTTGACCTAAAAACTGGAATAGGCATAAAGTAAATTGTAATTCCCATTTCGAGAGGTGATGAGAAACGTGGGATGGGCAAGGGATGATTGCTATTCTCGTTTGTACTATGACGTGAAAATGTGAAATAGGCAAGATACAATTGCTATTTCCGCTTTCATATAGAAATGATTGAATAGGCAAAGTAGAATTGCTATTCATATTAAATGATTGAATATGCAAAGTAGATTTGCTATTCATGTTGAATGATTGAATATGCAAAGTAGAATTGCCATTCATGTTGATTGATTGAATAGGCAAAGTAGAATTGCTATTCATGTTGAATGATTGAATAGGCAAAGTAGAATTGATATTCATGTTAAATGATTGAATTGGCAAAGTAGAATTGCTATTCATGTTGAATGATTGAATAGGCAAAGTAGAATTGCTATTCATGTTAAATGATTGAATAGGCAAAGTAGAATTGGTATTCATGTTGAATGATTGAATATGCAAAGTAGCATTGCTATTCATGTTGAAATAATGGAATAGGCAAAGTATAATTGCTATTCATATTGACTGTAGTGAATAGGCAAAGTATAGTTGCTATTCGTAATTGAGATGTGGAAACGTGAATTAGACAAAGTGTAAGTGTTGTTTTCATTTGCTTTCGGTGGATTAGAAATAGGCAATATATAAGTGATATTTATGCTTCCATTCCAAGAAAAAGGTATGGCGATTGAATGTAAGTCCTTAGGATTGATCGATAAACTAGAATCCTTGATGATTCGTAGTAGACTCACGAATATGATGATATGACTTTCTGAATGTTAGTCATATTCATGGGATCGGGTATGTTCCCGTCATTATGATACGAGTACGAGTACGGTAAGAATGGTGGCAAACCAGGTTTGTTTATATGCTTGAATAACTGAGTTTTCAAGCTGTTAATGTTTTAATTTGAATTTGGATGTTTCTCACTAGGCGTAAGCCTAATCGTTCAAATTCAATTTTCTTACCAGGTACGAGTTCTGGGAAGTAATGGGATGTGGGACGAGTGCTCTTGGTATTCAACTTTTGATGATAAGCGGAGAACTTAGACGATGCGAGGAGGGTTTTGATGAATTGCTTAGATAACCAAGTTAATCTAATTATAGTTGACATGATTAGATTAATAGGTTATTAAGAGAATTCGATATGTGTAAATATGAACCCTCATAGTTAATTCTCTGCTTGTATATAGAAAAGTTTGGATGATATTTTGACATACCTTGTTAAATTTTAAGGTTCAAATTTGCCCTGATTTTTAGGGTGTTACAATATGGTATCAGAGTTGTAGTTTAAGTGAACTAGGTATGATTGTGAGATACCTAGACTTAAGCTGAGGTGAATTAAGATATGATTTGTGAGATATGGGTAGGAGCACTAAGACGAGATGGTCTTAAGAGTCTACGGAAATACGGGAATTAAGAATTGTAATGATGGTAACAAGGATTCTTATGTATAGTATGTTCATAATTTCAACTAGCTACTGTTATTATGAATATATTGTTATGTAAGCATACTTGTTTCTATTTGTTTGGCAATTGGAGGTGATCTTGTTTTGATGATGTTGTTGCACATAAAAGAATTTCAAGTACAGCACGACTAATTGTGCCACTAAGTTAGCTCGTTGAGCCCTCTAGATGAGAATCTCCGGGGCGATGTGTGTATGCTTGACGATGAATTGGTAACAAGTAGCAGATAAGGTGGACAGTCGGATCCATTATTGATCTACTAATCTTCAGTAGAGGTTGTGATCCAACCCGATTATGGACTAGTTTGTCTCCTGGTAATCACGTTTTAGAGATAAGTTTAACTGGGGAATTTCGATTTTAAATTCCGATCAAGGAACAGAGGTTGGACGACTAGAGCTTTGATTTATAACCAAAGCAGACCAATAGAATTTTATGTTGTTCCCAAGTTGGGGAGCGAGAAATGGTAAAAGTATCACCGTGGAAACATCATAAGAAGTGTTAAGGTGGCTTGAGAAACTAAAAGAGGATATGTAGAACGAATATCCTCATCTAAATATCTAGCTTTGATTTCGGGGACGGAATCATTTTCAAGTTGGGGAGATTTGTAACACCCCGGATTTCCATGATATTTTAATTAATATAAATGGGATTGAATTGTAAATTAGTCTAAGTTGTAGACTAATTGTAAATGTAACCTTCAGGGTCAAATCTGTATTTTGACCAAAGTTTAAAGTTAAAGTTGGAAATTAGAAATATGAAGGTTGAATGGTCATTTCTTGAAAGTTGAGATTACTTAAGGTTTGGTTAAGAAACCTGATAGAGATAATATCTCAATTAATCTTCTGGAGTCGGTCACATACTGAGAAAGAAAGAAGAAGAAGAAGAAGAAGAAAGCTTTGGTAAGAAAATTTGCCATAATTGCAGATCAAGTTTTGTAGATGTTTGGGTTTTGAGCAAAGTTATCTGTTGAATATGTGATTAGAAGCCTTGACAGCAGATTAAACTTGGTTTGGGCAACGTAGAATTGCTATTCATGTTGAATGATTGAATAGGCAACGTAGAATTGCTATTCATGTTGAATGATTGAATAGACAAAGTAGAATTGATATTCATGTTGAATGATTGAATAGGCAAAGCACAATTGCTATTCATGTTGAATGATTGAATTGGCAAAGTAGAATTGCTATTCATGTTGAATGATTGAATAGGCAAAATTCATGTTAAATGATTGAATAGGCAAAGTAGAATTGCTATTCATGTTGAATGATTGAATAGGCAAAGTAGAATTGCTATTCATGTTAAATGATTGAATAGGCAAAGTAGAATTGCTATTCATGTTGAATGATTGAATATGCAAAGTAGAATTGCTATTCATGTTGAAATAATGGAATAGGCAAAGTATAATTGCTATTCATATTGACTGTAGTGAATAGGCAAAGTCTAGTTGCTATTCGTAATTGAGATGTGGAAACGTGAATTAGACAAAGTGTAAGTGTTGTTTTCATTTGCTTTCGGTGGATTAGAAATAGGCAATATATAAGTGCTATTTCTGCTTCCATTCCAAGAAAAAGGTATGGCGATTGAATGTAAGTCCTTAGGCTTGATCGATAAACTAGAATCCTTGATGATTCGTAGTAGACTCACGAATATGATGATATGACTTTCTGAATGTTAGTCATATTCATGGGATTGGGTATGTTCCCGTCATTATGATACGAGTACGAGTACGGTAAGAATGGTGGCAAACCAGGTTTGTTTATATGCTTGAATATCTGAGTTTTCAAGCTGTTAATGTTTTAATTTGAATTTGGATGTTCTCACAAGGCGTAAGCCTAATCGTTCAAATTCAATTTTCTTACCATGTACGAGTTTAGGGAAGTAATGGGATGTGGGACGAGTGCTCTTGGTATTCAACTTTTGATGATAAGCGGAGAACTTAGACGATGCGAGGAGGCTTTTGATGAATTGCTTAGATAACCAAGTTAATCTAATTATAGTTGACGTGATTAGATGAATAGGTTATTTAGAGAATTCGATATGTGTAAATATGAACCCTCATAGTTAATTCTCTGCTTGTATATAGAAAAGTTTGGATGATATTTTGATATACCTTGTTAAATTTTAAGGTTCAAATTGGCCCTGATTTTTAGGGTGTTACAGAAAGCTACGGGCACGATGTTGTTATTCCCGTCCATGGCAACCGCCAGGAACATCATGCCCAAGTAACGCCCCTTTAAATGGGCAGCGTCTGTTACTAAGACACGACGCAGATTTTCCAGAAATGTGCGGATCTGCAAAACGTAGGTGGTTTCCCTTTGTAAATGTTATAATTTATATTGTGTAAACATATGAAATGTTAATATACGTACCGCGGGTCCAAGGGCAACGAAGCACAACTCAAAACGTCCCTTTGAATCGGTCCTTATCTTGGTGACTGTACCTGGATTCTGCAGCTCCAAAGTATATAAATACACAGGGAGTCGTTCATACGACTCCTCGGGATTGCCTCTCACCATTAGTAGTGTCCTGCATTGCACACGCCAGCCTTGGTAGTAACCAATTGTTATCCCGTACTTCTGGTTTATATCGTTGACGATGTCCTTTGGACGAAATGCCCTGCTAGCATCAAGAAATTTGCCTTTCAGTATTGCACCCAAAGTCCTTTTGTTGGCTTGTCGGTGGTTGGGATTCAGTTGCATCCTCGAACTAGTGTGTTCTTCGTGCAACTTTCTAATGACAAACATCTCTCCTTTAGTGCCCACGGACCTCGTGGACATCTTTCAATTACAATTTTCTCTCCCACATACAACCTCGTATCTGCTTTTGTCGGATTTCTTCGTGTGACTTTCGAAGCCCTCTTCTATGAACTTAATTCCGAGCTGTGTGGCCAAATCATCCTTCGAATCAAATACTTCACCTACATGTATCCTTGAAGTGCGATTATAAGGTGCAGGTTCGTAGGTTTGTGTATGGGTCTCTTGGGTTGGAAGAATAGGACGCATATCAAAAAAGTCATTTAAGTCACTAAATGATTTATTAGTAGGGGTATGTTTTTCTTCTTCTTCGTCCTCATCACTATCGGTACCTGATCTGTCTATATCAGATCTACCCATTGTGAAAACATGGGTTTCGTCATCAACAACTCCAGCAAAACGTCCTTCTTCGCCGTCTTCTTCATCTTGTTGTTGTTGTTGCGTCTTCGGAACAAAGTCAGGATAACAGTCGTTAAGTCCATATGTATGATCCGAATAAACTTTTGGGTCGTAGGACGCCTGAAATTGAGAATCAGGCTCCTCCAGTTGGAGGTCTTCGTATGACGCCTGAAATTGAGAATCAGGCTCCTCCCGTTGGAGGTCTTCGTCATCACCATCGTCATTACCTTCGTCATCGTCTTCGTCGCACACCGATGAATCGACATACACCATCGTTGGATAACTCCACAATTGACACATCACCATTTTTAAACACTAACTTGCAAACAACAGAAGGGTCGATTCCACATTTTTGCATGGCATATGCAACAAACTTCTCATGCGTAAAGTTTACTAGCAATTTTACACCATGCTTAGATTTATAATCAAAATTCCACTGATTGTTGTCTTGCACCCATTCACTATCGTAACAGAAATATAGCTTAGTTTTTACAACAGATGAACTCATTTTTTCAATAGTATCTCAGAAAAAAATACTGAAATGATGAAGAAAGAAAGCAAGAAAGAAGAATGGAATGGATGTGAATTGCAACCACAATGGAATGGATGAATGATTATGGAATGCATTTTACTGATATTTATAGATGAAATTTCATTGAGGAAGATGAATTGCAACCCCAATTTGGTCTTCCAAGTACAATAATTCAACATTGATGAAAACAAGTCAGTGAATTGCAACTACAATTTGGTCTTCCAAGTACAATAATTCAACATTGATGAAACAAGCCAGTGAATTGCAACCACAATTTGGTCTTTCAAGTACAATAACTGTGGAAAAAAATCAGTAAAAACATGCAAAAACACGAGACAGGGACCAAAAATGACCAAAAATCGTGGGTCCATCGCGACAGGGACCAAAAGTGTAACTTTTGGCCCCATCGCGGGCATTTTTGCAAACCGGGAGAGATTTGGGGCATTTCAGCAACTCAAGGGTGGACTTGGGGCATGTTAATAAATTTCCCATAATATTATTATATTATTAAAATATTTTATAAATTTATTATTTCAATATATTTTTTAAGGATAATTTATTTAAAGTGATAATAGTTTAGTTTTATTGGTAGAACAATAATTTATCTTCACACATTAAATTTTAAAGAATTCTCTAAGTTTATAGTTTCTTTATTATAGAAAACAATATAAATAATCTATTGGAGTAAGGCTGATAACAAAAATCTCGTTTTCTCTTTTTAGATAATTTATTGAAGATGTTTTAATGTTACTATGCATATCGTATTTATTAGAATAACGGGTTATAGACTCTGGTCTCGTTTGGTTTATAGGATTGAATATGATTTGGAGGTATTTAGAATTCAATTCTACTACAATCCCGGTTTGGTTTGAATGGTTGATTGGATTTAAAATCTCAGAATTTCAATGAAATCCCACAAACATGGGATTTAGAAATCCCATAGGGGTGTTTGTGAGTTTTCGTAGGATTTGTACGTAATAATATTTTAAAATATGTTGAAAACGTTTGTTTTATAATAGTTAATTAATAATAAGTAATTTAATCTTTTATAATTATTTATAATTTGTTTTTACAGATTATTTATCTAAACACACCAAAGATTTCAAATCCTACTAACCAAACAAAACAAAGATTCAAAATCCTTTCAATTCCATGTAATGGTAAAATTTTCATTTTAAATTGTAAATAATATTGTTAAATTTCAAGCATATAAATAAAATAAAAATTAATAAAAAAAACAATTTTATAATTAATTTGTTTACTATAAGGTTCTCTGAAATATAAGTATGTAATATTATTATTTTATAACAGCAAAAATATGATATTATTAAGGGGGAAACCCCTCATCTAGCCATTTTCATACAACATATTTAATAATGTAGCCATTTTTACAACTTTTTCTAAATTAACATTCAAAATGGTCAAAAAAAAATTGTTCGGTTCGTTTTTTATTAAGACTTGTATGGATATTGTTGTCTGAGTATTAACAGATAAGTTGTTTTGCTGAATAAACAGTTTAAATGTCAAAAATAACGATTTTACCCCCAGTCTTTATTTTTCTTGAATAAAACAATTTTTTGATAAAAATGTTGAATAAATAACTTATAATTATTAAAAAGAAATCAATTTAAACGTTTTAAAATAAAAACAAGGGAAATTAATTAAAATGCCAAAAGTTTGACCAAGTGTTACCAAAATGCCACAAAGTTTCGGCGGTTTACCAAAATGCCCTAATGGCCCGCGATGAAGCCCGCGATCGCGGGCTTGGGCTGACGTGGCGCATGACCTGTCCGAAAAGAGCCCCGCGAGCCCCTAAACTTTGGCCGCGGTGCACATTTGGCCCCTGCCCGCGATCGCAGCCCGCGATGGACCAAAAATTTACACTTTTGGTCCCTGTACTTGGACGAATTTTGCATGCTTTTACCGTTTTTTTTTCACAATTATTGTACTTTGAAGACCAATTTGTGGTTCAAATTCACTGGCATGTTTGGGATTTCATCCATAAATATCAGTAATATGCAATTCACAATTCACACTTGTTCTTGCTTTCTTTCTTGATTTCTCTCTTGCTTTCTTTCTTTGAATTGCTTTCTCTCTTGATTTCTCTTCTCTCATTTCATCCACAAATGGCATCGTCATCAAACCCTAAGTCTACTCCTGAAAAAATGCCACCTCAAATCGAGGTCGCCATAGCAAAAAAGGAAAAGGAGATAGATGAACTAACAGAAGAGTGGAAAAAAATGATGGACAGGAAGACAGTCCATTTGAGAAAGATCGAAGAGGAAGACAGGGAGATCAAAAGGATGAAAGGGGATATAAAAGCTCGGGAGGCTCGTGTTCGTCGAGAACAAGAAGCAATTCACCATATTCTGCAAGACTTCACAATTATTCAAGCGAAGGTAAACGAGAAGCAAGCTTGGATTGATGAAACTAAATCAATTTTTAAGTAGGTGGTGGTTGTTTTAGTTGTTTTGTATTTTTTTTTGTTTTGTATTTTTTTTACTGTGTTGTTGTTTGTATTTTTTTTACTGTGTTGTTGTTTGTATTTTTTTTTGTTTTTTTACATCATGTAAGGTCAAGTCAGAGGTTACCTCAACTCATTTGCTAAAGTGTGTCCGGGTTGTGGTACACAATGGCCATACGTGGTTGCAAAAGCAGAAGCCGTTGAAGAAGGGTCAGAAAGATTGAAGATGAAGAGCATGTTGGATGGAATACAAACTAGCTGTGTTATCAATGTTCATTTAAAAGCATATGTATGTGTGTATATATAATATGAATATATATATCATTTACAAACTAGCTGTGTTATCAATGTTCATTTAGAAGCATATGTATGTGTGTATATATATAATATGAATATATATATCATTTACAAACTAGTTGTGTTATCAATGTTCATTTAAAATCATATGTATGTGTGTATATATAATATGAATATATATATCATTTACAAACTAGCTGTGTTATCAATGTTCATTTAGAAGCATATGTATGTGTGTATATATATAATATGAATATATATATATCATTTACAAACTAGCTGTGTTATCAATGTTCATTTAGAAGCATATGTATGTGTGTATATATAATATGAATATATATATATATATATATATATATATATATATATATCTTTTACAAATCAGCGTTTAGATCAACAGTATCATATGTGTTTGTTCCATATGGTTCAAGCTGTGACGGGCCCGGGGTGTGACTGACTGAATGTCTCCTTGGCACGGTTGAAGGGGCGGGATTTGGACACTCTCCACGAGTGTGTCCTACGCATTGGCACCGAGTACATCTTCGTTGTATCGAACTTTCACCACGTGATGGACGTCGGTCGTTCTTTCTCGGTCTCCCGGCTATGTTCTTATCCATTAAAGGTGGATAGCATGGCGAAAGCGGGTCGGGTGGATACACCCATGCTGCAGGGGGTCCAACTGGGTTTATTACCTCCACGTATGTTTCCGGTAATATTCGGACGTGAAGAAAGGTACAGCCAAGTCACTGCAATCTGTACGACCCATATATCTTGCTGCAGCGATGCCATGGCCGCACGGTAACCCAGATTTATCCCATTCGTGACACGAACAAAGGTGGTCTTCCATATTCACAATCGCGTGAAGATAGTCATCATGCACCTCGTACTTCCCATACCCGATTGCTCTTACCGACCATGTCGCCGCACGACGCGCCCTGTACTGAACGATCTTCTCCGTCGTTGGTGTGAGTGCATTTTGCATCTCAGCTCCTTTTAGGCGTCGAATTTGGTACCACTCTTGTTGAAAGGCCCGAAAGTAGTCCATAAGATTAACAATCAGACATCTACGTGCAAAACGGGAGAGTGCATTCACAGACTCTGCACTATTCGAGGTCAGAATGTCATACCGTTGTCCAGGAAAATGGGCCGTGGACCACCTCTCCGGTCCAGCTTCGTCAAAGACTTTGGCTGCTTCGTCGGCACTATATCGTAGCATAGTCATGTACTTGTTAAACTCCCGATCCGTATATGCCCTGCATGCCGCCCAATAGACATCCTTGTTGGTCGTAATACGTTTGTCCTTGGATTTGGCGTTCATCTCCAAATGTCGACAACATATGGCGTGATGGGCGTTTGGGTAGATGGCAGAGATTGCGGCGCTTATGGAAGGACCCCTGTCAGACATAAACACCAACCCTTGCGGGTCTCCGATAGCTTGTCTCAACATGGACAGAAATCAAGTCCACTCGTCCCCGGTTTCGGACTTGCCTACACCGAAAGCTACTGGAACGATGGAGTTATCCCCGTCCATGGCAACCGCCAGGAACAGCATACCCAAGTAACGGCCCTTTAAATGGGTTGCGTCTATTATCAGGACACGACGTAGATTTGCCACAAATGTGTGGATCTGCAAAAACATAGGTGGTTTTCCTTTGTAAATGTTATAGTTTATAATGTGTAAACATATGACGTGTTAAAATACGTACCGCGGGTCCAAGGGCCACGAAGCACATCTCAAACCGTCGACGTGAATCGGTCCGTAGCTGCGTGACAGTACCAGGGTTCTGCAGCTGCAAATTATATAAATATGTCGGGAGTCGTTCATACGACTCCTCGAACGTGCCTCTCACCATAAACAGTGCATGGCATCGCGCACGCCAAGCTTGGTGGTAATCAATCGTGACGCCGAACTGCTGGTGAACATCGTGGATGATGTCCTTTGGACGCAATGACCTACTAACATCAACAAATTTGTTTTTCAGTATCGCACCCAAATTCTTTTTGCCGGCTTGTTTGTGGTGGGGATTCAGTTGCGTCCTCGTACAAGTGTGTACGTCGTGCAACTTTCTAATCATGAACGCCCCTTCTTTGCCACCCGTGTCAATCGCGTACTTCCTCCAGTCACAGTTTTTTCTGGCACATCCAACTATGTATCTAGTTTTGTCAGATTTCGACGTGCGCCTTTCGAAACCCTCTTCCAAGAACTTAAGTCCGACCTGACTTGCCAAAAGATCCTTCGACTCGAATATCTGACCTACATGTAACATTTCACTGTGAATATAAGGTGTAGGTTCGTAGGTTTGTGTCTGGGTATGGGAGTCTGGAAGAATAGGGGGCATATCAAAAAGTCATTTATTTGACTACATGATTTTCTACTAGGGGTATATTCTTCGTGATCATCACTATCGGTGTCTGATCTGTCTATTTCAGAATTACCCGTTCTGAAAACGTGAGTTCGTCATCAGCAACTCCAGCAGTACGCCCTTCGTGTGGTTGTGGTGGTTGTTGTTGTTGCGTCTCCGGAATACAGTCGTTAAGACCATATGAATGATCTAAATGAACCGTTGGGGCGTCGGACGCCTGAAATTGAGAATCATGCTGCTCTATTTGGAGGTCTTCGTCGTCACCGTCGTCGTCGTTTTCATCGGATACGCCGGGATACACAAAAAGTAATGGGGGCCTTTCTGAATCGACTGCAAAGTGCAGAAAAGTAGAGATATCCCCATCGTTGGATAAATCCACAAATGACCCATCGCCATTTTTAAACACTAACTTGCAAACAGCAGAAGGGTTGATTCCACATTTTTGCATGGCGTATGCAAGAAATTTCTGATAAGTATAGTTTACTGACACTTTTACACCATGCTTAGATTTATAAGCAAAATTCCACTCATTGTTATCTTGCTCCCATTCACCATCAAAACAGAAATATAGCTTAGCTTTTCAACAGATGAACTCATTTTTCAGTAGTATCTCAAACACAAAATATTGCAGAAAGAAATCAAGAAAGAAGTATGAAATCGGTGTGTGGATTATGGATTGCATTTTACATCTATTTATCAATGAAACAACCAACATTGATGACAACCAATCTCTCATTTCATCCACAAACTGGTATTCCAAAAACACTGATTTAACATTGATGAAAACATGCAAATGAATTTCAACCACAAATCGGTCTTCAAAGTACAATAATATTGGAAAAAAACAGTAAAAGCATGCAAGATTCGTCTAAGTACAGGGGCTGAAAGTGTAAATTTTCAGGGACCAAAAGTGTAATTTTTTAGGGACCAAAAGTGTAAAATTTTGGTCCATCGCGGGCTGCGATCGCGGGCAGGGGCCAAATGTGCACCGCAGCCAAAGTTTAGGGGCTCGCGGGGCTCTTTTCGGCCAGGTCATGCGACACGTCAGCCCAAGCCCGCAATCGCGGGCTCCATCGCGGGCCATTAGGGCATTTTGGTAAACCGCCGAAATTTTGTGGTATTTTGGTAACACTTGGTCAAACTTTTGGCATTTTAATTAATTTCCCTAAAAACAACCTCATTTAACATAATAATATGAATTCCATCTTATAATCAAAACGATACATACTAGCTTGTTCATTTAAATATAAAAATTGAATTCCTCGATATTAACGGAAATGATATGTCTACACAGCCTCGAATCATTAGCATGCTAATATTTTCCATTTTCAATAATGCATCCATATTAGAATGTGATATGTCCTATAATATATATATATAGAGAGAGGTGGGTTCAAACGAGGACAACACCTATTTAAGAAAACACGAGTACCATTCTCAACCACTAATTAGAGATTTAAACAATTCCGATACTATAGGCGTAGCTTTCCACCACGCGTGCCACATTCAATTCAATTGTGATTTTATATTTGAAATTTACACTTTTAACCCCTATACTTATTTACTAACTTTACTTTATACCTTTTACTTTCCTAATTTTAATTTTTACATTTAACACATATAATCGTTTATTAACTAAAATACGTTAAAAAAATACGTTTTAATTCTAACAAGTTACACCATTGTATTCGTCTCTTCGATACGTTCGAAATGAGCTCAATATTGAATATTTTTTGATTTATTTATTTTAATATATATCATATATACTACATAAAAATATTTTTAATATTTACAATTCATGAAAAATGTTCAAACGAGAATCGTAACAATTTAGGAAAACACGAGGAGCATTTTCAACCAACCATTTGATTTATTAAGGATATTAAATGGTGTGAATAATTGATTTTTTTTGCATTATTTAATTTCTTCGCTCTAATCATCCATCCGTATAATCAAATTTGGTGTTGATCGAAATTTCTTTCGCATTTACGCAATTATCAACTTTAAAATAGTTTGCTAAAAATTATCCTTTTATTTACAATTTCTTAGATTTTTTTAACTATTTAAAATCGTCATTTTATATAAATTTTGATTGATATTTAGTTGACAAGAGGTGGGTTCATATGAGAACGCTAACTATTTAAGAAAACAAGAGAAAAACCGCTATGTATAAAATCATATATGATTCATGTACAAAATCATATATGATTACGCGACTTTTTCCTCCACTTTAAGTCGCAACCAAAGTCGCGACTTAAAACAAAATCATATATGATTAATAACTAAGTGATATCAGATTGTAAAACAATATCATATATGATCACATATGATTTACTAAAACAAAATCACATATAATTAATAACTAAGTGATATCATATTGTAAAACAAGATATGATCACACATGATTTACTAAAACAAAATCACATATGATTAATAACTAAGTGATATCAGATTGTAAAACAAGATCATCTATGATCACATATGATTAATAATTAAATGATATCAGATTGTAAAACAAGATCATATTTGATTAATAACTAGTGATATCAGATAACAATCTTATAGATCACATATGATTTACCAACTAAAATAAAATGACATATGATTAATAACTAAGTGATATCAGATTGTAAAACAAGATCATATAAGATTAATAACTAGTGATATCAGATAACAGTATTATAGATCACATATGATTTACTATTGTTTCCTAATCACATATGATTTGATAGGTTTTCCTAACAAACATTTCATCAAAACTATAAGGGTATGAATTGTAAATATTAAAAATATTTTTATGTACTATATAAGATATATAATTAAATAATTAAATCAAAAAATATTCAATATTAGGCTCATTTCGAAGGTATCGAAGAGACGATTACAATGGTGTAACTTGTTAAAATTAAAAGGTATTTTTTAACGTATTTTAGTTAATAAACGATTATATGTGTTAAATGTAAAATTAAAATTAGGAAAGTAAAAGGTATAAAGTAAAGTTAGTAAATAAGTATAGGGGTTGAAAGTATAAATTTCAAATTAAAAATCACAATTGAATGCAGCGCACGTGGGTGGAAAGCTACGCTTGTTTAAGTCCCTAATTAGTGGTTCAAAATGCTCCTCGTGTTTTCTTAAATTGGTACAATTCTCGTTTGAACCTTCCTCTCTCTCTCTCTCTCTCTCTCTATATATATATATATATATATATATATATATATATATATATATATATATAGGAAAGTTCAAATAAAAACTCATTTTCAATTGTGAACATGAGGATGGATCTTGGTCTTTCATCTATATTGATCTAATTACTCATATTAAATAGAGTTTTTAATTGAAATTATTAATTAAGATGATTAGGGGTAAAAATGGAAGATAATTAAAACCCACGTCTACCATGTTTGACTTTTTATTTTCTTTTTTAATTAAATTTTTTTACCCCCCTTAAAGTTTAAAATAAATTAACTTAAAAATTACTAACATTTTAATCAAACAAATTACATAAAAAAATGAGAATTTCGTGCTCTTCGATATGACATTCATCTCGATATAGTTTTTTTTGTTGTTTTAACCGTTTTTACGTGAAATGTCATATATGTGTTATATTCGGTATGGATATTTATGTATGTTCAAGTGCGTACAACATCTCGACACCGTAAGTCCGTAACTCGACATCACCTTCTACAAAACTTTCTTCGGCGTCCTAAGGTATCGTGTTCTTCATTACCATAACCCAACACCTATCGAGATGAATCGGGAACCTATCGAGTTTCGATTGTGAACCGATGAACAAAAGAGAGTGCGTCACGTCTCCACACCTTCACGAGTCACTCATGTATTATTCTTCATGAATAATGTATCATTCAGTATGAATAATACATCATTCAGGGTGAATAATACACGATTCATGAATTCATGTATTATTCATCCTGAATACTGTATTATTCATCCTGAATATTGTATTATTCATCCTGAATATTGTATTATTCATCATGAATAGTGAATGAACGTTCACCTTTGTTATTCATACTGAACGTGGACACCTGAAGAAGTGCATACATATTCATAAAGAATAAAACCAAGTTTCGGTTGTGAATCAGAAAACAAAGAGGGTGCGTCATGTGTTCAACCTTCACGGGTCATTCATATATTATTCAACATGAATAATGTGTTATTCAGGGTGAATAATGTGTTATTCATGATGAATAATGTGTTATTCATGATGAATAATACACGATTCATGTTTTATAATACATGAATCAGGAATTCGTGTATTATTCATCATGAATGTTGTATTGTTCATTTTGAATACTGTGTTATTCGTCATGAATAGTGAATGAACGTTTCTCTTTGTTATTCATACTGAATATGCACACCAGGAAATGTCCATACATATTCATACCGAATATAACACATACATAGCATTTCACGTAAAAACGGTTAAAATAAAGAAAAAACTATATCGAGATGGATGTCATATCGAAGTGCACGAAATTCTCGTTTTTTGATGTAATTTGTTTGATTAAAATATTAGTAATTTTTAAGATAAATTATTTTAAACTTTAAGAGGGTAAAAGTTTTTTAATAAAAAAAAAAAAAGTCAAACATGGTAGGCGTTTATTCAAATTTCCAGATTTGCCACTAATCACTTCTCAATTGGTTTAATTAAGTTTTAACCATTGATTAGTTTTTCAAATCTTGATCAATGGTTGTGACTTGTCCTCATGTTCACAATTGGAAATGAGTTTTCATTTGAACCCACCCCTATATATATATATAGGGATAATAATTTATAAACCTTTAAATGTGTGTAAACTTTTGGATTTCATAGGTTTTCTTGATGAAATTGTTTATTTTGATGAAAGTGTTTCATATCATTCATTTTTTGATGAAATTGTTTCATATATTTGTGTTTTTTATGTAAAAAAGAGAAAATTTCATCAAACTGAGAAAATATATGAAATAGTTTCATATGAATGAAAAAAAATTATATGAAACTATATAAAAAACACAAATATATGAAACAATTTCATCAATAAATGAATTATATGAAACAATTTCATTAAGAAAACATATGAAATCCAAAATTTACACGAAAAAAAGTTTACAAAATAGTGGGTCCCTATATATATATATATATATATATATATATATATATATATATATATAGGATAGAAACCATGTTAAACACATCTTGAAGGAGAAATGTTTGTTTAATATTGTCACAAGCAGGCATGTGTCGGAAGCAGCGTTGTGAGGAAGAGCACCGATCAGAGTATGTGATTTGTTGTCTTGAATTGATCAAGTATATAACTTGTTATCCTGATTTGATTGAGGTATATATATAGTTTGTACAGATGGCTTGGTTTGCAAATGAAATGCACCATAAATATATATATATATAGAGAGAGAGAGAGAGAGGTGGTTTCATTTGCAAACCATCTTTATGTAGCAAACTATGAAACCCATCTTTTCACCGTAGATTGAATTCATCAACGGTTAAGATGAATTCATTATAATTATGGTAATAATTAAATTATTTTGATTTTTTTAATGGTAAAGAAATTAATGAAAGGGCAAACTTGTCAATTGGTATCCCATCTTATCTAGAAACTCAGATGAAAAAACATTTTTACATGGAATAATTTTTATTTAGGGTAATATTTTTTTTCAGTTTCCAATATATTAGTAAATCATAAACACCGATTTATTGTTTATCATGGTAATTGTTTTTTCATTTTTGGATATATATATATTAAATCTTAACCATTTTATATGGAGGATCAATTTTAATTTTTGTTTTTAGAATTAAAGCAAGCTTCCATTGTTCTTGATGGAGTAAAATTTCATAACGATTGACACAAAACAAATCGCAAACGAAGTGAAAGGCTGATGAAAATGAAGATGAATTTCGATGAAAGCAGGGACGAAACGGAGATGAACAACGATGAACGGTGATGAAACAGAGATGAACGAAGATGAAACAGCGATGAACGGTGATGAAACAGAGATGAAACGACGATGAAAACGGAGATGAGCGAAGATGAATGGAGATAAAACGAAGATGACACGACGATGAAACAGAGATGAACGGTGATGAACGAAGATGAAACAGAGATGAACGGTGATGAAACAGAGATGAAACGAAGATGACACGACGATGAACAGAGATGAAACGATGATAAACGAAGATGAAACGACGATGAACATACGAAGATGACACTGTTAGTCCCAGATGGCTATAACAAGTATTGTAGAAGGGGGGGTTGAATACAATACTCAAAATTTTCACAATTTTAATTCTATTATTGAAAACTTTCAACAAGAATTACACATAGAAACTTAAGACTGTTGCGGAAAAGAACAGATAAACTATTCTAACAATCTTACACAAAGTATACTAACAAAACAACTAAGAACACTTAGAACAAAGCTATAAAATTTTTCAAGCAATATGAAGATTTCTTGCACTGAGAGAGAAGTCCAGAAAGCGTGATTTGCATGGAGCCTTCTACTTCCTTTTATAGTGAAGATACAAGTAATGTGCATTAAATGCTCAGGACACTTGTCATAAGGAGATTGGATAGAAGGTGTAGTACTCTGAAAAGTTGATGATTCCAAATCACCTTTTTCCTTGGAACCAGGAAGAATGCCCATACTGATTTAGACGTTATCTAAAAGTGGAGAGAGTACTAAGTTGACACTTTTACCAACCACTGGATTATTGTCAAACCTGGAGGATCTTCTTGATGTGTTTTCCAAGACAATTTTATCGATGATGTTCCACCGATATAAAAGACATTGGTCTTTGAAATCATCTGCAAGAACATTAGTTGCTTGGCTAGCTTATGGTTTGATGTGTTTTGAAGTATGAGTTGAGGAACATTGGATTATGAAGGGCTATTTTTTTTCAACTAGGCTAAGTTAGTTGCAATTTCTTCATGTTGGTACAAATGCATGCATGTTGGGTCGTCGAAAGTTTCAAAGAATTTTTTGCTTTCCTTTTTGAAACAACTTTGTTTAGCTCAAAAATTGTGTTTTTAATAAAGTTGCTTGAGGACAAGCAACAATTCGAATTTGCGGTTGTGATAGGGTTATTATTTAACCCTATTTTAGACGTATAATTCCAATTTTTGAGTCATTTTATTATCCCATTGAGTCACTTTTAATTAGTTTTAGTAATATTTATGTAAAATAAACGATTAATACTTTCGGGTATTAGTTTGGCTAAAAACATATAAAAACACATAAAAATACATAAAAATCGCACCAAAAATCTAATTATATACTTTACGTATTTTAGGTTGCAAAAAGACGGTCATTTGGAGTTCTATATAAAAGAAGAATGCGGAAAGCTAATTTTTGGACGAAAACGAAGACTCCGATTTTTGAAGACCGGGCTTTTGCGGTTGACGACACTTGCATTTTGGATCGACTCTTGTGCAGATTTTTGGGCCGGCTATTTATATTATCATTTGGGCCAAATTATATAGCATGAAAACTACATTTTTAATTGGGCTTGGAGCACTTTTGTTGATGGATCTCAAGAACCAAATATGGACTTCTAGGCCCATGGATCTTATGATCCATGGGTATGACCCATATTAGTTACCTCCTTCTCCAAGTTTATTTGTAGTATATATATGTATGTTATGCAGTAAGAAAAAGAGACCTGGAACAAGTCCTCCATTGGATATTTTGATACTATGTAGGTTCCAATTAATAGTTAGTTTGGCTAGTTAAGCATGTGAGCTTAGAGCCGGTTGCTAAACCGTGGCTCTAGCTCACGGTTCGAACCTTGTGGTTCCACCATTTGGTTTGGTTCGGTTAATATATTGAAGATCTCCGTTTACTACTCGTTCGTCACTTCGGTCGCTCGGCTATTAATCTTGTTTTGTTACATCAATCTCGTTTCTAATCACTTTTACTCACGGTTTTGTTACAATATTGTCATATTGCTTTGCTTTCTCACGGTTCCATTGATTTCATTACATTCGGTTTTTGCTTACTAACGTTTGTTTTCTGCAGCTCGTGACTCTCGATTCTAACGTTTTGAATTGTTTACGGTTTTACTAATTTGCTCTTAATCTTGCTTACTCTTGTTGCTTACGGTTTTAGTTGTTAATTGCCATCAATTTCTTACTCTCTTGTTACTTAATATTATAGTTTGTTACTAATCATTTCCTTTCTTGTTTACGGCTTTTTATTATAATCTCGTTACCATCAACTCACTTTAATTGCTTACGGTTTTGTTACTTGTTACTAATCTTGTTTCCTTTCGATACTCACAGTTTTAGTTTTAATGCAAGCATAATTTCCCTTCCCTTAAAATCGCAATTTAGTTAGTTAGTTTCCTAGCTTTCTAAGTAACCAAATCCATAGCTTAACGTTTGGAATTTATTCCAAACGTAACCGGTGGTGGTTTACTTAAAGGCTCTTTTATTTTAAGTTCATATTTAAAACAAGATTTTCCACTTAAATTCCAAGCTGTCGTTAACTTCTCATTAGATTAATTTGTCGTTACTTGCATAACAAGTTACGTCCTTTTCATGTATTGTCCATCTCCATTATTTGCTTTCCGTTTTTACACATCTCTTATAATTAGAAACCGAACGATGTTGGGCTAACCATCTTAGTTCGGGGTATGAAGTGAAGTTGGGACTGAGATTAATAATTAAATAGAAAGGTGTCGCGTACTGCATGATTGTCCAAAGTTATTTAAATCAATGTTATATTTTGTGGTGTAAAAACAATTGACCAATTGACACCCGGTTCGTTGTATCATGAAATAGTCGACGTCTGAGATAACTGAGGAATGCGGTCTCATCGCTATATTTAATTATTACTATCATCCCAGCGGATCTTTTATACCCTGTGCTTCTTTTTGTAACTGATTCCTGTCATTAGCTGTTAATCAAATCAACCAATCTGTTTTCGAATTCGCCATCTGAAACTCGCTTTTACAAACTCGACTTTTAAAGAGAAACTTTTCCACGCTTCCCTGTAGGTTCGATATCCGGTACTTTTGTACCATTATTACTTGTTTGGGACGATAGTAAACCAAGATGTATACTTGCATTGAGGTTTATTTATTATCAGTTTTAAAGGGTGTGATTTAATATTTCATAGGCTTTTGGCTTATATATCTATTTAAAAAGGATCACCCTAAAATCCATCAACAATGGTGATGACTTGTATGTATCTTGGAAGAGTCTTCTTGATTCCGCACAGAAAATCTATTCAAGCTTGGTTTCGGTTGATCTTCGACTTCACCGAACAATTGCTATTTTGTACAAGTCATTTAAAGAACCTTGTCAAAATATTCTAAGTAGGATTATAGAGAAAACATCGGTGAGTCAATTTCAAATCATTGATGACCCAACAATCTCCCCCTATTTGAATTTGAGCTCTATCCTTAGAATATTCAAGAGTAATAAAATGTAAAAAGCATTTTGACCCTCTTTACTCTTTTTGGGTTCTTTTCACATAGACCATTCTTTTTGTTCTTTTTGATCTATTTTTCTTTTGTATGAGTATGTATACTATACACAATATTTACAAGTAACTAAAAATAAAGTTATGTACAGAATAAAAATTCAAATAGAGAGGTACTTGTATTTAGATAAGTTTTCTCGTACAATTGTCAACAAGAGAAACAAACTTTTACAAGTACTACTGAGGAAAAGAAATTATTTCTTGGAGGTTTGTCAACGCTTGATTTCATCCAACATGTTTCGGTAGAATGGTTGAGCTTCGGGGATGTTTGGAAATAGGTTGGAGATGCCTTGAAGAAACAAAGTATCGGCGATGGGAATTTGTGCGAATCTGAAAAAGGCCCGATGACCAAAACCATCATTGAAGAACAACCCAGGAATCGGTGATAGGCTTAAAGTCGTAGTAGGATAAGGCACAGATGTGGGGATGGTCAAGTTCAGGTTGCTCACGTTTGGAATTTTCCCTTCAGTTGCCATTTCCTTGAACACTTTGTCGGTAGGATTTTTGACTTTAGGAAGACGGATTTCTTCTTTCATCGATTGAAGTTTTGCCCTTTCATCGGTGGAAAGGATGATGTTGTGTTTTCTTTTAATCTCCTTCATCTTTTCCATCAATCCTTCAATGCATTTGACAAAAATGTCTTTCTTTGGGTTTGCACTTCTGACCAAGTGTTGAGAGATCTCATACCATTCGGGGAGACCGTAAAGTTTGAGGTGAACATCTCTCACACTTTTCATTGAGCCATCTTCTCTATCGATGATCAGCCTGATATCCTTCGGGTTGGTTCTGGAGGTAGCAATTTTGACGTTTGAGATCGGGGTTCTGCTCATTCGGTGGTACATGGTCTTTTTGTACCAACTTATTTCTTCATTCTTTTCTTCTTCAATGGCACTTAGCACCGATTTTTGGGTGAAGAGGGGATCGGCAGACTTAGCTTTGATGGCCTCTTCTTTTGCCATTTTCAATGAGAGAGCCCTGGAATCATCTATGGCTTTTTGTGCAAGTCTGGTTTCCTCAATCTCCTGAGGAGTCAGCCCGAGGTTGGATTCTTGAGATTGTTGAGAAGGAGGTTTTAGCTTCAAGGTTTGTGCATCGGCAGGTCGAGTTCCATATTTTGCCAATTCTTTGCTTTTCTTTTCTTCTTCTGCCAACTGTTTAGTTGTGAGAGTTTTCTTACCTTTGTCTTTGGGAGTTTTGGATTTTTTTCTCCCCTTAGAAGATGCATGGATTTTCTCCCCCTCAACAGCTGCATGTGCGATTTCCACCGATGGTGATTTCGGTGGTGTGAAGATAAATTCGGTGGTACCTGTATGTTTCGAAGGAGAGGTTTTCGGTGAAGGCATTCCTGAACCTTCGGTGGCTTGTGATGATTTTTCGGTGGAAGGTGGAGGCATGTTGCTGATAGTTCTTTTAATAGAGGGCAATTTTGGTTGACCTGCAGATTTCTCCCCCTCAGCGGCAGCCGGAATCTTAAAACCCAACTGAGTGAATACACTGTCAAACTTGGAGTGAAGATGAGCCATACTCTGAGTGGTGTCATTGGAGATCAGTGTAAAATCACCCAAGTCCATTTCCCATTGGGCTTTCTCCTGCATGTTGTCAGTTTTGGTGTAAATAGTGTTGAGAGAATCGACTATGCTCTGTTTAAGATCTTGATGATACTTGGCTTCTTGAATGAGTTTCTGGAGTTCATTATCCTTGACTAGAGAGGATGCCTTGAAGGCACCAAACGATATAGCAAGATCCCCATGAGAATTTGTCAAGGATTCCACCTTTGAAGATAAGGAAACAATGGAATTATGGACATGCTGAAGAGCAGCTGCAAGTGCATCGGCGAGTATCTGCGGCAACTGAGACTCGATCACGGAGATTCTTGAGTTTACCTGTGTAGTCATGGAAAGAGTTGATTCCTTGAAGGATTCAAACTGAGTGTCGACGAGCCGACATTGACGAGCACATTCCTGAATATCAGCATGAAAGGCATAGTGCCGCCCAGTACTTGTAGAAGCATGACCACCGAATTCCGGGAGACGGAGTTGGAGACGAAGTCGATCTTCTTCGGTAGTGAAAGTGGGGAGAAAATTCGACAACACATCGGGATAGAGAATTCTCGGTGGAGGGGGGGTTCGGCGAGGAGAAGTCTCACGTATCGGTGTGGGAGAACGTCGTGGTGAGGGTTGCTTCTTCGGTGAGGGAGACGTTCGCGGTGAGGTTTGCTTCCTCGGTGAGTGAGACTTTCGGGGTGAGGTTTGCATCTTTGGTGAGGGAGGCTCGAAGAGGATCTCTTCGGTGGACGGGATGGTTCGGGGAGAACCAGTGTCCGCCAAAAGAAAATCAAAAAAATCATTTGGGGGGGGGGGGATTTATTGGGGGGAACCCTGATTGGGTTGTGCTTCGTCATCGATCATAAACTGATCGGGTGAATAGCCGTGTAGTGACAAATCAACTTCTTCAAGGGGAGAGTCCTCGAAGTCATCTCTATCACCCGAAGAAGTGAGTGGAGAGGTAAAAGTAGGGATCTCCAATTCTGCAACTGAAGTCTTTTGAGAGACAACAGAGGAGTCGGTGGGGTTGATAGCGGATTCCTTGGCCCGGGGGGTTGAAGTTCAACAACTGTCGACTTTTGAGAGTCGACAGTTGGCTTAGTTGGTTGGGCCGAAGGTTTCCGAGACCTCTTTAAAAGAGACCTCGGAGGGGATGATGAGTGCCTCCGCTTATGAGAAGGGGTTTGAACCGAGGAAGCCTCCGAGGGATCTCTCGGTGGCGTGATCCTGGAAGCGGATATGGAGGTGTCGATGTAGCCTAAAGACACCGAAGGGTATATCTGAGAGATATCGGTGTAGAGAGTGATCATCGAAACCAATCACTACCGAAAGTGTTACCACCGAATTGATTTAGTGAGTCGGTGAGATTTCTAGAATCGATGAAGCACATAGCCACCGATGGGAAAATCTAAGAGATGTCGGTGGTGAGTTAGCCCATCGGTGTAGGGGTTTATCTGATAAGAAAACTACACCGATTGAGATGTCCACCGAGGAGGGATCGGTGGAGACTGGGAACACATAGTGAATTTATCACACAAATTTTTATTTTTTTTAAATCTAATTACAACATACCAAGTTCACTTATTAAAAAGTTGAACCTTGTTTCATCCAAGGGTTTGGTGAACAAATCTGCAAGCTGAAGATCTGTAGGGATAAAGTACAGCTCAATGTCACCTTTGGAAATGTGATCCCTGATGAAATGATATCTGATGTCTATGTGCTTTGATCTTGAATGCAAGACAGAATTATTTGCAATGGCAATTGCACTAGAGTTATCACATAAGATGGGAACTTTGGAGTAGTTTTGATTGTAGTCCTTCAATTGATTTTTCATCCATAGGATCTGAGCACAGCAGCTTCCAGCAGCTACATATTCAGCCTCAGTAGTAGAGGTTGACACAGAGTTTTGTTTCTTGCTGGACCAACTCACTAATTTGCCACCAAGGAGTTGGCAGCTACCTGTGGTACTTTTTCTATCAATCTTGGAACCTGCATAATCTGAATCTGAATACCCAATTAGTTCAAAGCATGAGTCTTTGGGATACCAAAGACCCAGGTGCATGGTACCTTTTAGATACCTGAAAATCCGTTTAACATCATCCAAATGAGATTTCTTTGGATTGGCTTGATAACGGGCATAAAGAGAGGTAGCAAACATAATATCCGGTCTGCTAGCAGTTAAGTAAAGGAGAGAACCAATCATACCCCGATAATGGGTAACATCCACAGATTCACCATTTAAATCAGTATCAAGTTTCAAAGGTGGTGCCATGGGAGTTTTCATAGGAGAGCTGTCTAAAAAGTTGAATTTCTTCAGAAGGTCACAAATATATTTACTTTGATTTATAAAAATTCCTTCTGAAGATTGTTTGACCTGAAGGCCCAAAAAGAATGTAAGCTCTCCCATCATGCTCATCTCATATTCACTCATCATGAGAGAAGCAAACTCATCACATAGTGATTCATCAGTGGCACCAAAGATGATGTCATCAACATAAATTTGGACAAGAATGAGATTACCTGAGGTCTTCTTGATAAAGAGAGTGTTGTCAATTTGACCTCTGGAGTATCCATTTTTTAGAAGAAATACATCAAGAGTGTCATACCAGGCACGAGGAGCTTGTTTGAGACCATAGAGAGCTTTATCAAGTCTGTACACATAGTCTGGATGAGTTGGGTCTTCAAAACCAGGTGGTTGTTTCACATAGACTTCTTCTGCAAGATCCCCATTGAGGAAAGCACTTTTGACATCCATCTGAAACACCCTAAAATTTTGGTGGGCAGCATGAGCCAAGAAAATTCTTATGGCTTCAAGTCTTGCAACAGGGGCAAAAGTTTCATCATAATCAATGCCTTCTTCCTGTCGGTATCCTTGAACAACCAATCTGGCCTTATTTCTGATGATTGTACCATCTTCATCCATCTTGTTCCTGAAGATCCATTTGGTTCCAATGATTGTCTTCTTTCGGGGTCTAGGAACCAATCTCCAAACTTTGTTTCTCTCAAATTGAGAAAGCTCTTCTTGCATGGCAGTGATCCAACAAGGATCTGCAAGAGCTTCATCAATCTTCTTGGGTTCAATAAGAGATAGAAAGTTCACATAGAGACAAATATTTCCAACTCCCCTACGAGTTTGGACACCTACTTGTTGATCACCAATGATTTGATCTATAGGGTGATCTTTGGTCCATTTTGTGGCAGGAGGTAGAGGTAGTGGAACATTTTGTGTGGAAGAGATCGGTGGAGTGGGATCAGAGGATTGGTGGAAAACAGTATTATCGGTGGAGGGTATGGGATCGGTGGAAAGGTGAATATCGGCAGTAGGATTTATGTCGGTGGGAGAATGAATATCGGTGGAAGGATGCACTATGGAAGATGACCCAACTTGGTTATTTGATGGGTTCAAAGGAATGAAAGATGCTTCGGTGGAGTTAACTATGGGAGCATCACCTATGCATGAGGAAAATCCACCTGTGCAATTCATCATCATCATTTGAAAGAGATGATGATCTTAGGTCATCAAATTTAACATGGATGGACTCATCAATGCATTTTCTCCTGAGATTGAACACACGATATGCTTTGGAGGATAAAGAGTATCCAACAAAAATACCTTCATCAGTTTTGGGATCAAACTTCCCAAGATTGTCACGATCATTTAGAATAAAGCACACACAGCCAAAAACATGAATAAAACCAATATTTGGTTTTCTGCCATGGAAAACTTCATATGGGGTCTTATCATGTCTTTTGGAAATCACATACCTATTTTGGGTAAAGCAAGCAGTGTTAATAGCTTCAGCCCAAAAATAGGTGGGAAGGTTTGATTCACTTAGCATAGATCTAGCAGCCTCACATAGAGTTCTGTTTTTCCTTTCCACCACACCATTTTGCTGAGGAGTTCTGACAGCAGAGAAATTTTGAGAAATTCCTTTCTCATTAAAGAAGTCTTCAAGAGTACTGTTTCTGAATTCAGTACCATTGTCACTTCTCACCGATCTTACAAGCTGCCCATTTAGAACTTCATTTTTCTTGACAAAGTTGATGATATCTTCAGTTGCATCATTTTATACCTGAGAAAATATACCCAAGTATATCTAGTAAATTCATCAACAATAACAAGAATGTACCTTTTGCCACCAAGACTAGGAGTGCTGACTGGTCCACATAGATCCATGTGTAGCATCTGGAGAGGAAGAGTGATGGAGGAGCATTGCTTGGTCTTGAAGGATGTTTTGGTGAGCTTCCCTTTTTCACATGCATCACACAGCTTTTCTTTGACAAAGTTCAACTTTGGCATGCCAGTCACCAGTTCTTTGTTTGAGATTTTATGGAGTGTTTTGAAGTTCAGATGAGATAGACGTTTATGCCACAACCAGTTCCTTTTGGCTGTGTCATCTGACACAAAGCAGACATTGGATGAATTGTTACTTAGTCCCATATCAATGATATATACATTTTCCATCCTTTTTCCAGATAACACCACATTGAAGTTCTTGTCCACAACAGTACAGATACAAAGTTCAAAGATAACTTTATATCCAAGATCACACAGTTGGCTAATGCTGAGAAGATTATGCATGAGACCTTCAACAAATGCAGCTTTGTTGAAAGTGACAGATCCATTAGTGAGAGTTCCATATCCTTTGGTGTAACCTTTAGAGTTGTCACCAAAAGTTACAGATGGACCCTTTCCAGACACATAGTTGATGAGAAGAGATTTATTCCCCGTCATGTGGCGTGAGCACCCACTATCCATATACCATATTTGATGGTGCTCAAAGGCCTGCATGCACACACAGATTAGTTCTTAGGTACCCATTTGGTGGTGGGTCCTTTTGGGTTAGAAGAGGAAGAGTCCTTAGGTTTGATTCTTTCAATTCTTTCCTTTGGACAATCCTTTGCAAGATAAAAAGTGTCACCACAGTTATAACACTTTCTGTAAACAAAAATCTTTTTGGGTTTTTGCAATTCTTCTTTTCCTTTCCTCATGACATTAACTTGAGAGTTTTTAGGACCAAAGGATGAGGAATGAGAAGGAAAACTTAAAGTACCATTACTTGAGTTGGAAGCGAATTTGGAAAGATTTCTTGAAGCATTTTTGAAATGATCATTTCCAAACTCCACCGATTTCCCTTTTGAGTTTGTGAGGCTCACAGACCGGGGAAGGAAATCGGTAGGAGAATTCATATCGGTGAGATACTTAAATTTTGAAGAGTTACACATAGGTGGAGAATTCAAATCGGTGGAGTTGGATTTAATTCTTTTGATAAACTGTGATTTTGAAAGATTAGTAGGAGGGACATATTCATCAATCGCTAAATCTTTTAAAAGATTAAGGATGGGTTTTGATAAATCATTGGAGTCCTCTTTTTCCATGTTTTGAACAAACGAGGATTCTTTAGCTTTTATGAACATTCCAAACTTTAAAGCTTCATCTAGATCTAAAGAGTCTAAGGAAATAGAGTCACAAGAACTTGAGTCTGAGACATCATCCCATACACTGGAGGTAGGCTCAAGCGTTTGAGAGGAGACGTCAGAGATGGTTTTTTCATATCCTAAACCAAATTTTTTGTTAACAGAAATTTGATATTTAAAGATTTGCTCAAGATTCCTTGAAGAACTTGTCCATTTCTTAACAGTCTCTTGTTCTCTTTTTAATTTCTTAAAAAGTTTGTTTTTCTCTTTTGAGATCATATGATTTATGGTTTTTAGATCCTCAGGCTCAGCTTTGATTTCCTCAAACTTTTCAAGTTTAGACATACAAATTTCAAGTTTAGATGTGAGATCTTTAACTTGAATAGATTTTCTTTTCTTACCATCCTTGACAGAATAGAAGTCTTTAGTTAAAGATTCATAAGCATCAATCTTTTCACAATCAGTCATATCATTAAAAGGATGTACCTGAGAGTATGATGTCGAGCACCCAGTTGACACCAAAGCCATTGGAGAGGTAGATTTTTCAGTATCTTCCACGTCTTCTGAGATGGCCATAAAGCACTTGTTGGGAGAGTTGTTGTCACTGTCAGAGGTCTCTTCTTCCCAATCATGAATTTCGGCCATGAGGCCCTTTCCTTTTCTAAGGAGACCCTCATTTCTCTCTTTTTCTTTCTTGTATTTGGCTTTGTACTTCTCAGCCCTACCTTGATGATCTTTGATAGAGAATTGAGTATATTTCTTGACAAGGTTTGATTTGAAAGTGTTATTTTTGGGTTTTTCATACTTGGAAGAAAACTAGTCAGAAGATTAATTTCTAGAGTTCATCACACGCTTACTTCTGCACTCAGCTGCAAAGTGTCCTTTCTTTCCACAGTTAAAACATTCCTCATTAGTCTTATCAGTTGAGGAAGCTTTTGTAGAAGGGAAGGGTTTTCTGAAAGATTTGGATTTATTTGAAAAACGAGATCTGTTTTTGAAACCAGCTAACATGGAAATTTCATCAGACAACTGCTTAACCGAGATTTCTTCACCTTCATCATCGACATCACTTAGATATACCTCCGATTGGTGAGAAGAGTTGCTTTGGGTTTCATTGTCAGAATCTGATGAAGGATAGGTGATGCGTGGAACACTTTGAGATTTCTTGGAATTTTCACTGACAAGGGCAATAGAGGTGCCCTTTATCTCTTTGATGAAAGATTTCCTTTGTAACTTGGTTTGTTCAAAGTTGAAGAGAGTTCCATATAAAACAGTTAGAGGCATGTACTCAAGGTCCTTGGAAGTTTTGATACAAGTGCACATGTTCTCCCAAAACTCAGGAAGACAATCCATGAACTTGTTTAGAACTTCCTCATTATCATAGACTCTGCCTAGTAACTTCAGATCATTCAGAAGAGAGTTAAAACGATTATAGTAGCTAGGAAGAGATTCACCTTTTTCATGAGTGAAAAGTTCATACTTTCTTATGAGAGAAATCTTTTTGCATTTCTTCACTTCCTCGGTACCTTCGTACAGAACACATAGTGTGGTCCACATCTCTTTAGCAGTTTCAAAGTTAACCAGAGAATGATAGACTTCATCAGGTAGTGAGAGAGCAATGATTGCTCTAAGCTTTGAATCAAGAGTAACAATACGTTTTTCTTCATCAGCAAATTTCTTTGGATTTTTTAGAATATAACGTCCAGTACCTTTTGCTTTCTCTTTGTCGGAAGGCTCAGATTCATCGGAATCACTAGAGTCCTTCTTGTAACACCCCGCTTACTACGACACAATATTGTCCGCTTTGCCCCACTGGCTCACGGCTTTGTTCTTGGCGGCCTGGCAAGGACTTTGCAAGGACTTCCCAGGAGGTCACCCATCCTGGTACTACTCCCACCCAAGCACGCTTAACCACAGAGTTCCCAAGGAACCCGCATGCTTGTGGCCCCAAAACGCGTTGTGTCTGGTAAGGCCAAGGTTTACTAATATACCCAGCATCTCTCCTGTCCACGACCGATGTGGGATATGCCTAAGGTGTTACACACACCCCCCCTTAGGGACTCATCGTCCTCGATGAGGTTTGCCCCACCATCCCGAACGGCACAGGAGTGGCTCTGATACCATTTGTAACACCCCGCTTACCACGACACAATATTGTCCGCTTTGCCCCACTGGCTCACGGCTTTGTTCTTAGCGGCCTGGCAAGGACTTCGCAAGGACTTCCCAGGAGGTCACCCATCCTGGTACTACTCCCACCCAAGCACGCTTAACCACAGAGTTCCCAAGGAACCCGCATGCTTGTGGCCCCAAAACGCGTTGTGTCTGGTAAGGCCAAAGTTTACTAATATACCCAGCATCTCTCCTGTCCACGGCCGATGTGGGATATGCCTAAGGTGTTACACTTCTTATCAGCGGTTTCCTTACCGGGCATCTGCGTTTCATAGCGAACCCAGACTCTAGGGATAATAGGTCCCTCTTTGAGAATGGTTGGATATCTAGTATCCACTCCTTCCATGAATAGCATCATACGGCTTTTCCAAAGAAAAAAATTGTTAGGGTTAAACTTAGGAGGTTTGGTAATGGAACCATTTTTAGAAAAGTTGTTTTGAAAAGCATTTTCAACAGTTGAAGATGAAGAGGCAGCCATCGCAGATCAAGTTTATGAGTTAAACTTTCTGCTCTAATACCACTTGTTAGTCCTAGATGGCTATAACAAGTATTGTAGAAGGGGGGGGTTGAATACAATACTCAAAATTTTTACAATTTTAATTCTATTATTGAAAAGTTTCAACAAGAATTACACATAGAAACTTAAGACTGTTGCGGAAAAGAACAAATAAACTATTCTAACAATCTTACACAAAGTATACTAACAAAACAATTAAGAACACTTAGAACAAAGCTATAAAGTTTTTCAAGCAATATGGAGATTTCTTGCACTGAGAGAGAAGTCCAGAAAGCGTGATTTGCATGGAGCCTTCTACTTCCTTTTATAGTGAAGATACAAGTATTGTGCATTAAATGCTCAGGACACTTGTCATAAGGAGATTGGATAGAAGGTCTAGTACTCTGAAAAGTTGATGTTTCCAAATCACCTTTTCCTTGGAACCAGGAAGAATGCCCATGCTGATTTAGACGTTATCTAAAAGTGGAGAGAGTACTAAGTTGACACTTTTACCAACCACTGGATTATTGCCAAACCTTGGAGGAGCTTCCCTGTGGGTTCGATATCCGGTACTTTTGTACCATTATTACTTGTTTGGGACGATAGTAAACCAAGATGTATACTTGCGTTGAGGTTTATTTATTATCAGTTTTAAAGGGTGTGATTTAATATTTCATAGGCTTTTGGCTTATATATCTATTTAAAAATGATCACCCTAAAATCCATCAACAGTGGTGATGACTTGTATGTATCTTGGAAGAGTCTTCTTGATTCCGCACAGAAAATCTCTTCAAGCTTGGTTTCGGTTGATCTTCGACTTCACCGAACAATTGCTATATTGTACAAGTCATTTAAAGAACCTTGTCAAAATATTCTAAGTAGGATTATAGAGAAAACATCGGTGAGTCAATTTCAAATCATTGATGACCCAACAATCTCCCCCTATTTGAATTTGAGCTCTATCCTTAGAATATTCAAGAGTAATAAAATGTAAAAAGCATTTTGACCCTCTTTACTCTTTTTGGGTTCTTTTCACATAGACCATTCTTTTTGTTCTTTTTGATCTATTTTTCTTTTGTATGAGTATGTATACTATACACAATATTTACAAGTAACTAAAAATAAAGTTATGTACAGAATAAAAATTCAAATAGAGAGGTACTTGTATTTAGATAAGTTTTCTCGTACAATTGTCAACAAGAGAAACAAACTTTTACAAGTACTACTGAGGAAAAGAAATTATTTCTTGGAGGTTTGTCGACGCTTGATTTCATCCAACAGGTTTCGGTAGAATGGTTGAGCTTCGGGGATGTTTGGAAATAGGTTGGAGATGCCTTGAAGAAACAAAGTATCGGCGATGGGAATTTGTGCGAATCTGAAAAAGGCCCGATGACCAAAACCATCATTGAAGAACAGCCCAGGAATCGGTGAGAGGCTTAAAGTCGTAGTAGGATAAGGCACAGATGTAGGGATGGTCAAGTTCAGGTTGCTCACGTTTGGAATTTTTCCTTCAGTTGCCATTTCCTTGAACACTTTGTCGGTAGGTTACGGTTTGGAATAAATAAATAATCCTGTTGGTTACGGTTTCCTTAATTAATGAGATAAACTTCAAAAGACAACATTGCCATTTGCCATTAATTTAAAATAAAAATTCAAGAAAAAATATGATTGGTTGGTTGAGGTTTGTAAAGTTTGCATATTAATGATGGTTTTCACATGATCCCTCCTCTCTCTCTCTCTCTCTCTCTCTCTCTCTCTCTCTATATATATATATATATATATATATATATATATATGTGGAATTTCGGACTGGACTGGAGGAAAAGCAGCGCTGTGAGGAAGAGCAGTGATCGTCAGAAGCAGCATCTCGTCGGAACTAGCAACACGTCGATGGAGCGAGTGGCGATGGTTTGTAAATGATAGGGTATTTTCTTTAATGAGGGTATTTGAGAAGGGTAGATCGGGAATAGTAATGGTTGAGTCCAAAGGACCTCCATAATATAGCTGACCAAATCCGCCACTATCTGAGCGATTAAGTTGGTACCAAACAAGTAGATATGTTTGTACAAGGCATATATACCATACAACCCATTAAGTCAAAAACGAACAGGCCCTAAATCGCCAATGGGTCCCACCAAAAGAAAATAACATATCAATAAACTATTTTTCCAAAAAAAACATATAAGTGGATGGAGTTTAAGAGGTTTGCTGGATTATTTTTCTCATTGAGGTATTTTTTATAATAAATTATTTGTTTATGGCTGGATTTTTCATGGGATTAAGTTGGATGATGTTTGAAGGGATCGGATTTTTTTGGTTTTAGATGCACAACCTCCATATGCAACTTGTTCACATGGACATGTTGCTTCATTCTCTATCACATCATATATGGGTTTCTAGTGGCCTTCATTCTCACTTTTTGGGATATATGAATGTAGGTTTGGTATAAAATATTTTTTGTAGAGACTTAGGGGGTGTTTGGTTGGGGGTATTGAGCGGTAAGAAATATGAATAATAATAAAAACTGTTGTTTGATTTGGTATAATATAATGGATCCATTACCTTAAACCCATTAATTTCCATTCCTGACCAAATAGGGGGAATGAAAATTTTATTCCCGCTGGCCGCTGAGTCATCTTTTCTCATATGTCTCTTCATCTCTCGATTTTGAACGAAAAATATTTTTTATTTTTATGTTGCATGTCACATATTTATATTAAAAATATTATATAAAACAATTTTTTTATTAATTATATTGGTTTAACCAAACAACGTCAATGCAATGCTCATTCCTATTCCGATCCTCCTTCATTTTCATTCTCATTTTCATTTTCATTCTCATTCCTTAAAATGAACCAAACGCCCCCTTATTCTTTGTTCACGGACCAGATGATGGAGATTTATATGTTGGATGTTTGGGACTATCTTCGTTTCTTGGGCTTTTGTGGAATTCAGAGTTGGGCTCCTGCTTAGGTCTTTTATGATTTAGATAAATTTGATATCATGGGCTTGGACTTGGATTTATATTATTCTGATTTTTAGGTTTTTTTTGTAACCTATGTTTTGGGCATTGCTTTTGGGTTTTTCATTCTAAGAGCATCTCCAACACCTATGCTAAAATGAAACAAAAAAATGAGATTTTAACATTTTAGTATGGGGTGGTGACCAAGTTCTTTTGCTTTGTTGTTTGGTTTTGGTGGTGGCTTTTGCCTGAACTATTGTAATTTCTTTTCGTGTTTTTATGATATTGTCTGGAGTTTTCCTCTAAAAAAACAATCATGCCATCCTCTATGTTAAAATAGAGAAAAGAGGAGAGAGATTGTAAAAATCTATAAATTTAGAGGAAATATCTATTTAGATGATTTCCTCCCAAAACTAATCATTACCCCCCAATCTTTTTTTTCCTCTCAACTTTCCATATATTTAATATTTTAATAATATAATATAATTATTTAATATTATAATAGGATAATTAATAGTAGAGTTGCTAAAATAGCATAGTTGTTGGAGTTGGATGCAATTTTTTAGAGATTTTAAACTTTTTTACTCTATTTTAGAAAAAACTTTAGCATAGCTATTGGAGATGCTCTAAAGCTTTGGTTCATGATTCGGGTCTTTTCATGATTCTTATGAATTACGTGAATGTTCTTTTTTTAGAATTTGGTTTTTTAACTCTTGTATTGGGCTTAGAATTAGACCGTTATCAAATGTTCTTTCGAAACATTTTTCAGGGAGGCAATTTGTATTATGAAGGATATGCCCTTTGCAAATTTTGTAATTTTCCTTTTATTTCAATAAAGATTTTCCTAGGAGTTCCGCCCTCCTTTTCCAAAAAAAAAAGATCCTTAGTTGAGATCGTCTTCATAACACAAACCAGGCTTGACGAGTTTGATAACTTTTGAAATTAAACATGTTTCAATTCTTCACCTGAACTTTCATACTACTTTTAGAACACTGATTTATTTATAATCGTTTACATTTACAGCACCACCGCATTGCACTAGTACATAACTGGTAAATTAATTAAGTCTCAAAGAGGTAGTAATTAATTATCTAACATGGTTAAATAACTTAACAATGAGACAAGTGTTGTAAATTGGTATTACTATTTATTTAGGATACTTTTAGACGATACGAGAAGGTCGTCCAATTAAAAAACGTTAACCAAATGTTACAGGTCAATATTTAGGGTAAGATTCAATGGTTGATCGAGGTTAACCCAAGTTGACTTTTGGGTTGACTTTTAGAGAAAGCATATACATTAATTAAATATTTGTAGGTTATCACTCGAAGACGGTTACTAGACAACTTGCACAACCATGTGAATCTCAACGAGATTTCATTGAGATGTATACATATGTATGAAAATGTATTTTTATATGTATTTATGTGTGGCAATGTATGTTATGCATGATCAAATATTTTAAATACACGTTCCCAGTTTTATGATTACGTGTATATATATATATATATATATATATATATATGTTAGACAACCTAGGGGGGGTAAGGTTGTATTTAAAATCTTTTACTTTCAAAAATTCTTTTACAAATAAATACAGTACAGAAACAGTATAAATAAATCAGAGTATACAAATAATAAATATACAACAATTATATAAACAGATATAATTAAAATGCACAGCGGAATAAATAAAGAGATAAAGGTTAGAGATACTTGACACGGAGATTTACTGATTTACCACCAACTGTGATAAACCAGCAGCCGAGACACTTCTCGACACGATCCAATAAATGTATTCTTTACGGTAGAACACAAACCAAATACAAAGGAATTTGTAATAGTTTCTCAAGCCTCTGCTATGAGATAAACAGGATCACACACCCGTTATTCAAATACTTACAAGAGGAGTATAACTCACAATGGGTAATCACTCTTGTATAATATCTCACACTTGGATATTTAAAAAAATATTTTATAAAATATATAAATATATATTAAAAGAGAGAGCTGAGAGAATGGTGTTGTTGAGGCTTATTGTTGTTGTTATTGTCTTACTTCCATCACCACCAGCATGCATCATTTATACCAAGGAAGCTCCAACGGCATTGTGAGTTGGCGGTATACCGGCTATCCCCCGCGGTATACCGTGCAGAGGAAAAAGCACATCAAGATCAGAAAGTCAACTCTGCAAAAACCAACGGAAACAGAACCCGCGGTATACCGGCTGAACACCGCGGTATACCGCGCAGAAGAAAAGACTTCCAACCAATCAGAGATGCACACCGAGCCTGCCGCGGTATACCGGCTGTACCGCCGCGGTATACCGACGTCAGAATAGACACCTTCCAGGACGCAACCAATCTTGCTGGATCTTCTAAAAAAAAACTTATTTAATTAAAATCAATTATGGTGTTTAGAAATATCCAAGTGGTATATTATTTTAGGGTGTTTATCATTATTAGTTATAAACAATAATGACGACGTAAACACTTCCGTCTTGAACCCTTCAGATTAAATCTTCGTGTTCTTCAACAACTGCACACTTGGATTAAATTGTTAGATAAACAATAATACGGTGTGTTTGTAATCATCAAAATAAATATATATAAATATATAGAGATGTGGTACACTTGCACCAACAATCTCCCCCTTTTTGATGATGACAAACACAACCGCTAAGCATGAGCATATGCGGTTTCTCTCCCCCGTTTGTCGAAACAAAAAGGATCAAGAAAGACGGTATGCTTCCCCTCGAGAGATGCTCCCCCTCAAAATATGCATATAATTGAGGTAGCATAAACTCATGGGTAAAGATAAAAAGCTCCCCCTCAAATTAATAACGATATCAATTTGATTTTATAAAATTTGAGGGATAAAATAAAATGCAAAAAGCAATAGAGACAAAGATATACAAACCAATACGAAACACTTGCACCAAAACGGATCTTAAGTCTTCAATTTTCGGTTAATTTTATGTGAGCAAAAATTACCACGTATTATGACCTCGTCAGGGAACACGTATTATATCCTCGTCAGGAAACCACGTATTATAACCTCGGCAGGTAACCACGTATTATAACCTCGGCAGGTAACCACGTATTATAACCTCGGCAGGTAACCACGTATTATATCCTCGCCAGGAAACACGTATTATATCCTCGCCAGGAAACACCTACAAAAGGCAAAGAAAATTTTTTGTGGTACCCTTTTCTTATGGGTCCTTTTAACAGTTAGTATAAAACATAAACTGCAAAAAATATGTTGTCGACATAAAACAAACACGACAAACATACAAAGCCATATAAATGGTTTAAAACCATAAACGCATTCCACCCGGATTATCAACATTAAACATTCCTTTCGGAATCCATTTTCTAACCATTTTAATTTTGCGATTGTATTTATCATACACATAAAATGAAGCATTTATATTCGCATTATTTTTAGGTCTAGAAAAATTACCATTATACATACGAGCATACGGTTTCCTCCCATAATTCACATTTTTCATTTTTGACATATATGGGGGTTTTTGCACATAAGGTTTTCTCGTTTCAACTTTAGGTGGTTCAAAACACTTTTTAATTTGAATACACGAGCACGTATCAATACATGTATTAGAACCAATGCCTTTTCTACAATTAATGCGATTAGACATATTTAGCATTTTTAACAATTTATCATTGCTATTTTGAAATGCTTTAGCTAACATATTATCTTTTTCATATAAATCGCATTTAGCTTTTAAACAAGCATTATCATTTATGAGAATATCACATTTTGCACATATGTCATTTTCTTCTATTCTTTTATCTAAACATGCAAGTTTCTCATTTAAAACATCACATGATTTGCAAGCAATATTTTCGCATGCTTTCTTTTCTAAAGTGATAACTTTATCATTTAACTCATTTTTGATTTTATTATCACATGCAATGGTTTGTTTACAATTATTCAACTCATTTTGACATGATAATAATTCTTCTTTTAATTTAGCATTCTCATTTTTATAACTATTTACGAGAACAATCAATTTTTGAAAAGAGACATTTAACATATCAATATCATCATCGTTATCACTACAACTAGAATAACTTGAGTATGAAGTACATACCTCTTTCTCGCAGTCGACGATGAGACATGTTTCTTCATTTCTTTGATCTCGGGTTTCGTCTCTCTTTTCTTTTGAGTTTCCACCATAGGTGATGTTCAAGTTCTCCCAAATATCACGAGCAGTTTCAAAGAGATAAACACGCTCAATATCATCGTTAGTAAGAACCGAAAAGAGAAAATTTTTGGCTTCATAATTTAAACAATAATTAGCCTCATCTTCGTCGGACCATTCCGAGCTAGGTTTTTCAACAACTTTGTTGTTTTGAAATTTTGTGGGTTTGAAATTTCCTTTAATAATAATATCCCAAATTTTTTGATTTATCCCACGAACATAACGTTCAAAAGAATTTGCCCAAAGATCAAAATTTTCGAAATCAATAAGAAGAGATTTAGAAAACCAAGCATTTTGTTGAGCCATTAAATAAAAGATATAACTTTAAAAAATTTAAACAGATAATTTTTGAAAGCCCCGCTCTGATACCAAATGTTAGACAACCTAGGGGGGGGGGTAAGGTTGTATTTAAAATCTTTTACTTTCAAAAATTCTTTTACAAATAAATACAGTACAGAAACAGTATAAATAAATCAGAGTATACAAATAATAAATATACAACAATTATATAAACAGATATAATTAAAATGCACAGCGGAATAAATAAAGAGATAAAGGTTAGAGATACTTGACACGGAGATTTACTGATTTACCACCAACTGTGATAAACCAGCAGCCGAGACACTTCTCGACACGATCCAATAAATGTATTCTTTACGGTAGAACACAAACCAAATACAAAGGAATTTGTAATAGTTTCTCAAGCCTCTGCTATGAGATAAACAGGATCACACACCCGTTATTCAAATACTTACAAGAGGAGTATAACTCACAATGGGTAATCACTCTTGTATAATATCTCACACTTGGATATTTAAAAAAATATTTTATAAAATATATAAATATATATTAAAAGAGAGAGCTGAGAGAATGGTGTTGTTGAGGCTTATTGTTGTTGTTATTGTCTTACTTCCATCACCACCAGCATGCATCATTTATACCAAGGAAGCTCCAACGGCATTGTGAGTTGGCGGTATACCGGCTATCCCCCGCGGTATACCGTGCAGAGGAAAAAGCACATCAAGATCAGAAAGTCAACTCTGCAAAAACCAACGGAAACAGAACCCGCGGTATACCGGCTGAACACCGCGGTATACCGCGCAGAAGAAAAGACTTCCAACCAATCAGAGATGCACACCGAGCCTGCCGCGGTATACCGGCTGTACCGCCGCGGTATACCGGCGTCAGAATAGACACCTTCCAGGACGCAACCAATCTTGCTGGATCTTCTCAAAAAAAAACTTATTTAATTAAAATCAATTATGGTGTTTAGAAATATCCAAGTGGTATATTATTTTAGGGTGTTTATCATTATTAGTTATAAACAATAATGACGACGTAAACACTTCCGTCTTGAACCCTTCAGATTAAATCTTCGTGTTCTTCAACAACTGCACACTTGGATTAAATTGTTAGATAAACAATAATACGGTGTGTTTGTAATCATCAAAATAAATATATATAAATATATAGAGATGTGGTACACTTGCACCAACAATATATATATATATATATATATATATATATATATATATATATATATATATATATATATATATATATATATATATATATATATATGTGGCGGTTTGTGGATTATGCATGTTGTTTGTTTAAGATTTCTAAACATATTTTGCATGATTTAAGTTCTAGTCGGGTTTAATGTGTATAAATGGTATCATAGACTTGATATGTTGCACTTAGGGTAGATACAGCCTGAACGGTTGGTTCTGTGAGCCTTGTATGCCTAGGGAATGCATCTGACATGGTGATCCTACTTGACATGGTAGTTTATGAGATCTCCTTGGAGTCACATATTTTTAAAGAATGCCTTTTATTCTCATTTGGAGTTTACATGTTCGTATGTGTGATGAGGTTTGCCTGATGGATGCAAGAAAACCATGAACTCACCGAGTTATTAAGCTGACTATAGTATACATTTCAGACCAGACGATTCAGGAGTTGATACAGGCAAAGGTCATGCTTAGGATTACTTATCCCTTATCAATTTAAGTAACCTTCGATTAGATATTTTGTTGGATCGATATAGTAACGTAATGCAATATGGGACAAATTGTTATTCATGATCTTTTATGAAGTCTTCTACCGTCGACGATAATTAAATTTAGTCGCTAGATTTTTTTTGGAGTAATACTATGAATTTATTGTTGGATGACATAACAACACTCTTGGAAAATTGAGGGTGTTACCACTCATGATACAAATGTGTCTCTTGAAATGTGATCCTTCTACACTATGTAATGGAAAAGAAGCCAATCAATACTATTGAAGTGGTTGTAAGATCTATTAGGGATTGTTCTACGAAACCTATGGGCAAGTTGTACCTCCTATCCTTGATTCATGCCATGCTGATGAGCGCCAACGTACTTGTGTCCCGAGTTGATGTCCTAGTATGAAAAAATTGTAAAAGTAATGCAAAACAGACCCAACAAATGAATTTGAGCCCTATATGCCCAGGGAATGCATCTGACATGGTGATCCTACTTGACATAGTAGTTTATGAGATCTATTTGGAGTCACATATTTGTATAAAATGCCTTTTATTCTTATTTGAAGTTTACATGTTCGTATGTGTGATGAAGTGTGCCTGATAGATGCAAGAAAACCATGAACTCACTGAGCTATTAAGCTGACTATAGTATACATTTTAAACCAGACGATTCAGGAGTTGATAGTTGATATAGGCAAAGGTCATGCTTAGGATTACTTATCCCTTATCACTTTAAGTAACTTTCGATTAGATATTTTGTTGGATCGATTTTGTAACGTAATGCAGTATGGGACAAATTGTTATTCATGATCTTTTATGAAGTCTTCTACCGTCGACGGTAATTGACTTTAGTGGTTAGATTTTTTTGGAGTAATATTATGAATTTATTGTTGGATGACATAACATCACTATTGGAAAATTGAGGGTGTTACCACTCATGATACAAATGTGTCTCTTGAAATATGATCCTTCTACATTGTGTAATGGAAAAGAAGCCAACAGTACTGGTGAAGTGGTTGTAAGATCTATCAGAGATTGTTCTATAAAACCTATGGGCAAGTTATACATCCTAACCGTGATTCATGCCATGCTGATGAGCGCCAATGTACCTGTGTCCCGAGCTGATGTCCTAGTATGGAGAAATTGTAGAAGTAATGCAAGACAAACCTAACAAATGATATAAAACAAAAGAATTGAGGTAGAAGAGGCATGAACACCCCTAATCACTCAAATTCATGTGCTAATAGAAAGAGTGGAGAAACATGAGGCAGAGTTGGTGAACATGGCCATGGTAGTCGAGATAATAAATGTGATCACTACTAGTGAAAACAGGATAATGGCAAAGATGGAGGAAAATAAATAAGACATGATAAAATAATTCATGCATATGGTTGAACTTACTAAGCTGCAAGGCTAATGGAGTAACAACATACTAGCACCTACTATCCGAAGTAGGCAAATTCAATATTTAGTTTAGACAAGTCATCTTTATTTTAGAACTAGGTAATTTTATCGCGCTTCGCGCGATAGTTAAACTAATTGAATTGATGAAAGAATCATCAAAAAGATTTGTTTCAAGTTTAGGTGTAACAATAAATTATGAGAAAATTTTATTTGTGAATAGTTATTATTATTGTAAGAATAAAGAGAGCTGTAAAACATGGCTTGTGAAAAATAGAACTATAAATGTGTAAAAAGAAAAAATGTTAAGTTTATGTTGTAGGTGTCAATTTGGGGAATTATTGGGAGAGGTAATCCGAAGATTAACTTCTATTACAAATATACCAATAAAATTTTATAGTCGAAATTCCATTCATTAGATGAGTCCTCATTCGTTGCTTTTGGTTGCCTAATTGTAAGAACAAATAGAATTGCAATGCATTGCTTGTGAAAATAGGGCTATAATATATAAATAAGAAAATTTTGTTTGGCAAATTATCGAGTGAATGTGAAACTGTCAAAATCCCAGAGCCAACTCAATTTTTGAGGAAATAATTAAAACAAAAATAATAATTTTTGCATTATGTTACGATTGAGATTCCCATCCCAAACAACTTTGAAACTTTTATTTCATATAGAAGACTTATGCAACAACCACTTAAGTTTTGGAGCAATAGTATTTGATCTGAATCGGATTGGCATTAAGAGAAGAAATAAGATGGAAGTGTACCTTTGTAAAACAAAATAAAATCATGTTTTACTTGCATCTTTGTCGATAAAAATAACATTGGTACCGACTAATTCTTTTTTTTTCTTCCAATGTTCAAAGACTCCTACATCCTACAAATCCTTATTCTTATAATCAAGGTATTGTTAGATTTTTTAGAAAAGTAACTCCATTAATCTAAAATGATGGTTGAATTCCATAAATAAAATAGTGCAACTAATAGCAAAATGTTATTAAACAATTATTTGTAGGAGACATGGATACTATATGTTTTACCATTAATTGTAGTTGTGGTTACTTACACAGAAGCTGAAAAATCCTTTCGTCTAAGTCTCTTGAGAAATCTTTGACGAAAAGGCTACAACCTACACGAATATCAAAAGAGACTGTTTAAAGTTTAGTCAAACAATAAATCAGGAACCAATTGTTGAAGAGAATTATTTTCGCTCTTAGATTATTCGCTCGCAGAAAACATCACAAGGAAATTATTAGTATACATACATAATTTAGGGCTCAACATTAACAGTGATAAAACTGGATGGAAATTGGTATAAATTGAGATAAGATTGAGATCAATTTGAGGATTTGAGATCTAGACAAAAATTTGAACCTAACAAATAAATAATGTAGATGTCACCTGAGGAATGTATGTATTTACAGGCCTTCGCAGGTTTTAAGAAATGTACTTTACTGCAAATAATATGTCTGCAAGTGTGTTAAGGAAAAATGATTGTTCAAATTCAGAAAGACATTAAAAATAAGAACCCACAATTCAAGAGAAATGGAAAGAATGGATTTCAAAGTAATGAATGCTTGATTAAAAGAAAATAGAATTGTGCCTATAGGTCCTATAAGAGTCTTACGTTTGGTACTAATTATACAGTTTGTACTCAATAAGACAATACAACCCCTGTTTAAAATGAAGATAATAGTAACATTACTTCACAAACCCAAAGTGCAGATATTATAAGTGAGATTCTTATCTGATATCTGGTACCGTAGTGCAAATGCCATCTCTTTGAGAAAAAATTGTGATATGTAGAATAATTTCGGTGATATTTAGCAAGAGAAAATATCAAAAGTAGGTATTATCCACCTGTTGATTTTGTTTTTGCAGTAAACATGTTGGTTTCTTTGATTGTGTACTCTATCCCTTTTGCTTGATAATAAGTTTCTCAAGCTGAATAACTCGAGCAAGATTGTTTGACGTACAACCTAATATTGACATTAAACATAATACAACCATGCTCAGTAGGGTATGAAATAGCACACAAATTGTTGTCAGAAAATATCAAAATATCAACTGTTTTTTTGTCTTGGGCATGTGGTTCAAAACTCCACCTTGTTATTTCTTAGAAACAATACTTTTAACCAAAAACTGGAACACAATTTCAAGCAAATTGAAGTGCAAGCTTGATTATGCTTGAAAAACATGTGGAGGAAGAACGATGAACAGTTTTCATTACTAAACACTTACTTTATAAGGAAAAATCATTACATTTTACCTTATCGAATGGACATTACAAGGATTGAGACTCTTACCCGGTAAGAGCAAGGACAAGGACCAAGTGACGACCGGACAAAAATGTTGCATACAATGCTGTTTTAATGAACTAATATAATTACCAGGTGAATTAAGTGAAAGTGTTGACTCTTACCGAGTAAGCGCTTATTAAAGCATTGGGTAAACGACCCCTTAGTATGTTATATTTCTATATCATTTGGAATTGTAACAACCCAAATCCCATATACACAACAAATCACATATGTAACATAACATTGACATAACAAACGAACATCATATTACAAGTACGGTCCCGTAGTCTTTTACAATCAGAAGAAGTCATTCTACTACAAACTTCATACTAAATACATACATAACATTTAACCATTATAATACAACTGCTAAACATGCCAAATTCTTCATCATATATCCCTTCTCAAAAGCCATTCCTCGATTACTCTAATTACTTGCCCTTACCCGATCCGCCACCTGGAATACATATTTTAAACAAAATGAGGGTTAGACCTAATGGTCTAAGTGAGAAAATCCCTGTTAATTTGAAACCATTTATATAACTTCATTTATATAAATCACACAGCACAATCAAATATATCAATTTGAACTCACACATCCTCTACCTTCCCTTCTCATTTCTCCTGGCCATATTAGTTGGTAGCAAGCCAACTAATAATTTACAACGCTGTACAACATCTACAGCCAAGCAACGTTATACAGGTTCTATAGCCAAACACACCGGTCCTACGTCCGGCAAACGTATTATAACATAGTATAATACTCATGTAAATATAATACCTCAATATATTATAATTCACATATCTCACACATATAAACCAATAACCACCAATTATCACATTTCCAAACCATACGTATATGTATTCCAGTTGAAAATACTTTTAAAGTAAAACTCACCTGTTTTGATTATTACACACGCTCGCAAGCTTCTTTCAAACTGGTCTTATCTCTTACCACGACTTCCACAGAATCTGAAACAATTTAAGGTACATATACCGCTTTACTAGCCAACATATAAAGCTTACCAGATCCTGTTCTCAGCTGTATCACTAATCTTAACAACTACCGGGACTACACAGAGTACCGGGGCTTCTCAGTACCGGGACTTTAGCACTACCGGGAGTTCACTATACCGGAAGTCGACACTACCGGGAGTTGACTATACCGGGACTCCACACTACCGGGAGTCGACCATACCGGGAGTCTACCGTACCGGGAGTCTACCATACCGGGAGTCTACCGTACCGGGAGTCTACCGGGACTTCCCCGGGACTCTCAAGAACACAGTCGGTTCCATTTTCTCAGAAATCGATTGAGACTAACACTAAACAATGAAATCGACGTTTCTAAACCGATAGATATCTTCTACTCATGATTATAAACACAAAATATAAAGGGACTTACCTCAAAATCGTTTCTAACCCAATCGATTGATGCTCAAACCGTAACTTTCTTCTTTCGCTTTCTTCGCCTCCAAAACTCCCGCATACACACTCTTTCTATTTTAGGTATGTGAATACTATCTGTTGCTTAAGAGGTAATATCAAACCACTACTTACCAAATGGACCTTGAACTTCTCAAATTTAACCCAAACACCCCTATACTCATAATTTTTCCCAAACATACCCTAAACATCTTACTTTAAAGTTATCTTTATTTAACGGAAAGAGGATTTAACTAACGGACTTACCCGAGGTATTACATGTCATTAGAATCACAAAGTTTAAGCCCAACTTTGTAAACTCCACAAAAAGCATTACAATATAAACACATGTATTCACATACTTTGAATAAGTCAAATTAATTAACAGAGATGAAAGAAGCATACATTTAAATCAAAGTAATCAAATCATCCTCACCATATATAAGTACCTGTTGATAGCTGCGTATCCACCTTTTGCATCAACTTCCATTTTTCTCTTCTAGCTGGCATGTAATGAGGGTAAATGAAATCCATTGTTAATATATTCACTATAAACAGACCTAACTAAAAGAAGAAAAAAAAGAAACGAACTCAGAAAATCACACGAAAATCCTAAATAACTGGAAAATTCCCAAATTACGGATTGCTCTTGAAGGAGCCATCGAGACCTTGACTTTGTAGTCGAAGAGCTTACAGATCCTGCATCTATAAAATCCTAAATAACTGATAATTTCCAACTTACGGATTGCTCTTGAAGAAGCCATCGAAACAATGACTTTGTAGCCGAAGAGCATACAGATCCTGCATCTATAAAATCCTAAATAACTGATAATTTCCAACTTACGGATTGCTCTTGAAGAAGCCATCGAAACAATGACTTTGTAGCCGAAGAGCTTACAAATCTTGCATCTATAATGTTAGTGGTAATAAAGATTTATGTATCTAAAGATGAATAAATCAAATAATAGTATAAAAAATGATTAGTGAAACTCTACACATCCTAACCCTAAATAGGATTGAAATCAGCCCTGAGATATTTACCTTGCCGCCTCATATCTCCATATTTCTTCAAATATAGTTTGGATAAAATTCTTCATATACATATATGATTACTGAAACAAAAAACTTCTTCATGCCCAAAATATGTTTCCTATTATATTCTCCATATGCTTCTTAAGCATTAGTCTAACAAAACGTCAAAGTTTCCTCACAAATCAATCCTAAATATACAAAATCCTCAATGAAGTTGATCAAAACTGTACAAATTACTTAAACTACTTACTTCAACGCGACAATCTTGTTGGACCAACAGATTAATCCAGCGTGTACCCGACATGGATTTTGTGCTGACAACTCTGTATTTCCCATTAGGGCTCCATACTTCAATGGAAACTGGTTTCGCCATTTTTGAAAACTTGAAATTGGAGAAGGAATTGGTTGTGATTTAGCGGGTGAAATGAGTGACATACCAGAATATAAAAGCTTCAAAGCTACAATCTAGGATGAGCATGAGAGACGTCGGCGTATGGCATCAGAGGCACTGCCTCTGGTTGGGATGATTCCATGTTTTATAATCGATTGAAATTCAAAATCTCTAACCTCCAAATTTTATGTGCACGGTGAATCAAAACACCTATTGTCGATTGAAATTCTATAAACCCTAATCCTCTATCAATTAAAAGCACACATATAACAAATTGTGGTTATGAAGAGAAACGATGTTGAGTTGACACGTCAACTTTAAACAAATTTTAGAGAGACACGTCATCTTGCCATGATTCTGCTTTATAATATATATAGATAGATTTGCCTTTTTTTCCAGACAATCCATTATGCAATCAAACCAAATAATAACTTTATTGCCCACATGGCCCAAATAATCTAATAGTTCTTTATATACACCTTCAATAAACCATGATTCTAGAACTAGCCTACAAAATTATATGGGATGTCACGTGACTTGCAAATTGCATTATGATTTAGAAAAAGGATACATGTCCCCGTTTTAGATTTCAAATCACATACACACCATTTGCACCCACCAACCCAAAATACTTTGTGTATCTCAAACAACAATGAGACATCGTCAATTCCAAGTTTGGGGAAAGATAAGTAAGGCAAAACATATCAACAAATGAGCAAACCTTAAGTTGTACCTATACTTTGAGGTGTGCATAAAGAAAAATATGCAAAAAAGAAAAAAGGCCACAACATAAAAGTAGGAAGTATACAAGGTATGTTTAGAGTAACACATCCAACATCCCTTCAAGTTCCATTGATTCTAAGTCTAGCAAGTGCAAGTTTCACAAAAGAAAACCTTGGTCTAGCTTATGGTAGATCACTTTTTGGCTAACTTTTGAAAACACATACCTTTGGTTTATAAACGACTATGTGCAACAAATGAAAGAAAAAAGAAACTTGAAATACCCGAAACTTAACATAATATTTGGCAATTTCTACATTCTAATCGAGTACTTTTTTTGTCTTATTAGTTTATTGGGGACCATAATCGTCTTATTACTTTGTTATTCGCTATATTACATGTATTGAAGCTGAAAACATTATTTTAACTATGTCTACACCGAGTTTGTGCTAATTACTGATTTTTTGCTACCAAATGAGAAAATGTTATAAAAAGATTTATGATGCCATAACACAGATCTACTACTTTAATCCAAAGATTAGAAGATGTCAAAACTTTTTGCCGATCTAACCCTTTTCAACTATTGTTAGTAGCATCTGGTTTTGATTCAACCACAAATACCCAACTTTCAACATATCATACGCAATAAAATTTAAATATTTCGAATCCTTACGAACGACTAGAAATTTTCGTGACCATTCTACATATCATAGGGAGATTTTTGTAATTTACCCTTAAAAAAACATTTTAGGTACGAAGTCGGAAGTATTTTTTTCCCACACGTCCACGTCAACAACAACGTTTTGTACGCAGAAGATAGCCCAAAGATCCTCTTTCGTCACTTTTCTGTAAAATTCCATATCTCTCCCTCCCCCCCCCCCCCCCAATGCCCATGGCAGCAGTTTGGGATCAATTTTGAAAAATTAGGGCACGGAATCGACGACTTACGATCGGTTGATGGGACGTAATTGCTCGATTTAATAGGAATAGCGTCGTCATCGAGGGACTAAAGCTCGTTCAGTTAAAACAAATTATAGGGTTTGGTTTTGGTGTTCGTGGAAAAAAAGGTTCACAAGCACGCATGAAGGGTCCGTTAGATCGGACGAAAGTTGTGCTTCGGCACTTGCCGCATACGCTTTCCCAGTCGGCGCTCATGGAGCAAATTGATGCCCGTTTTTCTGGTCGCTACAACTGGTTCTGTTTCCGTTTTGGCAAGCAGAGGTTAGGGTTTTATGTGCATTCTGTTTGCTGCTACTATGTTGAAATTTGTTTTTTGAACTGATGAATGAATGCCGCTGAATCGCTTACCTTCCAAACTTGGACGACATGCTTTCTGAACACGAGAGTAATTATAGGCTTTTGGCTTGGCTATCCATAGTTTCTGGAAATTTGGAGAAGAAATTAAAAATTTAGGCCCGTGGAATTTGGTTTCTTTGTGTAGGACGATGAAGTTTATTGTTGGAATTTCTCGCCCTGAAACCCTATGAAATATATGGATGTTTTGTGGGTGTTAGTTTGACAAGCTTTAGGCAAGATGACTTGTTCGTTTGTGAAGAGAGCACTCCATGTTCTGTTGTTCAATTTCCGTTTTTGTTTTACTATTAGTCGGTTGGTTGAGTGGCTTGTTGTTGGTAGCGAAAATGTATACAGCAATTAAGCACGTAATTATTGTGAGGGAACTTGGAAAGCCTTGCTGTCATGTAAATAGGATATTTTTGTATGTTGTAGCTTAGCCCAACTGATTCTGGTTATCTGGTAACCTATATCTTTCAATAAGTCAATATGATATTTACCTTCCTTATTTAGCTTTCGAGTTGCCCATGTGTTTGTTATGGCTACAGTCTTCTGAGTCTTCATGACAAGTAAAAGATGGGTTTGTTAGTCTCGGTTGCCATGCTCTAGAACGGTTAATTAAGTTTTCTGTTAGTTTGCTGTGTGTTATTCTAATACCAATTTATGATATATTGATATTTATGCTGATGGATGTGTTAAAACTTAAATGTTGTCAAAGGAGAAAGAAATGCCTCATTTACATCTGTCTTTATTTTGCCTTCTTTACATTTTTAAGAGTAGCATTGTCATCTTGATAATCTTATCCTTCCAAGTTGCAACTCTTTCTCACTCGGCCACTCATCAGATGTACTTATGTCTTTCCCCTCTACAAGCATTGTTCATGAATCATCATATCTCTAGATATTCCATTTATTTTCTGGAACCATCTATTTTTGGCAGAGTGACAATTTCCTATTGAACCTTGTTTGCAGCCTGAAGTGTCAATCCTATTCCAGAGCCTATATTGACTTTAAGCGGCCAGAGGATGTCATTGAGTTTGCAGAGTTCTTTGATGGGCATGTTTTTGTTAATGAGAAGGGTAATGCTTGAACATGTAATTTAAAAAGATGAAACAGCATTTCAATGTTGTCCCTTTTGATTTGCACATATATGTGTTTATTTATACTAAATTTCAATGCATAAAGAGTTCAGGTTACTATTCCCTTATATTATCCTCTTTTCATCTAGTATTATTCTTTCTCAAAATAGTTTGTCTGATCATTAAGATTTAACCGTTACTTTATCTCAGGTACCCAATATAAAACAATTGTTGAATATGCACCTTCACAGCGTGTTCCAAAGCAATGGTCTAAAAAAGATGGACGTGAAGGGACCATAGGAAAAGGTATTAAGAGCTTATCTAGCATGCTGATTATGCTTGCCATTCAACTCATTACTTTATTTGTCACTCACAACTAACTTTTTGATGAACATATAGATCCTGAATATCTTGAATTCCTTGAATTTGTTTCAAAGCCCATCGAGAATCTTCCCAGTGCAGAGATACAATTGGAAAGAAAGGAAGCTGAGCGCGCTGGTTAGTGCAAATGTTCTTTTAACTGTTTGCTCCTGTAGTTAAGTTACATTTGGTTTCGTAGAATTGAGAATGGCATAAATGGGTTAATAAACCTCGAGTTTTATACTATGGTCTTCCAGGTGCTGCTAAGGAGGCTCCTATAGTTACCCCTTTAATGGATTTTGTTCGCCAGAAACGAGCTGCCAAGGGTGGACCCCGGGTAGGAACACTACTTTGGAGCATATGTTTATTTTTATCAAGTTATAACTTATAAGAACTTTCAGCTATGACCTATGAGCAACTGAAAGCATAAAGGTGCTTTTAATTGCAAATTAGGAAATGATTTAATATACAAGTTGCAAAAGGCATCTAAAAGATCTGAAACAATTAACAACGATGCTATAGACACATCAATTGTTTGTTCAAGTTTTCTCTGTACTTCACTTTTTGACTTGAAGGTCACAAATTCGATCAAGGTTCAAGGAAACAATCATTTTCTAAATATGCAACGGAAGGACCTTGTAAAAAGACTTCCTTTTTCAAACCCTGCAAATCCGATCAGCTTTGGCACAAGGGTTGCCTCTTACTTCACTTTCATTACTTAATAAAATTTTCATGTTAATTGTTATTTGTTATTTATACTAATAATTGTCATCACTTCATCAAAGCTGCAAGAACACATTTTACTCTATGGTCTATGCATACATCTATAAAGCTGGTTGGGTTTTAGTCAAAAGTGTAAAATCCCATTATGCTGTAACTTTTGCATTAAGATTAAGCAAATAGTTTAGACAAAAGGATTATCAACTACTTCTGTAATAATTGCTATGGGCTGACAGTAAAATGAACTTGATTTTTTTCAAAATGGAGAACACTGCAAGTGGCATAACACAGCAGAATTATCATATAAGGAAAGGTTGCCATTCTGCTGGGAGAAACAGAGCATTATGTTTGCAAAGCAAAGCCCTCAAGTGGGGATTGTGAAAGTTGAAAATGCTTTCACTTATCATTAGCTTCAGTTGATTGCTAAGCAAATTGGACCACACTATATTATGTATGTTTATTGGCTCAACTGAAGCTAATATGATGTGAAATTTAAGTAGAATAAATATGTGTGTAAGTGTTTGCATGCATCCAGCATGTTCAACTCCACCATACTGGGCATATCTTTGGGTTTGATTATAATGAACCAATATGATTTACACCACATCAATTACGGGACAACTTTTTGAGGTAGATTAAATAATATTGGGCACTTCTCATTGCTTGCCTCAGGTTTGTCAAGGAACCTCTGGAATTAAAGTTCACATAAGTTAAGGTGATACCCTTTTTAGTGGAAATGTCAAAGGATGGGAATGGGAATGGGAAAGTGGTTCATGAAGTTATGGCACAGATTCTGGACTGATCTGAATGATCCTGTATTACTGTATTTGTAAGCCTAGTTTTCATGCATTGAGCGAAACATAGCAAGGATTGTCAAAAAAACAGTGTGGATTATGTGGACTTACAAAAGCAGAAAATAATCAGTTGAATATTCTTTAAGAGTTAGTCATATGTTCCGTGTTTTTTGGGAACATCAAAGTTAGCTTGGTTGGAAATTGCACCAACAGTAGCAGAAGACTTTAAAGGCAGAGAGAGAAGAGAGATAGAGATAGATAGATAGATAGAGAGAGAGAGAGAGAGTATTAGACATAAACCTCATGGAGTCAATGATGAGATAAAAGGAGGGGTGGGGTATGATTTGTCATGGTACTTCATACATACAGTGTTTGTTTTAATTGAAATTTGCTTTGTATTATTAGGGCATTTTTTGTCTTCTACATTAATTTTATTTAATTCAGACATCTAACTTTACATACCAAACAATACGATTTGAAGAACCATTCCAACAGACCAACCAAACAAGATAATATCTTGTCCATCCCATCCCATCCAACCAAACCATAGGTTTTCTTCATCTAGTGGTTATGTTGTGTGACTAGATGTTCGCCTGGGATAAGATGGTTAATTTTTGTTAAGAACACCCCAACAGGGCTCTCTTGTTTATCCTAATGAAAGTGATAAACATATATTTTTGGGTGGCACCTTCCCATCTTGGCATCTTGCATTGTACTATTCCAAGTTTCAACTTGTGATTATGTCATGAGTTCCTTTGAAGCGAGGACAACTTTGGGTTGCTACTGTCATATTTGGGGTAGTTATGTTGATGAGTATTACACCAAAACTTTAAGCATAATTATGCATAAGGAACAAATGAGTGGGTTGTCAGTAAAGATCATCTTGACAATGATGAAATGCAGAATCTCAAAGAATCATTTTAGTTGCTGGATAATTGATGCTTTATTTTGCTCAGGGGCTGTTTGTTTACCTCTTAATAGTTCCATTAAGAGGAAACCCCTGAATCGCTAAGAGGTGAATCTTGTTTGGCAAAAAAAAGTCTGCCTCTTAATGGTTCTAAAACCCTCTGAACGATTTTGTAACTTGGGCCTCCCTTAACCATTCAGCACCCTAATTTCATTCCAAACAATTACCAAACAACCATATTTCTTTTTGCACTATATTATAAGAGCCTCTTAATCATTCTGCACCAAACCATTCAACAACTGCCAAACAGCCTGTTTTTTTTTGTAGATTGCAACTGTCAGAGTGTTTTTTGGGCGTGTCTCTTTTAATATTTCTATCCAATTTGGGCGTGTTGTTTTTGGTAGATTTTCTTATACAGGGGTTTTCTTATGTTGCTGTAAACATTGAAGCAAAGGACCCCAAAAAGGATCAAGATTGATTTTGTGCACCTCATTTCATGGGGCTGGAAAAATGTGACTATTTACATATTTTGCTGTGAACATTGAATCAAAGGATCAAGTTCTTAGAGGCCTGGTTTCCATTCTATAATGTAATCTGGTATTTATGCATCCTCACTGCTTTCAATAATCTACTGCAGAGGTCTTTGCCTAATGGGAAATTGATGAGACGAGCTGGTGCATCATCTTCAAGTTCAAGCTCTACTATAGTGAAACGTGGTTCTGAAAAGAGGATGACTAATACCATGGTAATTCTTATTTTAACCTGTATTATCAACTGAGTTTTATGTAAAAGCATACCAGGTTGCTATTTTGAGATTTAATTGTTCTCATTGATTTTGCGGTCCCCACAAGACAGCAAGTCACTTCATTTATAGCAAATTGTTATATGAAACTCTATGTATGATGTGCTTGTGATGGTACGGCATGATATATGTTTGGCTTGTTTTCATATGATTCTAAAGATAAAACTATATGTACGTTAGTTGTAATACTTTATTGAAGTCTTTCCTTAGAGTGATGAAGTTCCTCTTGACCTATTCCCACTCTGCTATCTGATGCACAATGGTATAGAGGGGGCTAACTACAAGGGGGAGAATAGAAAAACAAGTTGAAAGTGAAGAAATATAATGACAAAGAACAAGATTATAACATAATATCATTTGTGATTAGTCTATATTAAACGAAGGAGTTAGGTTGATACTTATAATGGAAGCTCTACAACTAACGGAATTAGGAAGCCATTATTAAATATTCATTTTCTTATCAACTACTATCTCTAGATACTCAAACGAAGAAAAGGAAATGTAAAATTAGGAAAAATATCCAAGATCCTCTCCTGATTAAATGCTCATATTAGGTTGATACTTATAATGGAAGCTCTACATCTGACGGAACTAGGAAGCCCTAATTAATTAATCATTTTTTCTTATCAACTACCTTTGTTAGAATACTCAAACGAAGAAAAGGAAATGTTTAGGAAAAATATCAAAGATCCTCTCCTGATTAAATACTCATTCAGGAGAGGATTAGCATGAAATATCTACTTATTTTTACTATATCTTAATTTTGTTTTACTATCTATCAAAGCAGTAGCATAATAAGTTCTCTCGAAGCATAATTTCATATTACTAATAAATTGCAAGTTCCAGCAGCACCTTTTTTGTTATCTGTACCTCTGATTTATTTTCCATAATAGATATATGCTCTTGTTTTCTAGCGGAAGTGAGAATCGTATTTATTAAGATCAATTAAAGGCTTAATAATAAGATTTGGAGAATGGGAGATAATTTCCATGCAAGAGCTTCTTTTTCTTTCTTTGAGACAGTCAAACTACACTCACTGTTAGCAACTAGGCTTGAGCACATGGCCACTAGTTTATGAGACCCAGTTAGCACTTAGCACCAATTGGTCTAAAGAAGACTGGTAAAAAGCTTCTAATCTGGACCACTAGCTCTAGAAAGCCTGAAAACTTGAGAAGAGATAAAAAGTTCAGTTGTTATTGCTCTCACCTTTTCCCTCTGTACAGCCCTCATATGGATGAGAAGTAGGCAAAAGAACCCTGGCTGATGTGGCTATCAGTGAAGTCTGTCCTTGAAAGCATCAAATTGTACTATCATGAGATAGATGCATTTAACATTGATATACTTAAACTTAATTATGAACACCAATCAAGAAAATACTCTTAATTTCCATCACTATTGGTCATTAAAAATTCACAATATTTTGTATGTTGAAGCAGTTTCTGATTGTATAAAATGTTACCTCTGCATTTGGTTGGGTCAAAGTTCTCATAGAACATGGCTGTTCAATTTTGAAGCAAAATTTTATATATAGTTATCTAATCGCTGTTGCATGGTATTATATCTGGTAAATATATTGACAGTATGTGCAAAGGGATAGTGGAAAGAACACAAATGTTAAAGAGAAGTCAACCTATGTTAAACGAGATGATCGTCAGGTTTCTGAAAAGTCTCTTAGTTCATCTGCTGCATCTGGAAGTGTAGTACTGGAGGAAGAAAGGGGTATGTCTCATCGATGTCATTAGTTTTTTTTCGTTAGTCATTTTTCACATCAAGATAATATTATGTCTCCCCCCTGTCCCCTCTTAATATAACATCTTTATATGATATATAATTTCATGTCTATCTAATTAATGTTACTATTTATTTTGTATGTTTAGTTTGATGTTATCATGTTTATTTTACATATATGCTACAAGGGGGCATAATTTAAAAAAAATAAAAGCCTAAATCAAGTGTACACACAATGATCATGACATAATGATGAATCAGGAGGGAATGCTGGCATGCATTTTTTTATATTGTTTGCATTACTTGCTAGTAGCCTTGTTTTATAAGCTTCTAAAATTGACCAGTTACTTGAACAACCAATGTTATAATCGCCGTCAAAATTTGTTGCATCAAGTGCATTTAGATCCATATTTCGACCCTGATGTTTTTGGGATCCTGCTACATTTTTAGATCCATAATCCTTGGAGAGAAGGTGGGTAACTTAGGAGGCATATCTATCCGCACACTCATAGGGGGATCATTAATGAGAATTCTAGAAAAGATAACTCATAGAATTAGTGGAACTCTTGTTGGATCCAGGTTGCCTTTTTTTTGGGGGGGGGGGACCAATTACATGAATAAATGATGTTACAAATGGCTCTCCAAACTTGATATGTCATCCTTGGAGATGCCAAATATCATCTGAAGATTGAGTGTTGAGAAAGCTGCCATTTCGATGTGTTAATTTTTTCCGGAGAACAATGGTATCTGGCTACCTGCGATGTGAAGAGTAGTTAATCTTGAAAAATGGGATTGTGGAATCTTCAAATCTATGAGAGTTTTTTTTGACGTGGGGTGGTCACATTACATCTTTTCCTGAGTTTATGTGCATCTGTTGACTTTTTATTCATCTAATGCACAGGCATCTTCAGATTAAATATGCTTATATATCAGATATCTTCCATTTATCTTATGTATGTGCATGCGTGTTGTACTGGACTACTGGTTACAATCTTCAAGATTCAAACAGTTAATGTTCAGTTAATAGAATTGATTTGGCAGGGCCTCTTCTTACTTTAGATCAGGTCTCTCTTGAACCTAGACTATTCACACATGCTTTAAAGAAAATCTTGTACTCTATCTGCAAGAAAGGGATCAGGACACGTCTTCTTGAAGATTTTTTAGCTTGAACACAAATCTTTAGCTTAAGCCTTAAGATTATTATAGAATTGGCTAAATGCTTCATTTACAGTTGAAGGACATCAAGTTCTTTCTTGTATTATACTCTGGAAAATGGTTAGGCAAGAGCTACTTTCGTTTATATTTGACATATGACTTAAATAGTATTAACTTATTAGTGCGTCACTGCGTCTATTAGTAATTGTTATAAGCACATGAAAGAGTCGATGCATCTATATAGCCTAGAGTAATTTGGTTTGTTGATGTCCAAATTTGCTGAATTAAAATAGGAGAGAGCGGAGCAAACTACCAATTAAGTTAATACCCTGAGGCAAACATATGCTGTTTGAGTTGATGTTCTGGTTTTATGGTCTTGCCATCCTTGGCCATGCATGAATACTTCATTTATTTGATAGGTTAGTTAAGTCATCAACAAAATACTTTAACAAACATGCTATGGATCATGCTTCCTTCTTGTTTTGTAACTATACAGTCCCTAACTTCTTAATGTGGGAAGGCAACTGATTTCATTTCAAATACAATCACAAAAAGAATATTTAAAATATGAAAAAGGTTCTATCATCTTGTAATTTAAGATAACAGGATATACTGATTTTGACCTTTGGTTTTAGTAACCTAATATGCAAGTGTATAAATAGTTCACATGAGGCAAAGTTCATTTGTCTCATGATCATCACTTGAAGTAAAAAAGATAGAGTTCGGCTCAAAAGCATATTTTTTATTTCAGATATTCTATAAAATCTTTCAGAACACCATTTTTAGGGGTTTGGCGACAGAATAAACTGACTCCTTGTAAATGGTGTATCTTGATTTTTCAAACAGTGGGTGATTATAAATCAGAATGAGAAAAATATATTCTTAACTTCAAAGCTTTTTAAGCACATTTATTTGTTCAGGGTGTATTACATTAATTTAGAGCAGTCGTTCTACTCATATCATAAAATATTCAGTTATTTTGCAGGCTTGTAATTTTGGTTTAACTTTACTTGTTTTTCATGCATTTGATGATTATGCATAAGAAGATAATAGTCGCTGCAATTTGTCCAGGTGCTTTTGGAGCCTCTGATACTGGGAAGAAGAAAATTCTGCTGCTAAAGGGAAAAGAAAAGGAAATTCCCCATGTAAGTTCTGATCTAACCTGTGTCGTACCGATGCTAATTTATCTTTACTTCACATATGTTCACCTTTGGCATTTTCTACAATAACAGTACCCAAGCACCGATACATGTAGCATCTCAAAACATACATTTGTTTCCATGCTTCTTAGGTTCTGATAAGATTTTTAACTGTCATTAGTTTGATTGTGCCTTTGACATTCTTTTGTATAACATAGACTAACAAGGTAGTCTAGTTGCAGGGAAGCAAATTATATAGTCTGTTTTAGTTGTGCGATATAGGACCTGTATATTAGAAGAGAAGGGGATGATATACTTTTGGTATTTGAGAGATCACTGGGACTAAAAAAGAGGATAAAACTTGATATCTGAATCAATATTTCTATTGTTTGTAAAGACAATTTTGAATAATTTAAACTGATGTGAAATCGGTGGTGGTAAAATTTTAAATGATTATGCCTATGGTTATTGATTAAAGTGCACTAGATTTATTTTAAAGTTAGATTGAGAAAATATAAAAGAAAATATTCTCTTTCATATGTCATGAAAATACAATGAAAGGCTTCTTGTTTATAAAAAGTTTACTAATTATTATAGGAATAGGAAACTACATAAAAGGGATAAGATACAGCATATCTACAACCAATATTTAAAACTACCCCTCAAGCAGAGCGTACATATTGTATGTTCCAAGCTTGTCACTTATATAGTTAATGTAAGGACTTGTGAGAGATTTTGTAAATATGTCTGCAAGTTGATCATTTGACTTGCATAACTAACAGCAATTTCTCCTGAAAGAACTTTCTGTTGTATAAAATGGCAGTTAATCTCTATATGTTTGGTTCTTTCATCAAAGATTGGACTCGATGCAATATGGAGAGCTGCTTGATTATTACATTAGTCACATCTATGAGCTTCAATTCTTCGAGAAGCTGTTTCAGTCATATAAGTTCACTCGTTGCTTTGGCCATGGCTCTATATCCGACTTCAGCAGTTGACAGAGATGCACCATATTTTTCTTTCTTCTCTATGAAACAAGATTACTCCTACCCCTAGTAAAGACGCAACGTCTCGTTGTTGAACGTTTATCAAACATACAACCTGCATCATTAGCATCTCTCAGAAGATAGCCCAACATCCTTTTTCTTAATTGTTCTACGAATAAGAAACTCCATAAAGGGATAAGATACAACATATCTAGAAGACTAGAACTAATATTTAACAATTTTATAATTTATTTGCTATCAATTATGAATACTTGCTTCGTGAATCATACATCTGAATTCTTATCTCTTTGCTTTCATTTGCATTACAGGTGACCACTGGCTTGACACCTCAGCAGAACTCGTCATCTGTTAAGCTTGCTTATGGTTCTGGTGCCGTCAGACAGAATCAACGACATGAGGCTAGTGGACGGATCATCAGAAGCATACTTCTCAACAAGGATACACGACAAAATCAATCTTCTGCAGTTCAAACTGAACAGAATCAGGACAAGGACAGAAGACCACCTAGGCCGCAAACCGTGCAACTTTTGAAGGACTCAAACGGTTTACCAGATGAGAAGGTCCATGGGCATGATTTACATGGCTTCTACAGTGAAAAACAGGATAAGCGTTCTAGGAATAGAGACAAACCTGATCGTGGTGTTTGGACTCCCCTCCGCCGATCTGATGGATCACATGCAAGTGACGAGTCCCTGTCATCTTCCACTTCTCAATCTACACAAGTGCTACCAGATTCTGCAGAAGGTCTGGTTACACTACATTATTTTAATTTTAGCAATAGACTTTGTAATGCAGATTAATTTACATTCGTACACCTTTATTTCTTTTGCATGTTTAATCATATAATTGTATGCTTATTTTTCGTGTGGTTCTCCAGGAACTCATGGAGAAGCAAAGTATGACCTGTCAAATGAACGTGGTGGTCATTTCTCTGCTGATAATGGTTAGCCTTGCCTCTGAAACTAAAAGAGTCATAAATATGAATGAGAGAGGCATTGACCCGCGATATAAACCATAAAGCTTACAAATATGTCACCTAGGTTTATTTATTTATATTTCACTTGTCATTACTGAAAAAAAACTTTTGATGCATCTATAATCATGTAGGCTCCCATAAACACAGTGGTCGTCGTATAACCTCACTTAATGCCAAGGATGCAGATGGCTCGTCAAGTTTAAGCGAGGGGAAACCTCTGAAAAGAGGTGTTTCTGCTGGCTATGGTTCCCATGAGGTGTGTCGGAATTGAGGCCAAACTTCTATTAGCATTTTTATTTTCTTTTCTTTTCCAAGCTTCTAATTTAGTTGTATTTTGATGACAATCCAGAAGCGTGTGTGGGTTCAAAAGTCAAGTTCTGGTTCCTAGGTTTGTCAGCAAGGTAAGCTTTGATTTTATACTGATACTATCCGCTTCTCGTTTCCTAATGCCCACGAATTTACTGAAGAAACTTTATATATAAACAGTTTATTTAGATATGGTCAATTCTTGCATTTTAATGAATGGCCCATGACCACCATCTAGAGGATCAGAGACCTAAAACCATTCAATTTTTAAGTTTTTTCTGTTTACTGATGTCGAATTCCTGCATCATTTGTTTTTAGAACCAAGTAATTTTCGTACTTGATGGTTTTTGTTGTTGTTGCACAGTAGTGGAGTTTAAACCTGCTTGCATCCGGGAAAGTATTATTTTGATCAGAAGTGGTGATCAAAGCCGAAGCAAAAGTGAAAGCAAAAGCAAAAGATGATGAAAGGAATATTGGGTTCCAGTTTTAGGTTTGATGGACTGCTGGTTGAAGATACAATAGAAATGGAGCAAGAACAGGAGAGAAGCAAAAAGGTGTTTTTTTCTTAAAACAAAAGAAGTAAGGCGTAGAAAAGATGATAATACTACCAGCAAAAGTATATCCCTTTTGAATCGGGATCGTGTGCTTGCCCAGCGCAGCTGTCTATATGGCTTGGCTGGTCAGGTTAGCCTTTTATATTTTTACCCTTTTAAGGTCACGGATTTACTGACTGTTAAATCTGGCTGGAATAGTCGTAATGGTGGTGGTGTGTACCATATCATTTGTGCACATAGATAGAGAGAATGTGTGTTCTTAGTCTGTAATTGCAAGAAAGCTGCCAGCTTTCATATTATGATGATCTTGGTGTTGGTAAAACCCGATTGATCGGCTTGCATGCTCTTCACTCTTATTGTTTTATGAGAATCATGAATTTATCAGATACTATTTTTAAGGACAGGTTATGACCAAATTTAAGAAAAAAAACTTTACGTCACGTTATGCTCCCCCATTGGTCAATGCCATTAAAACCTGAAAAAACGGGCCAGTTGAAGTGAATGAAGACTTGTACCGGTTATAACCGGTTTTTATAAGTTACTATTGATCCTAGGGATCGGGTATTTTTTTGTTCTTCATTGATTAATTAATCAAATTGACCTTTTTACCCTCTATTTGTAGTATAAGTAGAAGTGGGATTTGGTGTCTTGGATAGCTACGATTGGATACTAGATAAATAATCACTCAAGTTTGAATTTTCCAACTTCAATGACGATAACCGATAAAAGAGCAAAACCAATATTCAACAACTCTACCATCAAAAGGCAATGATTTTGACGATAATCACCGATAAAGTTTTAAGCGTTTTAAACAATTTCGGTACTTAATCTCTTATGTGGAAGTAAAGGGGCACTTGGTTCACATAATGTAATTTGATTGAATTGTAATCAATCAAATGAATTTGATTTTGATGGAATTTAACCACTCGTTTGGTTGGTAGGAATTAGAATGATATTTCGTAAAAGAATTGAAATATGCAGGGGGAGGGTAGTAACATGGTGGGATTGGCGATGGTGGTGACGACTGTAATGAAATTCTGAGTGGGAGTAGACACTTTGTAAAAAACTTTGAGATTTTATCTCCCTCTTCTATCAAACCAAAAATAGGTTTTTTCTCTATTGTAAAATGGAGGAGGGCCCGCAAAAGGAAACTTAGAGGGGGGAGTGTGGTGAGGATGGTCGAAGGTGGTGATGTTGATTAAATTGGATGTAAAAGGAATTTTGTTTTTTAAAATCTAAATTATAACATTTGTATGAAATAGAATTTAAAATTTTTTATAAGTCAAAGAATGATCAAACTTCTTAACCGTGAAATTTTACAAAATCCAATCAATTTAAGCTTTAAACCAAACATCAACAAAGAATTTGAACAGATAAATTTATCATATTCCAATTTCATCAATTTCATTCGAATTCCACGATCCTAACACCCCAAAAGAGTTTTATAACCAACTATAATCGTTTATCTAACAAGTAGTTGTATAAATAAATGAAAAATAAAATACTAAAAACAAATGAGAGAAACCCATCCCATTTATCTTTTTCAAAAAGAGATGTTGAAGAGTGCAAGTGACAACGGCAGTTGTGAGTAAAAGGGGTCAAAGCATGATCCTTGTTTCATGGACCCTCCACCACGTGTCGTTTTCATATGCAAACACATGGTCCCACCTTCCCTTTTCATTTCAGATGGACCCACCATATTTTGAAATAGAGAAAAATCATTTTTTCTTATGTAAGGCCATCCGTATGGCATGCGGGCTCGGCTCGGGCTCGGCTGTGGTACGGGGGGAGCGGGTTCCAGCCCCGGGTTCCAAAACCCGTTGAACCCGAGTGATTTTTTTTTTTAATAATTTGAAAATAAATCCGTTGCCAACGGCTATTTTTTTTTAATTTAATCACACTATATATATTAATCCAAACTCATATTATTTTTCACACAAAAATCTCTCAAACTCTCTCAAACCCTCTCAAATTCTCTCAAACTCTCTCAAATTTCATCATGAATCCAAACAAAACACCTACATCCCGTCGTAACCGATCGGATACACCGCAACCGCAAGAAGACCCGGAGCTTGGTTATCAAGCGTTTGCACAACAAGGTTATCATCCGCACTTTTCGCAACCAATTCCGCCACAATTTTCGCAACAATTTTCGCCACAAAATCCGCCACAATTTTCGCAACAATATCCGCAACAATATCCGCAACAAATTCCTTACCAACTTACACGTCCCGGTATGATTGAACAAGGCTTTACTCCGGCCAACTACAATATTCCTTCACCCGCAATCAATCTCGTCGACGACATTGTTCCGGAAACCCAACATTCTAGCTCGCACACACCACAATCCATCTACACACAACCATCAAACCCGGAACCATCAAACCCGAGACCAACGAGAAAAGGAAAAAACAAACAATATGAAAATAGAGCCCCCAAAAGAATAAATTCTTTTGGCAAGTGTTCTTTAGTTTAATGGGTCGCGGAAATTATAGAACAACTCATCAACTCAACACCAAGTTCAACGACCTCAATAAAAGAATAAATTCTTTTGGCGGCATCTACAACAACTTGCTCACTAATAGAGAGAGCGGAATGAGTGAGACCGACATTTCACGAACGGCACACGAACGGTACCGAGCACAACTTGGGTTTGCTTTCACTCACGAACAAGCTTGGGAAGTCCTCAAAAAATGTCCAAAATGGGGAGCCGTTCCAACGATGACGACAACTTCATCGCGGGGTTCAAAACGTACCAACCCTTCCAATGATGACGATGACGACAACTTCAACGACCCATCGGGAGAAACAAGGCAAAAAATACATCAACGAGTAATACGAGCGGGTCGAATACGAACGAAAGTGTTACTCAGTTGTTGACGACGTTCAACGAGAAGATTGATGATACAATGCAGTACAAAATGAAAAAACTTGAACTCGAACAACAACAGTTGGAGTTTAAACGAGAACAGTTGGAACTCGAACGAGAAAAGCGATATGAACAAGACTTCGAGTTTTTCATATCCCCGCATGATCACCTTTCGGGAGACGTTTTGAGGGCTACTTTAGCGAGAAAAGAGAAAATTAGAAAATATCATAATTTTTAGTGTTTTGTATTTTGTAATTTTTAATTTTTAATTTGGCAAGAGGACTTGAGGGTAGCGCTACGGGTCTTTAGGGCTTGAGGAGAGGGTTAAGAGAAAAGATGATGTGGCGCTGATGTGACATTGAGAGCTTGAAGGCTTGCGGTACTCATGGCCTAAAAGATAAAAATCACTTGTAAAATTATATAAACAATACTATTTAACTTTCATATAAAATATTATTTGCAATTTATAAAAGGGAAATTAATTAAAATACCCTAAGTTTGACCAAGTGTTGCCAAAATACCACAAATCTCTCCCACTTTGCAAAAATACCCCTTTTTTCCGCGATGGGAGCCCGCGATCGCGGGCCAGGGACCATTTCTGACACTTTTTTAAACTTGTAGGGACCATTTTTGAAAAATGGTGTCCCGCGATCGCGAAGGAATCCCGTGATGGGATGTTTTTTGTGACTTTTCAATTGCAAGGGATCATTTTTGAAAAATTTCAGGGACCATTTTTGAAATTTGATGAATTTAAATTGGAATGTTACACTTTCAACCCCTATACTTATTTACTAAATTTACTTTATACCTTTTAGTTTCATTATTTTAATTTTACATTTAACACATATAATCGTTTATTAACTAAAATACGTTAAAAAAATACGTTTTAATTTTAACAAATTACACCATTATAATCGTCTCTTCGATACGTTCGAAATGAGCCCAATCTTGATTTTTTTTGGATTTATATATTTTAATATATATCATATACAGTTATACACTACATAAAAAATATTTTTTATATTTAAAATTCATACCCTTATAGTTAATTATTTAATTTATGGTACATCTCTTATTTTTTTTTTCAATTTTGTTTTACACTCCTATCGCATTAACATAATAATCATATATTAACTAATTCATTAAATCGTTTTAGATTATTATTATTTGAATGTGTTTATAGATATCGTGAATGGCAATAGGAGAAGGTTTCACGAGAAGGATATTAAATGGGGTTTTGACAAGTTGGTATCACTGGACTCATTTAAAAATTGTGAAAATGGACATTTGGCGAATGATGATTCATGTGTGTTTGGAGCTGAAGTATTTGCAGTTACAGAGTATGCACAAAATGATCGATGTATTTCCAACGTAACTTAGATTAAAATTATCTCCTTCAGTTTAGTCCCGTCCCGTCCCGTCCCATCCAGTTCAGTCCCGTCCCATTTAGTATGCGTACCAAACGCTACCTAAGAGTACCGTAAATTAAATAATCTATCTATATAAATATATAAAGGAGAATCATTACTGGCTGACGTGGCAACTTCTCATCATAATTTTCTTTTTTCTTGATTTATTCACTATTCCCTGTTAATTTGGCAATTTTACTCTAAAAACTCTTCATCTCCTTTTGTTTCTTTCATCTTCCTGAAACGCTCTCTTCTCTATCTTCATATGGGGTCTTTTTTTGCTTCTGCCTTTCTCCTTATTTTTCTGAAAAAAGTAAGTTATTCTCATTTGTTTTTGTGTTCTTCTTCGACATTTTCCGATGCTTTGATTCCTATCTTGTGCGCACATATAATGTTGGGGGTTAGAGTTTGCACAGTCTCGATCGATCAGCAAACATCATACATTTTTGAAGGTAAGTGTTGGAAAGGAACTGAAATCTTGATTCAAGGTGATTGACATTGGTCCATTTTGGTTAACAATTTTTTAGGTGTTCTTATTTTTCAATTTGGTACATAACTTGGTGCAAAAATTGGATATTTATGGAGGGATCCATGTGCTTTTGCATGTTTGTCTGTGTATTCTTGTGAAATTTGTCTTTTCTCAGTGGATTAGGGTTGTGATTTTTATTTTGTTTGTTCATGGATTGTTTATAAACACATAATTTGAATGTTTCTCTGTGTGTTCTTATGAAAGTTTATTTCTCTCATCCTATTAGTGGTCTCTTTTTGTTTCTATTTGTTCATGGATTGTCTTAAAAAAGTAATTAATGTGTTTGTAGGTCAACATTGTGAGGATTCTGTTAACCTGCAGCGGTAGCTGAGGTGCTGGTGGTTGTGACGGTTCATGGCGGCTTAACTTGGACGTGTTTCAGATCTTCGAGGTCTTTATGACTGTCTTGCGGTATTTTCAGTTAATCATTTCGTTTATGTCTGATTCTAACAGCCTATATAAATAATATGATTTGGAGTTGCTAATATTAGAACAATGTTGTTAGGTGCTGAAGAAACCTCTTTTGTTTTTTAGTTTTAATTGTTTGTTTAGTTTGTCATTTGCTCAAGTTTCTTATTAGTCAAATATATTTAATAAATACTTATATATATTTGAGATGTGTAATAGATGTTAGGATAGTTGAGTCTATAAGTAATTGCCTCTGAGTTTGGATGAACACAAAGACAAGAATTGAAAAGGTTTTAAGTACCTCTTATGTTTTTTAATCTGTGATTATCGGACGGTCATAGTTACTTCTCTTCAAGCCTTTTAATGAACTTTACTCTTCATGATTTTGTCAATTTCTAGCTATCTTTTTCAGCTTGTAAATGGTTATTTAAGCAGAATTTCTTTTGAACAGATGCACCCACATGTTTGCTGTTAGGACAAGCATTTTTGGGTTTTTGCTATGAATTTGATTTGTTTAATTTAAAAAAGTGAATAAGCAGTGTATGTGAGATGGGTCACAGTCGGCTAGGTTATTATTTGATTGTATTTGTTCAATTGAGCTTAAAGTGTACTTTGAGATTCTTTTAATTTATTGTGTTGATCATCTCCCCTTAATGAAACACTTTCTCCCTTCCTCTCCATCTCCATCTTTAGGTGTTTTTTTTAATTCATTCATCTCAGATCTCCTCCTACTCTCTACCCTACAGAAGAAGGGATTCACAATAAAGCAACCGTGGATTCACATCATAGGGCTATTGGATTCCTTGGGTTTAACTATCTGTTTTACTTTGATCCCTATAAAACTTAAATATGAATATTTTCGAGACTATATATAGTCCAAAATAGTATTACATCATCCTTCTTTAAATTTGTTTTTGTTTCATCAAGTTTAATGATCTTCTACCACTTCTTTCCATACGACTTAGCCATATACATTATTTTTTGTAACCTCTCCATCAGAGTGTTTCCAATAGACTTGGATGAGTGATTTTCCAACTTTGTAACCACAATTTTGATTAATGATGCCTCTTAATCTTCATCATTACACTTTATGAAGGATTTTTCAACTTCTTTGTAAACCTTAACTAAAATTAATGGTGATTATCATCAATACTACTTGATCAACAGTTTTACAGCTTTCTTGCAAGTACAACTAAAATTAATGTTTTTAAAACATAGTATTTGATATAAATAATCGTTTATTAGCATCACTTCCACCATTTTATTTTTGGAACTCAACTAACATTGTAGATTAATGGAGATGCAGCGAACGTGCTTCGAGTGGCTTAATCGACGTAACAGTGGGGCAAAGCTGGACTGGACCAAGTGGCTGAATGATCCAGCCGGCTGTCCGTGAAATGTCAGGAAAAGGGTTGCAGCGGAAGGATGTTCGGACAGGTTTAGTGAGATACAAAGAACGTGGTTCGAGTGGTTTGTAAGGATCGTGCATAATGGCCTGCAGGTGGGCTGAATTTTGGGGGTTGTCACGGGATGTTTGGATCGTGCGTAAGGTAGCGTGAATTGGGTGCTGCTCAATAGCAGATCACGCTGGTATGCTGCTGTTGAGGTTCGGTTGGTTGATTTTTGGTCGCTGCTGCTGCTGCTCAAGTCTGTAGTGGCTGTCCCAATAAGCCATAGCTGTCCTGGATTAAACGAGATGTGGTGTGGACTGTTTGTGGATGGTCTGCGATTAAGACAGCGGTTAAGCAGTGGTTAGTTCCTTTTTGTTATGTTGCAGCTGCAGGGGCTGTTTGGTGGATGTTTGGGTTGTGCTTAATCCTGGCATGTGGGCTGTGTGTTTTGGTTAGTTGCTTATGCAGGTTTGTTTGTATTGTTTGTGTTCGTATCTTTGTACATTTGTATATTTGTGCAGTGGTATAAAGTTTTGTTTGCCTTTCAAAAAAATAAATAAATAAATTGTAGATTAATGGAGTTTACTATTCTCTTAAATGATAACAATGATATGATAATAAGAATAAGGATTTGTAAGATGTGGGAATATTTGAACAACAAAAGAGGAAAATCTTGATATGATTTGCAACCATGTCACAAATTTGTTGGATATAATGGAAGGTAATATTCGGTTCACTTAACTTAATAATATACCAAATTGACATATGTTATTTATACATTATAGTTTAGTTTTCACAAGCAATATATTACACCCCTCTTTATGTTTAGAAGATATTATTTAGTTATATGTTATACACAATACACTTGAATTATATTTGTTACTAATAATTTCCATCACATAATGCAACATATTTCATAATTCAGCCCAATTTTGTCATAACGAATATTGAAAATAATCAATGTTTTCTTTTTACAAATCTTCTATACATGAATTTTGATTACCGCGCGCAACGCGCGGTTTGAACACTAGGGTATAAAGGTATAAATTGTAAATATTAAAAATATTTTGATGTAGTGTATATGATATATATTAAAATATATAAATCAAAAAAATTCAAGATTGGACTCATTTCGAACGTATCGAAGAGACGATTACAATTTGCGATTGTACTCTTAGGTAGCGTTTGGTACGCATACTAGATGGGACGGGACGGAACTGGACGGGACTGAACTGGATGGGACGGGACGAGACTAAACTGAAGGAGATAATTTTAATCTAAGTTACGTTGGAAATACATCGATCATTTTGTGCATACTCTGTAACTGCAAATACTTCAGCTCCAAACACACATGAATCATCATTCGCCAAATGCCCATTTTCACAATTCTTAAATGAGTCCAGTGATACCGACTTGTCAAAACCCCATTTAATATTTTTCTCGTGAAACCTTCTCCTATTACCATTCACGATATCTATAAACACATTCAAATAATAATAATTTAAAACGATTTAATGAATTAGTTAATATATGATTATTATGTTAATGCGATAAGAGTGTAAAACAAAATTGGAAAAAAAGAGATGTACCATAAATTAAATAATTAACTATAAGGGTATGAATTTTAAATATAAAAAATATTTTTTTTATGTAGTGTATAACTGTATATGATATATATTAAAATATATAAATCCAAAAAAATTCAAGATTGAGCTCATTTCGAACGTATCGAAGAGACGATTATAATGGTGTAATTTGTTAAATATAAAACGTATTTTTAACGTATTTTAGTTAATAAACGATTATATGTGTTAAATGTAAAATTAAAATAATGAAAGTAAAAGGTATAAAGTAAATTTAGTAAATAAGTATAGGGGATGAAAGTGTAACATTCCAATTTAAATTCATCAAATTTGACGGGTGAACAGTGGTCAAAAATGGTCAAACGCGGTTGAAATTTTAAAAAATGGTCCCTGAAATTTTTCAAAAATGGTCCCTTGCAATTGAAAAGTCACAAAAAACATCCCATCGCGGGATTCCTTCGCGATCGTGGGACACCATTTTTCAAAAATGGTCCCTGCAAGTTTAAAAAAGTGTCAGAAATGGTCCCTGGCCCGCGATCGCGGGCTCCCATCGCGGAAAAAGGGGTATTTTTGCAAAGTGGGAGAGATTTGTGGTATTTTGGTAACACTTGGTTTGACTTAGGGTATTTTAATTAATTCCCCTTTATAAAATGTTTTTTATATTAAATATAACTCCAACTTTATTTTATATTTAAATTTATTTTTCGATTGAGTTTATAGAATTTTGATATTATTAATAAGATATAAATTTGAATTTAATAACATAAAATAGACATTTCAAATAAGGAATGGTTCAAATAAGAACACCTTCATTTTACGAGAACGTGATAACACCTTTTACTATAGCAATCAAATGTGATACTATAATTTATCACATATGATAATCATGTAATACTAAATTGGAGACGTGAACGACTTTTGACACGACCTAGGTTGCACGCCAAATCGCCCCCCCCCCCAACACATATATTATCACATGTGATAAGGGTGTTATCGATGTAATACTGTAGTTCATCACATATGATGCACATGGATACTATCAGTGACACAAATGACCTTTGGTGAGAACTTAGGCCATGAGCAAAGTCCTGCGCACCCAACGGGTGTGTTCACGTGTATTATCAAATGTGATAAGAGTGTTCTCGTGTTTTTACAAAATAGAGGTATTCTCGTTTGAACCTCCGTCTTAGTAACATATATCTTTAAGGTCTATAAATGGGTCCCATATCCTTTTATATACTTGGTAGAATATATTTGGAAACTTATTTATTTGATTTATGTAAATAATTAAATTTTTTATTAACTTTTTTTATATACAATTATTGTCAGTAAATTCAAACCATAAAGAAAATAATTGTTCTAACTAATACAATTATTTTCTTGAAACACAAATCCAAACAAAACGTAAATGTAGAAGGATACTTTTGTTCGTTTTCTTCGGTTTAATGGTGGTTGTATAGTGATTTGTGTGTAGTGCCTTCACCGAGTTAGAAGTTCGTAGGTCACAACTAGGAGAAGACATAAACAATAAGGTGGTGTTTGTGTTTCCGAAAAACACACTTTTTTGCCTCTTATGTTTGATTTGGTAATGTCTGATTCGGTCAGACATAACAATTCAGACATTTGTTTTCTTTTCCTTTTCAAAGTCTCTTAACACTTAATGTCATCTGATAAATTAAGTGACAATCTAGTCACTTAATTACCTCTTATTTTTATCCAACACCATTATTTGGATGAATAAAGTAGACAATTATACATATCTAGACGTTTGTAAGTTTACAAAAAGAAACAGTCTTGTTGATTCAGATTTCAGACTTCAACACCACCTCTTAAAAATCAGAAGTGAAATCAGACTTCAGACTTCAATATCTTTTAAAAAACAAACGTCACCTAACACTTTTTGTGTGGAAATAGATTGATTCATAAAAATTATCCCATGGCATGGCATGTGACATAGACTAAAGACTAGATCAATAAGAATTTGAGGCGTTGTTACGTCGATTAGTATGATACAAAAATAAAAAAACCAGTCGCTTATAGTTTACTATTAATTTTATATAATGCATAACTTAATTCACAATAACAAGTTTTCAAGTTAACTATATAGTATTTATACTTTGACATGCCGTGTTTGCATCCCTCATAAGTCGTATCGTGCATAAATTACATCAATAATCACAAAACTTTTGTGTTAAGTTTTAAGTGAACTAATAGTGTTATCTTTAATAAAAGAGATCAAGATCAAGATCAAGAAAGCATTTGGTCCCAAAAACATTTCAATTAATTTGAAATATCAAAGCATAAAGATTGGGTGTGGGAAAGTACTTTGACATCAAATCAAACCAAAATCAGAAAAGGGTGGATGAAATGAAATGGAAACAAACTTCAGTTACCAACTTGTCAGAAACCCAAAAGCCTCCATCTCTCTCTCTCTCTCTCTCTCTTCACTTGCCACTGAATACTGTGTCTCTGGTATCCCAAAAAGCCAAAAACCTCTCTATCTCTTCTTTTCTCATACCCACATGGAGATGGAGATGGAGATGGAGATGGAGATGGAGATGGAGAGAGAAAACCCCAGTTAGATAACTGCAAAATACTTCACATAAATTGCCCCCAAAACCAGTAAAAAGCAATCAGATCAAGAAACTGTTCACCCCTCTATCGTCTCTCAATTGATTGATTGTGAAATGCACAGATTCTCCTCGATTTTTTTTTGCTAAGTTCGTCAAGGTGAGCAATGTTTTTGTGTTGTTTACTTGTTAATTAATTAACTCATGGGGTGCTTGAAGTTGTTTTTCTGATCTTATTAATTATGTGTTTGAAGTTATTCTTGATAATTTTAATCTGGGGTTTCATGATTTTGTTTAGATTTATTTGTAGTGATTTTGACTTAGATCTGACTGATAGTGAATTATGCTGATTTTGTGGTTTATATGGCATCAAGACATTGCTGATGAGCTTTTTGATTTATGATTATCTGCTAGACTGAAGCATCTTTAAATTGCTGTATTTTATTTGTCTTTTACTAGCATAGAAATTCATATATGCTTTCATACTTCTATTTTGGTTGCTCTTTGGTCACATAACCAAAATAAATCACCTTTTTAGGGAGAAAAAGTAATGGGTTGTTAAAAATTTGTTGACAACCACCCATTTTGTACTTGATTCTATAAACAAGAAGTTCAGTTCCATGTGCATAACACAAAGATATACATATTTATGCATCTGATTCATTCCTATGGAAGCTTTGCATGCTTTTTTCTGCTTGATCATGAAGAGGTTGATTAATTTGAACTTAACCTTGCTATTATGTAAGAGGGGGTAGTTTTTCAAACCACCATAATTTTGCAAACCGTGCAAACCATGGATTTCATTGGATAAGTTAATGAAATTGTTTCATATCATTCTTTTTCTTGATGAAATTGTTTCATATACTTGTGTTTTTTATGTAAAAATGAAAAAGTTTCATCAAATTGAGAAAATACAAGACACAGTTTCATTTGAATGAAAAATACATGAAACTACATTAAAAACACAAATATATAAAACAATTTCATCAAGAAAAGAATTATATTAAACAATTTCATCAAATCAAACAACTTCATGAACCAATATCATTAACTTAACCAATGAAATTGACGGTTTGCAAAATTAAAGTGGTTTGAAATGTTTATGTACTTTTGAATATGATTTCTCATGTACTACAAAGACAGGTCTGCGGGTGGAATAATCTGGAAGTTTCCACAAGTGTATGTGGAGTGTAGCAGCCTTTAGCACCTCTTATACTCACTCATCTGGCGTAAGATGGCTTCTGCCAGCCTAGGACATGGGGGAGTTGGTAGCTCCAGGACTGTTGGTGGCTTCAATGAATCATCTACTTCAGTTGACTGGCTGGGGAGAGAAATGCTCGAGATGCGACTTAGGGACAAGGTTGACCATGATGATGAAAGAGTGAGCGTAAGTTCGTTTTTTCTTAATATAAACAATTCTTGTAGGTATCGTAAAATTCTTGCTTTCAGGTTTTATTGATGTATTGCCGTTAGATTAAGGTTTTTTTGTTGCATTGAAATGCTGATTACTTTCGTTTGAAAAGGGTATTTTGGTCATTTACCAAAAAATCATTCAAATTCCAAAGCTACATTCTGTGAACCAAACAGACAAATTTCAATTTCGTTAACAGATTTCATTCCAATTCTGTCAACCAAATAGCTGGTCAAACCTGACAACATTCCATTTCATTTCTCGCAAAGTCAAATTTATTTGACAGATTTCATTCCATCAAAAAACATTTTGCCAACCAAACACCACCTAACTTTTGGAAGTTTTATCTCATTAGGAAAGTTATATTTATTATTTCAGGATAGTGAACCCGAGATAGTACATGGTGTGGGTGCTGAAGCAGGGCATGTAATAAGAACAACGATTGGTGGTCGTAATGGTCAGTCGAAACAGGTTGGCAGTAACAAATTTCTAAAAATTAGGCTTTTTCATGGGTATGGATTAATTGCATAAACATCATTTTTTTTCACATTTTCGTAAATTTGTTTATGGCAGACTGTCAGTTACATAGCCGAGCATGTTATTGGAACCGGTTCTTTTGGTGTTGTTTTCCAAGTAAGTAAAGCTTACCGCGCAGAATATTTGATTTCTACTTGGTTTAGATTCTTGATGTGATTTTTGTTGCAGGCTAAATGCAGAGAGACGGGAGAGATTGTGGCGATCAAGAAAGTTCTTCAAGACAAGCGTTATAAAAACAGGGAGCTACAAATAATGCAAATGGTGGACCACCCTAATGTTGTAGCCCTGAAACATTCTTTCTTTTCGACCACCGATAAAGAAGAGCTATATCTCAATCTTGTTCTTGATTTTGTTCCTGAAACGGTTAGCCGTAGTGCTCGACATTACACTAGGATGAACCAACGAATGCCCTTGATATATGCCAAGCTCTATACATATCAGGCATGTGCTACTTAACGTTTCAGCATTGCCTTTTCTTTTTCTTCTGACTCAGTGTGTTTTTGTTGTATTTTTGCAAGTATGTTGGTTGTTTTAACCTATCAATTGGTCCATGAGTATTAACTGTCTAATAAAAATTTACTATTAACTTGAGCAGTATGATGATTTTTGTTGTTAGAATGTACCCTTTTAAGAGACTTGTCGTTTTATGAATTTACAATTTTGACAAAGTTCTTATTTCTTGATATTTGGTTTTAAAGTTTCATGTTGGTTATATTTGTATGTTTTACTCTCTTGTATGCTTTTATTTGCAGATATGCAGAGCACTTGCTTATATTCATAACTGCATTGGCATTTGTCACCGTGACATCAAGCCACAGAATTTGCTAGTAAGATTATTTCCTAACATCAAGATTTAGTTTGATTAGTTGTGCATATGTTACTCCTTGATTTTGTTTGTTTCATGTGCACTTGTTTTACTAAGTTGCTACTTTCAGGTGAACCCACACACACATCAGCTGAAACTTTGTGACTTTGGAAGTGCTAAAGTTCTCGTAAGTCATACAAACATGTTCCTTGTGGTCCCCGTTTGTTATTGGTATCGTGTTTACATTCTCTAATATCCTTTACAGGTGAAAGGAGAGCCCAATGTTTCTTACATTTGTTCAAGATATTATCGGGCTCCAGAGCTCATATTTGGTGCCACGGAATATACAGCAGCTATAGATATTTGGTCAACAGGTTGTGTGATGGCTGAATTACTACTCGGACAGGTATTTTAGTTCTTTAGTTTCTTATTTAAGTAGCCATTCTGTTTATTCATCCTCTTAGTCGATTTCATATGTAGCCATTGTTTCCCGGAGAAAGTGGTGTTGATCAGCTAGTTGAGATCATCAAGGTAAGTTTAAGTTAATTCAATCTTGATTGAAGAGGCTTTAAGAAAAAAAATTAGGCCCTCAATTTGAACTTCTTTCATACGAAAAAGAAATTGTATTTAATCTATTTTTTTATTGTTATGCAGGTTCTGGGAACACCTACAAGAGAGGAGATAAAATGCATGAACCCGAACTATACTGAATTTAGATTCCCACAAATAAAGCCTCATCCATGGCACAAGGTATCCATTTATCATCAATAAATATTTTAAAGATTAAACATGAGCACTTGGTATTTATCATCAATAAATATTTTGATGTTTAGTACATTTTTGATAGAAAGAATGAAAGCTGTATGTGAAATTAATTATGAGCTTGTTTTATTTTTCAGGTGTTCCAGAAACGTTTACCTCCAGAAGCAGTGGACTTAGTTTGTAGGTTTTTCCAGTATTCACCGAATTTGCGATGCACTGCTGTAAGTGTTATTAAGTTTGGCATATATATATATATATATATATATATATTATTGAATTAAACACGAGATGAAATGAGTGAAGTAGTAATTGTAATTGCAGTTGGAAGCTTGTGTTCATCCTTTCTTTGATGAATTGAGGGATCCAAGCACGCGGCTTCCTAATGGTCGCCCACTTCCTCCACTTTTCAATTTTAAACCTCAAGGTAAAAAAGTTGGATTTGTCCATCTACTTTTTTCCGTTAGCCCAATGGCACCAAATAATTAAACTAAATTACGATGGATATGAATGAAACGAGAAAGTAAGGAAATAAAGGAAGATATATTTGTGTTGCAGAACTTGCAGGCATCCCTGGTGAGACTATTCAAAGGCTAATACCAGAGCATGCAAGAAAGCAGAACTTATTCATGGCTTTGAACACCCACTGAGTTTGGTATTCTTTTACAGGTTATTACTTGTTTCTGTCTCAGTAATTAGTAGCATTATATATATATATATATATATATATGTGTGAGAGAGAGTTTTCATATAGACTTGAATATGGAAATGTAGAGAGGAAGATGGTATTTATTTTATATATATATATATGTGTATATATATTGTAATATCTTTTTCTTTCTACCCCAAGAGAGACTTAAGTTTGGATTGTTTTTATGGTTCTAACTAATATATTCTTTCTTTATTTGTAACAATTTTGTTAATGGATTGGTTGGAGACAGTTAAAAGCAAACAAGTATGATCACACAGGTGCTTTTGCTAAATCTCAACATTTTGTTATTCTCTTTTCGTATGCTTGTGGACGGACGATTGGTCATTATTGTAGCCAACGGGTTTATAAGCTTATACAAGGCATGTAAGACTCGTTTCCGATGCCACATTAACATGTGTAGCAACTGTGTAAGGTGAGGGTTGCGTCATAGCGTCTCAAGAACGTGTTTTTAATGACATTTGATTTTGTTAGACTTTTGTTAAGTTGGTGGTTTTTTTCTTTTACTTTTTAACTTGTTATGGCTTCTTGTTACGATACTTTTTGTAAGACGAAGAATCGTGTGAGAAAAGTAATGTTGAGAAGGTAATAACTAATAACAGATTTGGACCCTTGCTCACTTTTAATCTCAACTTCACCCATGAATTGCACTTCTTATAGGAATTCGTTCATTGCATCTAGGTACATCTTATATTCGTGCATCTCAAGGGCTGAGTGTATCCAAAGGTGAAAAATCTATTCTTACCATTCTCATGTGAACCCAACCCCTTTTTTGTAATATATATATATATAGAGAGAGAGAGAGGGAGAATCATGCGAGAAACAAACTGATTTGCGAGAAAACAAGAGGAATATGAGCCACATAATCTATTAATTAAAAATATTATAAAATTATAATTAAAATTAGAGATTATGATAATTACCCTTTTAAATTGGATAAGCTCTTAAATTCTCATTATATCTTTTAGATTTATTTATATTTTAATTTAAATTAATTCATAAATATTTTAATGAAGTTTTATGTAAAAAAAATCTAGACGCACTTTTAATAAAAAAAATTACAAAATGACTAAATATCACACGTAATCTCTATAATTAATTCATTATAATTTTTACAATATTTTCTTTATTTTTTGGATTTACATTTTGAATTACATGTGATTAGCTTCAATTAACAAATGATTTATTACGTATCACATATGATTCCTTATATGTGAACTTTTGTACATATCACAAATCATATTAATATCACATGTGATTATGTATATTATCACATGTGATTATTGTAGATATTTTAGTTAATCACATGTGATTATGTATATTTATATAAATAAATCTTTTTATGATGTAAATATATATCATATGTGATTGTCCGTCTTTTATATTCAGACGTATATTATCATATATGATATATACAAAAATTAACATAGTGAATCATATGTAATACATAATAGATAATAAATTAAGCAAAGTTAATCACATGTGATTAAAAACGTGAGTCCAAAATATAGAGATAAAATCGTGAAAACGATAATATAATTGATGGTGAATATGATATGTGATATTTGATAAAAATTATGATTTAAAAAAAAAATTATCCAGGAAAAATTATATAAAACTTGATAAAAATATGAATTTATTAAAATTAAAAATAAAACAAAAGATATAATGAGATTTTTAAGGATTTATCCAATTCAGAATGATAATTATCCTATTTTTTAAAGATATATTCCATTTTTATGATATTTTTTAATTAATAAATTATATGGCTCATATTTCTTCAAGGCTTCTGACATATTGATTGCCTTCTCATTTGAACCTTCCCATATATATATATATATATATATATATATATATATAGATAGAGAGAGAGAGAGATAGGAAAGTTCAATGAAAACTCAATTTCATTGTGCATGTGAGGACAAATCTTGACCACTCCATCTCTATTGATCCAACAACTCATATTAAATAGAGTTTTTAGTTATAATTATTAATTAAGGTGATTAGGGATAAAAAATGAAGATAATTTAAACTCACGTCTACCATCTTTGACTTTTTATTTTCTTTTTTAATTAAAATATTTTACCCTCTTAAAGTTTAAAATAAATTATTCTTTTTTAATTAAAATATTTTATCCTCTTAAAGTTTAAAATAAATTATCTTAAAAGTTACTAATATGTTAATCAAACAAATTACATCAAAAAAACGAGAATTTTGTGCTCTTCGATATGACATCAATCTGGATATAGTTTTTTGTTGTTTTAACCGTTTTTTTTACGTGAAATGCTATATATGTGTTATATTTATTATGAATATGTATGCACGTCCTTGGGTGTCACATGCAGTATGAATAACAAATGTGAACGTTCATTCACTATTCAGGATGGATAATACAATATTCAGGATGAATAATATAATATTGGGGATGAATAATACACTAATTTATGATTAATGTATTCATCTGAATCGTGTATTATTCACCATTAATGTTGTGTTATTCATCATAAATGATACATTATTCATGATAAATAATATATGAATGACCCGTGAAGGTGTGGACACATGGACCATTCTCTTTTGTTCCCATAAAACATGAAATCATAGAAGAGCTTGCCCCACCAATGAGTAAATATTTCATAGTAGCCTCATTAGACCGTACATCTTTCTTGGTATATCCAGATAATAGGTAGGAGCATAAACTGAAACATTCTGGAGCTACAAAGATAGTTATTAAATCGTTAGCACCGCATAAAAACATTCCTCCTATAGTAGTTGTTAATACGAATAAGAAAAACTCTGTTATAGCCATTTTAGTACATTCATTGTACTCTACGGATAGAGGAATACATAGAGTTGAACATAGTAAAATAAGAAATTGAAAGATTTCGTTGAAATTGTTCTTTTGGAAATTCTCCGAAAAGCTAATCATAGGTTCCTCTCTCCATCGGAACAATAGGGCCGTTATGCTCATTACTAAACTTGTTGAAGAGATGAAATATAACCAAGAGGGCTTTTCACGACCAAATTCACGAACCCTAATAAAATTCACGGACTCAGGGGATAAATGGGTATTTTGGTAAATCAAATTCAAACTTTGGGTATTTTAATTAAATTCCCTTTTTTCTTGGGTGATTCTAAATTTTTTTAAGGAAGAAAAATGAGACTCACATGGGCATATAGTAACGTGTATTTTTCAAAACCATCACCATGTCCATACATACAGTAATGGTTTATCCGAACCGTCACCATAGCATGACATATGATGACGTTTATTTGTCAAAATCGTCACTATAGATCACATACGATGACATTTATATTTCGAGACCGTCATTGTAGCATGACACGTGTTAACGTCATTTTCATAACCATCACCATAGAATAACGTACAATGATGTTTATTTCTCAAAACCGTCACAGTGGCATGACATATGATGACGTTTGTTGTCAAAACCGCCACCATAGCATGACATACGGTGACATTTCTTTGTCAAATACGTCATTCTAGCATGACATACGGTGACGTTTGTTTGTCTAAAACGTCACCGTAACATGACAGTTGGTGACGTTTATTTGTGAAAATCGTTACCGTAGTATGACATTCAATGACGTTTATTTGTCAAAACCGTCATCGTATCATGACATACGATGACACTTATTTGTGAAAACCATCAACATAGCACGACATTAGATGACGTTTATTTACCAAAATAGTCACTATAAAATGACATATGGTGATGTTTATTTATTAAAACAGTCACCATAACATGACATACGGTGACACTTACTTCGTAAAGTTGTCACTGTAGCATGGCATGCGGTGACGTTTATTTTTGAGAACCGTCATCATAACATGACATATGGTGATGTTTATTTTTCAAAATTGTCACCGTAACGTGACATACGATAATGTTCATTTTTCAAAACCGTCACGGTAGCATGACATAAATTGACGTTTGTTTGTGAAAATCGTCACGATGGCATGACATACAATGACGTTTATTTTGCCTACACCATCACCGTAGAATAACATATAGTGACGCTTATTTTTTTTAACCGTCTCTATAGCATAACATATGTTGACGTTTATTTGCTAAAACCGTCACCGTACATGATATACGTGTCATTTGTTCTCAAAACCGTTACCATAACATAACATATGATGACGTTTATTTTTTAAAAATGTTACCACGACATGACTTACAGTGACGTTTATTTTTCAAAACCATCGTCAAAGCACGGCATATGGTGACATTATCTTTCAAAACCATCATCGTAGCATGACATATGGTGACGTTTATTTTTCAAAACCGTCACCATAGCATAACACGTACAGTGACATCATATTATCAAAACCATTGCTATATGCTATTTTTTGGTGACGATTTTTATTATTTGAAAGCAAAATGAAACTATATTTGAAAACGCAAAATATGAATCAATTTTATTAACAATGCATATAAGAATATATATATATATATTATATTATACATCAGAGAATAATGTATGAGAACACCAATAACACAATAATAAAAGTACTAAAAAGCTGAAACATTTTTATTTATTTATTACTCCTAGTTTGATTGATATTTTCACCATCTCGTTAATAGTTGTATAGTTACTTCGCTTCGTATGCTTTTGCTTGTCGCCAATATAATTAGAAGTTGTTTGTGGTACCTGCAAGAAAATAAAACCCAATAGGTATAAAACAACTAATGAATACACAAGTGATAGAACTGTAACATAAGATTAAAGGAAACATTAGATAAAACATGTTCAAACTCTAGAAAGAACGATGACGTGTGTGTAACAAGATGCCTAGTAAATTAGTTTGAAAAATCATTCACCCACAAAATTTGAGACTGACATTTTATAGAATGAACCACAACATACAAGACTAGTTACACACCGCTAACAAAAAGGGTCTTTACATGGTTTTACAATCGTGTAAGAGGCTATCGTGTAGTCATTTTACATGAATACGAGTTAAATAATATATTTTGGTACGATGAGAGATATAGATACATTTACCAATAATGAGTAATGACAATGAATCACAATACCATGCTACACGTGATTTGTAAAAGTTTGATAAAAGAAACAACACTCACCATCTTTGCTCCATCTTTTTCTATACCACTAGCTTTGATTTCAATCCAACCTATCATGAGAACAAGCATTCATAGCATTAGTCATCAATGTAGTCCAATAATGTGACAACAAAATCAAATAAAACATTTATATAAACATATTGGGAAATGATATGTTCATAAAAAAAACACCGGAAAAAGAACACCAACATATGGGCTTGAATAAATTGAAAATAAACATTCAAATAAACATCCATTTCATAAAGAATATCAACAAAGCTATGTATTAAATAAGATGGTTGCGATGTCAGCCATGATTTTCCATGAGAACACCAGGCATCAAGAAAAAGTGCAAAGACGAGAAACATAGCAAAACCTAGCTCGAAAACTAACAACGACCTGGTGCCATTAAAAGAAGAAGCAAGAAGAGAAATAGAAAAAATAATGTAAGCAAGATAAAAAACAGAACACATACGTGCTAAGTGTTATCTCTTGATAATTAGTATGTATGTACCAAAGGACCTTTGACCTACTGATATCCGGGCCTTTGGCATTTACAGAGGTCCAGTGTTCAAACCTCACCAAAGGTGACAGTGTGTGTTCTTTTATTGCATTTGTCGTATCTAAATATTATAATCATCAAAATATTTTGTAGGCACAACCCAAAACAACTAGAAAACCAAGCTCACTCTCCATAAACCCAATTGTAGCTCATTTGATTTAGCAAAATAATTTATTTGGATGTATAAAATGAGTAACTTTTGTTTCCTTTCAATACAATATATTGAATACTTACTTGCTATAGTTAACTCTTGATTAGCATTAGGAGATTCTCCATACAATAGAGGGAGACTTTTAAATTCTACAAGTAGTGTCTGCATCATATACATTTCAATGAGTAATAATGTTGTGGACCCTGCTCATAAATGTATTTGGCACAACTCATAAAAGTATTTTACCTGCAAGTCCTTTGTCTTATGGAAGACCTTAGTCCTTGTGTTCCTCAAGAAGCCCAAATCTTCTCCTTTTTCTATTGAATGTAAGTCTGTTAAGTTTGGTAGAAGTTATGTTTCATTTATGTTCAATCTATGGTATTTATACTATAAGAAACTCAATTTACAATTGACATGTGTAGCCTCTTTCTTTGACATGATTGAGCCTCTTTCTTTGACATGGTGCAGCCTCTTTCTTTGACATGGTGCAACCTCTTTCTTTGACACTCTAACATCCCCCCTCAAGTTGGAGCATGTGGATTCATGATGCCCAACTTGCTAAGAAGGTGATCGAATTGCTTCTTGCCTAATGCCTTTGTGAAAATATCCGCCAGTTGGGTCTTTGTATGAACATACGAGGGTTGAACAAACCGTCTGTTATGGCATCACGAATGAAATGACAGTCGACCTCGATATGCTTTGTACGCTCGTGGTAGACATGATTTTGAGAAATATGTATGGCTGACTCGCTATCACAAAATAATGGGACGGCTTGAGGATGATTCACTCCTAAACTCAGCAGTAATCCTTTGAGCCACTTAGCTCACAAGTGATGGCTGCCATGGAGCGATATTCCGCCTCGGCCGATGATCTAGAAACCGTGTGTTGTTTCTTTGTCTTCCAAGAAATCGGAGACTTTCCCAAGAAAACCAACCAGCCCGTTAATGAACGACGTGTGATGGGACATGAGGACCAATCAGAGTCGCACCACCCTTGTAGAGATAAGTCGTTATTAGCTCATAGCATGATACCTTGACCCAGGGTTCCTTTTAAATACCGGACAACACGTAAAGCTGTCTCCCAATGTTCTTGTCTAGGTTCTTGCATGAATTGTGACAAGACGTGGACAGAATAGGCTAAGTCAGGCCTAGTAACCGATAGATACACAAGACGGCCGACCAGACTTCGGTAAGGTTCCGGATCAGTAAGTTTCTTACTTGTGGCGAGACTTAACTTGTGGTTTTGCTCAATCGGAAATGTCGCCGGTTTGGCCCCTAGAAGGTCTGTTTCCGTAATCACATCGAGAGCATACTTACGTTGGCATAGAAATAGCCCGGAAGAACTTCGAGCTACCTCGATACCAAGAAAGTATTTGAGCGAACCCAAATCTTTCATCCGAAAACAGTCACTTAAGTAGGCTTTAAAAGATCGTAAAGCTCCCGAATTATTGCCGGAGATGATAAGATCGTCTACGTACACCAAGACATTGAGTTGCACTCCGCCTTTGGTGTAGGTAAATAGAGAGTAGTCGGAGTAAGATTGAAGAAAACCATACTTCTTCAACGCCGTGACTAGTTTTGCAAACCAGCAGCGATGAGCTTGTTTCAGTCCGTATAGCGATTTCCGGAGGCGACAGACCATGTTAGGATTTGATGACTTGAACCCGGGTGGTAACTTCATGTAAACTTCCTCGGTAAGATCGCCATGAAGGAAAGCATTGTGAACATCCATCTGGTGGAGTTCCCAATTTTTTGATGCGGCAACGGCAAGAAAGGTACGAATTGTCGTCATCTTTGCAACCGGAGCGAACGTCTCGTTATAATCCAAGCCTTCAATCTGGTGATTTCCAAATACGACTAAACGGGCTTTTAATCTTTCAAGAGTACCGTTCGAGTTGTATTTTCTGTGATATACCTACTGATTTCCCAAAGCGCGCTTTCCAGGAGGTAGAGTTTCGAGAGTCCATGTACTATTGGCTTCCAATGCTTTTATCTCCTCTCGCATTGCCTGTTGCCATCCAACTTCCTTCATGGCCGCTTTAAAGGATTTTGGTTCATCTCCGGTTATAACAGCTGCAAGAAATGCTTGATACGACTTTGAAAAGTTGTCACAATGTATAAAGTGTGCTATAGGATAAGGAGTACCTGAGGTATGCTGTGGAGGGGAAGTAGTAGCCGAAGATGGACTTTTGTTGACCACTGTATGAGCTACGTAGTCTTTGAGAAGAACTGAATGGGTTTTGACCCTCATACCGCGACCCAGAGGTTCCTCCGGGCTAGTTTCCCCATTTGGGTTGTTATTTTCATGGAACTCGGATGGTTCGACCGTAACCGGAATTGATGAGGTAAACGGGGAATCCGGAACTGAAGTGACAGTGCCGGGTTCCTCGACAGCCGGGATTGAGGATTCTGCATGAGGTGTTGCAGTGAGGGGCGGTTCTTCATCGTGAGATGTGTAAGGAGTCGTAGGGTCGTTGGGAAACTCAGCAAAGTCTACGTCAACTTCCGTATCTAACCCAAACTTGGTAGTATTGTCGGGCTTAGTGTCATGGAACGGAAAGGTGTCTTCAAATAATTTTACGTCTCTTGATACAAAAAATTCATTTTGATCAAGGTCGTAAAGTTTCCAACCCTTTTTGCCGAAAGGATATCCGACAAAGATACACTTGCGGCTACGGCTATCAAATTTATCTCCTTTGTACTTTTGATTGTGTGCAAAACATAAGGAACCAAACACACGAATTGCATCATAAGATGGAGAGTGGGAAAACAACTTTTCGAACGGTGTGTGATAATCAAGAGTGCTAGAAGGGGTTAGATTTATTAGATGTGCTGCGGCTAGAACGCTTTCTCCCCAAAAGTAAATAGGTAAGTTTGCTTGAAATCGTAAAGCACGGGCGACATTGAGGAGGTGTTTGTGCTTTCTCTCAACTCTCCCATTTTGTTGAGGTGATCCGACACAAGAGGTTTGGAATAAAATACCAGAAGTAGAAAAATACTCAAGCAAGCAATTGAATTCCGTTCCGTTATCACTTCGGACGATTTTTATGGTTTGAGAAAATTGGCGTTCAACCATGGCAACAAAATTCATGAAGACACGAAAGACTTCTGTTTTATCAACCATTATATAAACCCACACAGGCCACAACACGAGAAAAATCGTCCACTATGGTTAGAAAATATCTAGCACCACAAGACGATTTATGTTTGTAAGGACCCCACAAATCAACGTGAATTAACTCAAAAATCTGACCCGCTTTATTTTCACTCAAGGGAAACGTGTCTCTAGGATGTTTCGCCCGAAAACACACTTCACATGCTTTATTCAAATTACCTCTACAATTGCGAATCAGAGGTAGATACTTTACTACTTTTTCGGAAGGATGCCCCATTCTGCTATGCCATAATGCCAGAGAAGCATCGTCTCCGTCAACTTTGACTGCGTTGATCAAGCTCGAATCCTTGAAGTAGTAAAGTCCATCTTGCTTACTTCCCGTTCCAATCAGCTCCCTCATTTGGTCCTGTATAGCACACATAGAGGAATTAAATATGATAGTGCTGTTGAGATCATGACAAAGTTGTGGTACGGAAATTAAATTGCAGTTTAATTGAGGGACATATAACACGTGTTTGAGGGTAATATCATCCGTTAATCGTACGAAACCCGCTTGGGTTGCTTCAACCTTTCCGCCATCGGGAAGACCGACCGGGCAAGAAATGTTTTTCACATCGGTCAAATGAGCAAGATTTCCAGTTACATGGTTTGATGCACCCGTGTCAATAATCCACCGTTTACCGTTAATCTTACCGCTCAAATTATCATTGGAAAAGGTCATATTACCAAATACACTTGCAAGTGCCTTCCATTGATCGACATAGAATACTTGGGTCGAAGGTGCTCCTGAGTTTTCTGCTACTGCCGCATTGGCTCTAACGTTGTCGCCGCCGCTGCTGCTCCCTCGACTTCTTCCCCGACCTATACCACTGTCAGACTTGGCACGTTCCTCCCACCAATCTGGATAGCCAACTCTTTCAAAGCACTGAGTGACGTCATGACCATTTTTCTTACAATGGGTGCAGTAAAGTTTTGATCTGTCGGGTCGATCAAATCTGCCTCGTCCTCGGCCTCCTGTACGGACTGCAAATCCCACGACTTCGGGTCTTTCGTCGGTTTGATTAGCGATGGTTCGAACACGTTCATCTTGAACCACCAACTGATATGCACGATTAAGTGAAGGCAACGGATCTTGAGAGAGAATATTCGATCGAATTTGACCGTAATATTCGCCATGCAAGCCCATCAGAAATTCGTGCATCATATCGTTATTTCGACGGATCTCATGATCTTTGCCCGCCGTGCATTTGTTACAGCAGGCACATGTAATTAACGGTTCGTGGGTAAGTAGCTCTTCCCACAGAGCCGTCAGTTTTCCGTAATGGGCCGCAACTGTCATGGTTTTGGTTTGTTCTTGGCTGCTGATTAAGCTTAAACAGCAGCGAGGAGCTTGTTTCAGTCCGTATAGCGATTTCCGGAGGCGACAGACCATGTTAGGATTTGTTGACTTGAACCCGGGTGGTAACTTCATGTAAACTTCCTCGGTAAGATCGCCATGAAGCAAAGCATTGGAACTCCACCAGATGGATGTTCACAATGCTTTCCTTCATGGCGATCTTACCGAGGAAGTTTACATGAAGTTACCACCCGGGTTCAAGTCATCAAATCCTAACATGGTCTGTCGCCTCCGGAAATCGCTATACGGACTGAAACAAGCTCCTCGCTGCTGTTTAAGCTGCTGTTAAGCTGATTGTTTGCTGCTCTGATACCATGTTAAGTTTGGTAGAAGTTATGTTTCATTTATGTTCAATCTATGGTATTTATACTACAAGAAACTCAATTTACAATTGACATGTGCAACCTCTTTCTTTGACATGTGCAGCCTCTTTCTTTGACATGGTGCAACCTCTTTCTTTGACACTCTAACAAAGTCACCCGGTAAGTGAGAGAGAGAGAGTACACTCAATCTAGCTTGAACCAGAACCACAAATGCCAACAATCTTATAGAATGAATCATCACTGCAACCACATTTAAAGCATTGCATCCCCTGAAAATGTCAAAACAAAGAACAAGTTCAAATGGTTCGTTGATTAGAAATTATATCATAACGTATTGATTTGAGTAAGCTATACCTATTACTACCCAAAAGTCAAGTTGATGACACCAAAAGTGTTGCACTTTGCAGACGTCATTGCTGTAAACATGTGTTGAAGCCAACAACAAGATTTTTTTTGAAAAATCACTCGGAGTAGGTGACAAAGATTGAACAAAAATTGAATAGGGAAAACCCTGATAAAAAGACAAGGAGTGGGTGAAAGAGGGGAGAAACGGAGACAAGTAAAGTAAAAACAAATGTGAAAGCAAAGTTTTTTGGAAGAAAAAGATACATTGGATGAAAGTTTTGTTTAAACAAGAAACTAAAATGTAAATAGTGGTTAAATGACTTGCTGATTCAAAGATTTAATTAATAAAAACTAAACAAATATATATATTTATATATATATATATATATATATATATATATATATATTTGTGTCTATGTGTGTAATGTGTATGCATGTGTTTGTGGGTGTGTCAAATTAAAGATTATAAAATTCTTAACTTTAGGCATAACTTATTCAAGAGTAAACTCTAATTTTGGTCCTTGAAGTTTAGTAAAAAAGTTTGAAGAAAATATCATTGTGGTTTTTATTATTTTGCTATGAAAGTGGTCTCTTATTAGTAACTCCGTTAAAAATGTGTGTATTGAGGAGCAATCATGTCTTTTTATCCTTTTCTTTGTCTCTATTTGTTTTGTTTTGAAGTTAATACATTTTAGTGTTACTGATTTAGCAATTTTTTTCCGTAAAGATAATAATAGTGTATTGATATTCTATAGGGTTCATGTTTATCAATTATTATTAATTAGTTTTATAAAACTAAAATAACTATAAATTCTTGCACGTATGAATTAACTACACGTACATTTAATATATAAGGAATGTGTATTCATTAAAGTGCTAACCGTTAAAACTTGAACAAATTGCTTTTTAATAATACAGTATACATTTTTATTTAAAATAATAGCTTTCAAAACTTGAGCCTTCTTGGCAAATGGTTGTGGCAGTTTTTGGTAGAAATAAGGTATTTTTAAGTTCGGGTTATTAGATGTTAAAACGAGAGAGATTATGGTCTAAACTATTTTGAAAGCATGGAAGGATATTGATTTTTTTTGAAGGGCAACTTTTTATTAAGAACCAAAAGGGAATTGTACCCAATACAAAACAGCCCCCTGCACCAAGCTTGCAAGGGGTAAGCCATGGTGCAGTGGCAAAAAGATCAAACAGCAGTGGCAAGAAACCAGTAACAACAGGAAACAGGCATGCTATGGTCCTCTAGCAAAAGAAACCAATTTCAGAAACCGAAAGGAAACGAACGAAACCCAACATTCCTAAAAACTCACAGACTTAGTCGCTGCACACCAGTGTCGGATTCGAAAGACACGCGTTCCAATCCGCCCTTACATGTCGATCCCTTTGTGAAATCCATTCGTATGATTTCCTTTGAAATTCATAGAATTGCTCAACAATCCTCCTGCATTCGCCTCTAAAAATAATACCGTTCCTGCTTGCCCAAATAAGGTACGAAAACGTCCACACCTTTCCAATCCACAACCTCTCTTTTCTCGATCCTTCCCCGAGTTGGTTTCCAGCCGCCATTAAGTCATCAAAAGTCCTTGCGTTCTCAAGATTAATTCTCCACCATTTGCCCACGAGTTGCCAAACTTTAAAAACTTCGTCACACCGAAGAAGAGCGTGCTCCACCGATTCTTCAGCCGCATCGCATCTTGGGCATAGAACCGTGTGCAAGTCCAGTCCCATCACATCCAGATTCACTCTACTCGGCAATCTTCCCAAACGTGCTCTCCAATCTTCACAAAGCTTTTCCACGCGGCAGTGAAATATCGGGAAAGAAAAAACTTACTTCGCGGTATGTGTATCGATTCCATGTGGATGGAAGGATATTGATGACTTAGTGTTAACTTTGTGTCCTCTTTTTGGTAAAATTCTTCGTTCTTTGCTGGTAGTAATTTTTCTTCATAATTTTTTAGGGAAATTAATTAAAATGTCTCAAGTTTAAAGTTCACTCACTGAAATGCCTAAACTCTTCCCAATTTAACCAAAATACCCAAAATTTCCGTGAAAGGGTCCGTGATCACGGATTGGAGTTTTGGTCCGTGAAATAGATGTTCAATCTTGAACTTCACGGATTGAGAGTGGTGGGTGAACCATAATTTTGAAGTGGTGGGTGAACTTCACGGATTGAGTGGTTGGGTCAACTTTATCATTGAGTTTTGACTTTGTTTGAATAAAAAATTGAGTTTTATAATAGGAAAATTGAGTTTGTTCAATTCTGAACTTCACTGATTCCTTTATCAATTTTGAACCATGTTTGTGATCACGCATCATTTCACGGATTTTTTGGGTATTTTGGTTAAATTGTGGAGATTTTTGGGTATATTAGTAAGTCAAAATCAAACTTTAGGCATTTTAATTAATTTCCCTTTTTTTATCGTTATTCATATTATACTGATTGTTTAAAATATAAAGTTAATATAGACTTTTCTAAGATTTATTTTAATAAATCGAAAACTTATGATATATATATATAGAGAGAGAGAGAGAGAAAGAAGAAAGTTCAAATGAAAAATCATTTTTTATTGTACACATAAGAACGGATCTCGGTCCCTCCATCTTTATTGATCTAACAACTCATATTAGATAGAATTTTTAATTAAAATAATGATTTAAGGTGATTAGTGTTAAAAAAGAAAAATAATTTAAATCTCACGTCCACCATATTTGACTTTTTATTTTTTTTAATCAAAAACTTTTACCTCCTTACAGTTTAAAATAAATTATCTTAAAAAATTAGTAATATTTTAATCAAACAAATTATATCAAAAAACGAGAATTTCGTGTTCTTTGATATGACATACATCTCACTATAGTTTTTTTTTGTTTTAATCGTTTTTACGTAAAATGCTATATATGTGTTATATTCATTATAAATATTAATGTACGTTCAAGTGTGTACAACACCTCGACACCGTGAGTCCGTAACTCGACATCACCTTTTCAACACTTTCTTCAACTTCGTAAGGCATCGCATTATTCATCTCCGTAACCCAACACTCATCGAGTATCCGTTGTGAACCGGAGAACAAAAGAAAGCGCGTCATGTCTCATCACCTTCATGTATTATTCATCATGAATGTATCATTCATGATGAATAATAAAGTATTCATGGTGAATAATACACGATTTATGATGAATAATACATGAATCATGAATTCGTGTATTATTCACCCTGAATGTTGTATTATTTTTCTGAATACTGTATTATTCATCATGAATAGTGAATAAACGTTCACCTTTGTTATTCATACTGAATGTGGATACCTGGGGACGTGCATACATATTCATAATGAATATAACACATATATGACATTTCACGTAAAAACGGATAAAATCAAAAAAACTATATCAAGCTGGATGTCATATCGAATAACACGAAATTCTCGTTTTTATGTAATTTATTTGATTAAAATATAGTAATCTTTAAGACAATTTATTTTAAACTTTAAGAAGGTAAAAATTTTTTGATTAAAAAAGAAAATAAAAAGTCAAATAAGGTAGGCGTTGATTCAAATTTCCAAATTTGGCCCTGATCAATTCTCAATTAATCGTATTTTGTTTTAACTATTGATTAGTTTTTTAAATTTTAATCAATGACCGTAACTTGTCTTTACGTGTACAATAAAAAATGTTTTTTTTTTCATTTAAATCCACCCCTATATATAATAATAATAAAATCTATATATCTCATATTTTAAAATATATACATGACTCACTATCGAGTTCATATATAGTTTCTATAAAAATAATCGGATTTTGATAAGTCATAAAACCAAAATTAACTTAAATTTAAATTTATTATTAAAATATGTACAACAAATATAGTTTCTATATCATCAGTTCATCACCATCCCGTACCAAATTTTGAGGGGGAAAAGAAAAATTCATTCCCGCTCTATTCCATCTTCGTCAATAGTCGATCTATCATCTAATCGATGCCCACGACGGTGAAGCCTATCTCAGATCAACACGAAATAGATAGCAACATCGGTACAATTTCCGGTCTCCTTCTATTGCTTATCGAATTGGTTTTCAGAAACTTGTTGTTTTTACTTTAAATCTGTTGTTCACGCCCAAGATCTTCTGTCATTATGAAGCTTTTTCTTCATAAAAGGCTCCAACAGGTATGAGGGTAGGCTTAAAAATTGCAATGCACTATGTCACCAAACAGTGATTTAGGTTTGGAATGGAGTATAGTTTCTGTATATAACTATATTAATTGATTTGAATCAGTTTCATCAAGAACAAACAATACCTATAAAAAGCACTTCGATTTAGACTTACAATTATTCATCCCCTGATTGTTTAAACAGAGTTTTTTTTTGTTTTACGAAATGCCTAAACGTTAGTTCATGAATGTTTCTGTTTATAATTTCACAAAAAACATGAATTATCATCATGCTACTAGGCTGTCGACTAACTGAACTAATAAAGTTACTGATTTTAACCATTTTGATGTCCTCAATTTGGGCACATGCGTTTGATTTAAATCAAGCATAGCATAGCATAGCATAGCATAGCATTGATTTGATGATTGTTTTTCTTGGATCAACACATCACAAATGTTCTAAATGGCGTGAGGCGTGGCCAAGCCTCAAGCCTTAGGAGCCACGACGAAGCCATGACGTTTTCAAAACGTGACTTATGACGTCAAATTTTTAATTCATATATAATATTATATATAAAAACATATGTTTGAATCCATCTTTGTAAGAACAATGCACATCACAAACACTAACTCAACAAAAGGTTTGAATCCATCTTTGTAAGAACACCAACGCCATGGGGCTGTTGGTCAAAATGAATGATGGACGTCTTTAGGTTTAATTGTCTCTTGTGCATGTCTTTATCAACGGATGATCCTTATTTGCTACGACTTCTATGCCTTGCATTATTTTTGACCAATATGTAGTTTCTTTTGTGCAAAGCACAAGAAAAGATGGCTTAGACGAGTCATGTATGTTACATTACTAATTGACAGATTGTGAATCCTTGATTCTTCCATTGATCATCAATCCCAATATATAGTACAACAGATACATGGAGAATTCGAGAGTTAATAAGGGTTTTTGCAAATAATTGGAAAAGGGGAAAACGAACTCGAAGAGAAAGACGAGCTCGAAAGAGACTCGAAACTCGGCATCAAAGAAGGGATAAACGGAAAACACCGGGTATAGAAAGGTTGCGAGGAAAATTGAGGAACAAATTCAAAATGACAAACAGCGCCCGAAGCAGGTTACACGTTAGTTGCATGTTTGCTAACTCATATCAAACTCACTCCCATCACTGTTTGGCCGTCGCATGATGCATCCAGTTCCTTCCTAATTCCTTAAGCCTCCCAACATCCCAATCCCAATCCCACTAAATGCCTCACGTGACCCTCTCCTTTGCATACCAATTTCATTAACAACTCTCACGTGCTTTTGCATTCCCTATTTCTTTATTTAATTTGTTAGTTTCCATTAATTAAAGTTTCCTAATAAGTTTAGGTTAAGTTTAGTTTCTTAATTATCCTATTATTAGTTAGTATTTATCTTTTTTATCAATTTAGATTATAAATAGGGTACTTAGGTTTCATTGTTAAGAAGTTCAATTATTCAATAAACTTACAATTTTAAGAGTTTTCTTTTAGTTTTTCGAGTATTATGTTTCATAATCTCGTTATCAAAAAGGATTTAGACGATTGTCGATCCTTCCGCAAACCTACACTGCGTCAACAACAGATTACAATCAATTAAGGATAATTACAAGCTAATCATGCCTAACTATTAGGAAGGGATTTCCATTGATTTCCTTCTATCTAGGGTAGTTGCATAATATTAGGGATGTGATTTGGTTTCCGATAATACTAATCAATATATTGTTTTATTTGACTTTGTCGGAATCTTCCCATAACTATTTCTCATGCATTTGACGGCCGTGCCAGTCTTTTTGGAGGCCGTGTTACACCTATGTTCTAACTATAAATCACACACATAACGACTATAAGCCATCGATTAATAAATAAGAGGTGATGAGTGAAGTAAATGGTAAGAAATAACATGTATTTGAGGGATGAAAGGGAATGAATAGCAACCCATTTATTACGAAAATACATATCAACGAGAACCGTTTATTAATCTCTGTAATTGAAAAACACTATGTTAAAAATAAAGTGTTTGAGAAAAAACACATAGTATAAAATCAATAAATATTAAAAAAAATCCAAATTCAACTAAATATTCAAATAAAAGTATAAAATACGTAATTAAAAAGCATTAAACTATCAAAATTATTCACAAAATCTCTAACAATTATTCTATTTTTTAATAGAGAATCTAAATTTAAATTTTTTAAGAAAAAATACATTCAATTTCAATCACTATTGTACTTTATCAAGTTTAACCTTCAGTATATTTAAAAATATTTTGTAAACTTACATAACAATACACCTTTACGCTGCGTTCTCGAGTTTTAGAAGGAAAGAAAAGAAGAGAAAGGGAAGAGAAAGAAAAGAAAGGAAAGGAAAAGGGAGGAAATAAATATTTGTATTTGTGTTCTTGAGATTGAAGGAAAAGAAAGGAAGGAAGTGGAAAGAAAATAAATTTTCATGTTCTTGAGTAGGAGAGAAAGGAAAGGAAAGATGTTACTTTTACTAATATACCCTCATTTATTTCATAATGAAATGTAATTAATGGGTATATGTGTAATTTTATAAATATTTTTAATTCTTTTTATTTCATTTCTTTTCTTTCCTTCCGTTTCCTCCCACATTTGGGCGGAAAGTTTTGAGAGGAAAATTAGCAATATTTTCCTTCCCCTTCCTTTCTTTTCCCTCTTTAAAAAAACTCGAGAACACAACATTTTTTATTTTCCTCCTACTTTCCTCCCCTTTCCGTTCCTTTCCTTCATAAAACAAACTCGAGAACACAGCGTTAAAAACCTTTTAGAAAAATATAACATAATATAATATAACATATTATAAAATTTAATTAATAGATTAAAAAAATAAAAAAATTAGATAAAAAAATATATTTAAGTCATCCAAAAAATGAAATTCAAAAATATAGGAACCGTAAAAATTTTGTATATATAATTAATTCCAATGAAAATGTGTAATAAAACAAAATATTAATTTAAAACACAATTTTTTTAGATAAACAAAACTAATTAAAAGCATTAATTTAAAAAACAATTTTCTTGAATAAAACAAAATTAATTAAAACCATTAATTCCAATGAAAATTTTGTATATATAATTAATTCCAATGAAAATTTGTAATAAAACAAAATATTAATTAAAAGCATTAATTTAAAACACAATTTTTTTGGATAAAACAAAATTAATTAAAAGCATTAATTACAATTTTTTTATAAAAAAAACAGCTTAAGAGATTCGAACTTGGGATGAATATAAAGCAACACTACCATTGGGACGTTTACCAGCACGCTAGAAGGACTTTTGTTTGAACATTCGTCCTAATTAATATATATAGTCAGTTTAGACATATAAAAAATTAATAAAAAATATCCGGAGGCCCCCGACAATCGGAGGCCCTGTGCGGTAGGACCTATTGGAACACCCCAATGCACGGGCCTGCATTTGAATCTCAAGTGTCAACAATTTTTGAATTCTGTAATTTGCTTACAAGAAAAGATGTGCACTAAACCTGATGAGTTACTCACCAACGAACATGTAGAAAAGAACTAAAACGTGACAATATGTTTACTTTTATCCTTTTATAGGTTATATGTATTGTATTGTAATTTGTTCCATTTGTTAATATTATGTTCAATTTGATTTCTTGGTTGCCATCTTCACTAAAGCAAAGGTATTCTTAATAGGATGCTTGAAACTGTTTTTTATAATTACATGCTTACATGTTAAATAATGTTTTTAGCAATTCAACATTGTCCGTTATGAGTATTTTCATGATTATGGAAAATGCCAAGTATCAATCTCAAGAGTTGTTTCTCTCTATGGAAGCATTACCTTGGCACTTATCCTTGGGTCATCAAAAGAATGTATCAATATTATCTTAGTTCAAGTTGTTGGCTGATTCTTTTACAAATTCATTAGCTTTCTTGACATTTAAGTGACTTGACTATCAACAAGTGTAGGAATTGGTGCATCGACGCATGGTTTTTGTTCACAAAAAATGCATCTAAAGCAGAAGATAGCGGGAAAACTTCTACAATGGAATCAATTATTTGTTTTGCTTATTCACTACCCTTTCCCCAGCGATGGTTTCAGTTATGAAATACATCCTTTATGGCTTAAAATATAGCTATTTTGGTGGCTTCTCACATAAATACGGTCTTTTCAAGGTATGTTTCTTTGCCATATCTTTTAGTTCGACTACTTTTTGGATTTTTATATATATAAGTTGTTTCAGCTTCTTCCTTCAGCTTGTTATGCATCTCATTGAGCACAATGATCAAGTTAAGATGAAAATGAACCTTATGTTCATAAAGGGAAGGAGTCGATGAATGCAATTAATATGTAGATGTTATGCTGGAGCTTGCTGGAGGAATCTCGCTGGGCTCATGATTTTCAAGAATTATATTATTTTCTGGTTCAATATATATTGCCAAGGAAGAGGGCTTGAATGGTGCCCATGTTGGGTAATCTTGATGGGTCAAGTCATGGTTCGGTTCAGTGGATCATGGGTCAGTGGGTAGTCCACAGTTTGACCATGTATTCAGGAAGAGGAGTTGATAGTTGGGTTTGACCGATTATTTAGGAGTAGAATAAGGCTTTGTGGTGAACATGCACAACCACGTCTTCTTGCTTATCAGTTAGGTTATTTGCTTTGTTTATTCTAGTCTATAAATAGATTAGTATAGGTTTCTTTGTAAAGTGTATTTTTCAGTTCTCCAGTTTAATATACAAACACACAGTGAAAACCCCATATTGCTGTTTTGATTGGTGTTCGGGGTGTGAGTTCAGGGGTGGGGAAGGGACTGATTTCCAACAGCCCATAGCTTTAAAACTCAGGTTTGGTTATTTGACGCTCTGCGTTTACCTTTGCCCAGTTTAATGTGATTCGCCTACCTTTTGTTTTGATGACTATTTATAATCAAAGAATGGTGATGTGGTCTTTTGAAAAATAATAGATGCTTGACAATGTGTGCACAATTAATTGTTGGAAGCATAATATTAGATTTGTAATGGGGATAAAAATCCAATATTTATAACTCCAATGAAACTTCTGAAGCTTAATCCTTACCATGGTCATCACCTGAACATGCCTCATCCAAAGCTTCCACAAAACCATAATACTTGGATGCATTTTGATCTCCTCATAAGGAACAATTTGAAGCTGGTTCGCAGCCCTTGAGCCATGTGTATCAATAGGACATTGTAATTTGTAAAGCAAAAGCCAACAACTCCAAGACACAAAAAACACCAGAACCAGAAACCAAAAAAGAAACCATATCAAGTGTAATTGTTTATAGCCAAAGGTCTAAAAGGAAAGCATCACCAGAAGCCATTTTGTAAAAAATAGGTAGCCTCTAAAAAACCTGGTGCAAACATATACCCATCAGACCATCAGTTGTTGCACACAATGATTTTGAAGCACTAATAGACTCTAATGTGCACAAAAATCATGAATCCCTCATTGAAATTGCAACAAAATTGTATAAGCCTATAAGGGCTCAAGAATACCAGACAACAACAAACCCAAAAACCAAAATAGAACCCACATCACAAGAACATCTTGTTAGAAATTAATGTATGGTATAATTGTGGTAATCTTGGTAAGTGTATGATTGTCATCACTTAATAGTAGATATTGTTTGGTAGAAACAAAAGGTTAGGCCTCAACTTATTTGAAAGGATACTAATCACTTGAGATTAAGCAATATCAAAACAATGCTAGGTAGTTCTAAATCTTTGCTATTATTTACTAAGAGTCTTGAGACAACACGTTTGTCCAACTTTATTCATGTAACTTTTCTTGGCCTAGTTTTGTTTGTGTTTATATGAACGCTGTTTTGAATATGATATTAACCTTGTTTTTAACTATGATTGTGAAGAATGTGTTGGTGATTTTAGTGTCATCAATATATTTTAGTGTAGTCATATTTAATATCGAGACAGGCTGAGTTCAATTTACATTCCGAGTCTGGAGGTGCGGGGTGCACACTCGGATAGTTAAATGTGGACTCAGGAAATCGGGGGTCGGGGGCAGCGCCCCTGGGGACGGGGTTCCAAAAACGAATTGTTATGGCCAAAAACGGTTTTCCCGCCAAAAAATTTCTCGCCAAAAATTTTTCTATAAATTTTCGATTTGTCGGAATATTGAAGAGGACAACGAAGAAAGAAAACGATTTCTTCTCTGCAACTCTCTGTCTCTGAAAAACGCAATCCATCGCAAGGTATTCTGTGTTTGTGGATTTGGATTAGGCTTGTAATCCGAATCTGATTTCTTGGATTATCCCACTTCTGAATTCGTGTAACCCCAAGCAATAGGGACGAATTACAGATTTCGGAAAGTGATTCAATCACGATCCTAGAAATTATCCAAGTATTATTGTTATTCTGTAATCCCTAAAACTAACATTCGAAATCTGTAATTTTTATGTAAAGGAATAACAATGGCAGAATCTGTCAGGGACATGAGTTCCAAATTCGGAAAACTTGATAAGTTTGAAGGAAACGACTTTCGTCGTTGGCAGAAGAAGATGCACTTTCTTCTCACCACTCTGAAAGTTGTGCATGTTTTGAGTACCCCTGCCCCTGAAGCCCAAGAAAACGAAACACTGGAACACACCAGAAAACGCTGCAAGTGGGAAAACGATGACTACATCTGTCGTGGACACATCCTGAATGGTATGTCTGACTCTCTCTTTGATATCTATCAAAATCATGAATCTGCAAAAGATCTGTGGGATGCCCTTGAATCCAAATACATGGCAGAGGACGCTTCTAGTAAGAAGTTTCTCGTGAGTAATTTTAACAATTACAAAATGGTGGATTCGAGGCCTGTCATGGAACAGTACAACGAACTCATGAGGATTTTGGGACAATTTGAACAACACAAGATGAATATGGATGAGTCCATATATGTCTCAAGTGTTATTGACAAATTGCCCCCATCCTGGAAAGATTTCAAACACACTTTGAAACACCAAAAGGAGGAGTTGTCTCTTGTACAACTTGGCAGTCACTTGAGAATTGAGGAGGGCCTACGGGTCCAAGAAAGTGGCAAAGGAAAGGAGAAAGAAATTCCTGGATCTTCTGTGAACATGGTGGAAGATGACAAAAACCAGAAAAACAACAAGTTTGGGAAAAGAAAGAAGAAGGATGACAATCAAAAGGGCTCCAACAAGAAAGCAAAACTTGTGTGTTGGAATTGCAACAAACCTGGTCACATAAAACGTGATTGTCGTCTGAGAAAGAACAAGAATGGTGCAAGCACTTCTGGACAGGGATCTAAGGATCAAGGTCCAAAACCACAACAAGGTCAGAATCTTATTTCTGGAACTACTTCTGTTATATATCATGTAACACTTATTCCTGAAACATTTTATGTGCAGGATGATGATCATACATGGTAGGTAGACTCGGGGGAGACGAGTCATGTATGTAAAGATCGCCGTTGGTTCAAGGAGTATGAAGTAGTAGATGATGGATCGGTGCTGTATATAGGAGACCATAACAAAGCTTCGGTTGTTGGTCGTGGTTCTGTGTCTTTAGTTTTTAGTTCTGGAAAAAGTCTTCATCTTAGAAATGTTATACATGTTCCTAAGATTAGGAAGAACCTAGTTTCTGGTGGTGTATTAAATAAGTGTGGTTATAAACAGGTTTATGAGTCTGATAAGTATATCTTATCAAAGTGTGGTACATTTGTTGGATTTGGGTATTTTACAAATGGTATGTTTAGATTGAATGTAAATAACAATAATGCAGATTGTGTATATATGGCTTGTTCTAGAATTGATGATTCTTCTCTTTGGCATGCACGTTTAGGGCATGTTCATTATAAACGTAGGCTTGAAATGTCTAAAAATGGATTAATTCCACCGTTTGATGTTAACATAGAGAAGTGTAAAACCTGCATGTTAACTAAGATAACTAGACAACCATTTTCAAATGTGAAAAGAGATTCTATTATGCTTGAATTAATACATAGTGATCTATGTGACTTTCATGCAACTCCATCCTTAGGTAATAAGAAATACATAGTAACGTTTATTGATGATTACTCTCGGTTTTGCTATGTATATTTATTACATTCTAAGGATGAATCCCTTGATAAATTCAAAATTTATAAAACTGAAGTTGAGTTGCAACAAAATGACTTAATCAAGAAACTTCGTACTGATAGAGGTGGTGAGTATTATGATCCTAGTTATTTCCAATCTGTAGGAATCATTCATGAAACTACATCACCATACAGTCCTCAACAAAATGGTATTTCTGAAAGGAAAAATAGAGTTCTCAAGGAAATGGTGAACTCTATGTTGTCATACTCAGGATTGAGTGATGGGTTTTGGGGAGAATCTATGTTAACAGCTTGCTATCTTTTGAATAGGGTTCCAAACAAAAGGAACAAAATAACTCCCTATGAACTGTGGTACAAAAAGAAACCAAACTTAGGATATCTTAAAGTTTGGGGGTGTCGAGCAGTTGTAAGACTGACTGAACCTAAAAGGAAAAATTTGGGTGAAAGAGGTATTGATTGTATTTTCATTGGTTATGCTGAGCATTCCAGGGCTTATAGGTTCTTTGTTTTAGAACCTAATGATTATGTTTCAGTTAATACTGTCATAGAATCAAGAGATGCAATATTTGATGAAAATCGTTTTTCATCCATACCTAGACCAAAGGACATGGCCCCTAGTTCTAGTGGGACAAACAAGGAAAATATAGTTGTACCAAACACTGATGAATCACTTGAGCTCCGAAGAGGAAAAAGAGAAAGAAAGGCTAAATCTTTCGGTCCTGATTTTCAGCTTTATCTAGTTGAGGGTTCTAGAGATGAAATTGCAAATCAATATTCATATTGTTTTAGTGTTGAAGAAGATCCTAAAACATTTGATGAGGCAATGAAATCTCAAGATGTTGCTTTCTGGAAAGAAGCAATAAATGATGAAATGGATTCCATCATGGGAAATAACACGTGGGTTTTATCTGATCTTCCTACTGGATGCAAACCTTTGGGTTGCAAGTGGATATTTAAGAGGAAGATGAAAGTAGATGGAACATTTGACAAGTTCAAAGCTCGATTGGTTATTCAAGGTTTTAGACAAAAACCTGGGATTGACTACTTTGATACTTATGCACCTGTTGCTCGCATTTCTACTATTAGATTGCTGATTGCCTTAGCTGCAATTCACAATCTGGTCATTCACCAAATGGATGTCAAAACAGCATTCCTGAATGGTGATTTGGATGAAGAAGTATACATGAAGCAACCTGAGGGTTTTGTTATGCCAGGTAATGAGCATAAAGTATGCAAATTGGTTAAGTCTTTGTATGGGCTGAAACAAGCACCTAAACAGTGGCATCAAAAGTTTGATGATGTTGTCTTAAGTAATGGTTTTATGCTAAATCAATCGGACAAGTGTGTATATAGTAAGTTTGATGCGTCTGGTAAAGGAGTGATCATTTGCTTGTATGTGGATGATATGTTGATCTTTGGGACTGATCAAAGGCAAGTTGATATGACCAAAGAATTTTTATCATCTCAATTCTCTATGAAGGATATGGGGGAGGCAGAAGTGATTCTTGGTATAAGAATCAAGCGTGAACATCGAGGAATTTCTATTTCACAGTCTCATTACATTGAGAAAGTACTTAAGAAATTCAATTGTTTGGATTGTTCCCTTGTGAGTACTCCGTTTGATCCAAGTATGAAGCTTATGCCTAATACTGGTCAAGCAGTTTCACAGCTTGAATATTCAAAGGTCATTGGTTGTTTGATGTATGCCATGACCAACACAAGGCCTGATATTGCTTTTGCTGTAGGAACGCTAAGTAGGTCTACTAGCAGTCCTAGTACTCATCACTGGCAAGCAGTAAGGCGGGTGTTGAAGTATTTGAAGAAAACCATGGATTATGGTTTGACTTATGTAGGGTTTCCTTCTGTGATTGAAGGGTATACTGATGCCAGTTGGATTTCAAACATGGAGGACCACTCCTCAACAAGTGGTTGGGTTTTTCTTCTTGGAGGAGGTGCAATCTCATGGGCATCCAAGAAGCAAACTTGTATCACAAAGTCAACTATGGAATCAGAATTTGTAGCCCTTGCAGCTGCTGGGAACGAAGCAGAATGGTTAAGGAATTTGATTTATGAGATTCCTTTGTGGCCAAAACCGATTTCACCCATTTCTATACACTGTGACAGTTCTGCCACTTTGGGCAAGGCCTATAGTCAAGTGTATAATGGAAAGTCGCGACATTTGGGTGTTAGACATAGTATGGTACGTGAGCTCATAACTCATGGTATTATTTCTGTTGATTGGGTTCGATCTCAACAGAATTTAGCTGATCACTTGACGAAGGGGTTAGCTAGAGACTTGGTAGCAAAGTCGGTGATAGGGATGGGTTTAAAGCCCACTTGACATCTCTATGGATAAGATACCCAATTCCCTTCTAATACGATGTTAGAAGCTGAATTCAATGTGGAAAGCTTATTTATGGAGATTGAAGCGCATTTGTATTACATCATCCCAAGGTATGTGCTTAAACCTGTAGAGTTAAGGTAGGTTGAATTAAGTTCTTAATAGTTCTTTTGAAAAAGTGTATTTACAGGTGCATGATTTAAAAGGACTACCTATATGAGTGTGAAGTGTTGCCGCTTCAGAAGGCCTTGGGCTAGGCTTTTTATGCACTCATGAATGGATAGGACACATGGCGGTAATAGTGTCAAGTATGAAACATTAGAATTTGTGTAAACTTATGTGTATAGTATCTTCAGTTACTCAAATGAGTTGATGGGTTCAATCCTTAGGACACCCAGATTCTCGAGTATTTGAAATGTGTATTATACTAATATGAAAATTCAATCTTCAAGACATTTTCATTTATGCATGAGTTTGGTTTTGCGTTTGCTTTTAGTTAATTAACGATTACACTAAAATGGGGGAGGAATGTTGGTGATTTTAGTGTCATCAATATATTTTAGTGTAGTCATATTTAATATCGAGACAGGCTGAGTTCATTTTACATTCCGAGTCTGGAGGTGCGAGGTGCACACTCGGATAGTTAAATGTGGACTCAGGAAATCGGGGGTCGGGGTTCCAAAAACGAATTGTTATGGCCAAAAACGGTTTTCCCGCCAAAATTTTCCCGCCAAAAATTTTTCTATAAATTTTCGATTTGTCGGAATATTGAAGAGGACAACGAAGAAAGAAAACGATTTCTTCTCTGCAACTCTCTGTCTCTGAAAAACGCAATCCATCGCAAGGTATTATGTGTTTGTGGATTTGGATTAGGCTTGTAATCCGAATCTGATTTCTTGGATTATCCCACTTCTGAATTCGTGTAACCCCAAGCAATAGGGACGAATTACAGATTTCGGAAAGTGATTCAATCACGATCCTAGAAATTATCCAAGTATTATTGTTATTCTGTAATCCCTAAAACTAACAGAATGAAGAGTTGGGGATGGGGAAATGGTTGTATTGGTTGCTGAAGGTTGCAGTTGGTCAGGACAGAAGGCGAAGGCGTCACATGAGTCGACCATCTAGTCCAACTTCGAAGAATCTCAGTGGAGGCACCAAAAGCATCTTTTTTAAGTTATAACTAATTGTATTTTCTATATACTATTGTATTATCTCTATGAACTTTAAGGAACATACATATTTCATCATAGGTCTTACGAAAGTTTGTCGACTTTGATTAAGAGGACTTTGTTTTATTTTATAGTTTTCCCGATTTCAACTAACATTGTACCTCGGGTTCTCTATATGCAATGGTTCAGTTTGATATAAAATAATTACTTTCTGTATTTGCTTTTTATTTACAAAATCATTGGGTTTTTTTCTTTGCATTTCTTGCTACATATTAGAGGTGCACAAAAACACTAGGTATTAAACATAGCAGGCCATATTTGCACTAGACAAACAAGAAAGATTCGTGTTTAAATAAGAATATTTGATCAAGACCTTTTACATGTCGGGATTTACTCGGACCGGGTAAAGACCAGGTTGGGCTTTTTGATCCGTACTTGTTCTAGGCTAGTTTTTTTTTCTTTTGATTTTTTTGTGAACCAAAAATATATTATAAACTTTAAAACTTTGTATTAAACAGAAAGTTGATAGATTCATTTCTTTAAAAAAAATATACAAAATGATTTGTCAACACGAGTGCTACATATGACAGAAAGTTGATAGATTCATCTCTTAAAAAAAAATACAAAATATACAAAGTTGATGGATTCATTTTCATGATTTTTTGGACGAATCCTTGCTCACCTTTGCTACGTATGACATGTCACCTTATAAAGACATAGGGTAAGTAAATTTCTCAAAACCATCACCATATGATGATATGATATATGGTGATGTTTAATTTTTACAACTGTCAATATAAAATTGTATACGGCGACGTTTATTTTTTAAGATCATGAGGGTAGAAAAACATACAATCATGCCTATTTTTTAAACCTTCATAACATCATAACACACAATGTCATTTATTTTTCAAAATCGTGACATTAACATGATATACAATGACATTTATTTTTAAACCAACATAACATTACATTCCGTTACGTTTTATTTTTCAAAATTGTCACCATAACATGTATACTAAGACATTTATTATTCAAAACCGCCACGATAGCATGACATATGGTGATATTTATTTTTTAAAATCGTCATCTTATCATGACATATGGTAACGTTTATTTTTTAGAACTGCTGCTGTAACATTACATATTGTAACGTTTACTTTTCAGAAACCACCCCCTAACATGACTTATGGTAAAATTTGTTTATCAAAACCGTCACCGTAGTATGTCTTACAGTGATGTTTATTTTTCAAAACCGCCACATTAGCATGATATATATAACGTTTATTTTTCAAACCATCACAGTAACATGATATATGGTGACATTTATTGTCAAAACCGTCACTTAACATGACGTACAATACCTTTTATTTTTTTAAAACCGTCATCCTAGAATGACATACGATGACGTTTATTTTTTAAAAAACGTCACAGTAGCATGACATGGGATGACATTTTGTTTATAAAACCGTCACCTTAGCATGACATACAATGATGGCTACGATTCAAAACCGTCACCGTTCGTCACCATAGAATGATCTATGACAACGTTTATTATACAAAATTCGTCACCGTAGCATGACATATGTTGAAGTAAACTTTTCAAAACCGCCACTGTAGTTTGACGTACGGTGACATTTATTTTTTAAAACCGTCAATGTAGAATGACAATCGGTGACATTTATTTTTCAAAACCGTCAATGTAGAATGACACATGATGACGTTTATTTTTCAAAACTGTCAATGTTATGATGTACGATGATGTTTATTTTTCTGAACCGTCACCGTAGCATGACATACGTTGGCATTTATTTTAAAAAACCGTCAATATAGCATGACGTATGGTGACATTTATTTTTCAAAAACGCCACCATAACATGACTTATAATTACATTTATTTTCCAGAACCGTCATCATAGGATGTCATACGGTGATATTTATTTTACAAAATTGTCACCATAGAAAAGCATAAAGTGATAACTATTATTTAAAACCGTCACCCTAACATTACTTATGTCGATGTTTATAATGCAAAGTTGTCAATGTAAGATGACATATGGTGACGTAATCAAAACAGTCACCATAGCATGATTTAGGGTAGCGTAATTTTTTCAAAACCGTCACCGTAACATCATATATGGAGATGAAAAATGATTTATAACCGTTACTATAACATGACATATAGTGACGTAAAAGTCTCAAAACCGTTGCCATAAACTACCTTTTGGTGACGTAAAATTTTCAAAACCGTTACCACATAACAAAATGACTTTTGGAAACGGGTTTCAAATAAGCGTTGCTATATATATTTGTTAGCTTTGGCAACGGTTTTCAAAACCGTTACAACATTAAACAACGGTTTTGACAAAAACCGTTACTAAATGGTACCTTATGGCAACGATTTTTAAAAACTGTCACAACATAAAACAATGGTTTTAAAAAACGTCACCATAGGAGACCTTTTTGTAATGGTTTAAGTCTAAACCGTTACTTCAAGTTTTTAGGTGTTTGGTAATGGTAACAGTTTTTGTTGGGTTTTGATGCGATTCGTAACTGTTAAAACGCAGCGAAAAAAAAATAAAAAAATAAAAATAAAACGGTTACAAAATTATAGAAAACTTTTCTATCACAAAACCCAATCGGATCCAATGAAGCATTTAATTAAATTAATAACACACCATAGGGTGTTTAGAATTGTACCTTTTGAGATGTTGTGATTGAACGATCGGAGCACTAAGAAACCAGGTTTCCTCTAGCGGTATCCACACACGAACATGCGAATTCCACTGAGTGCTAGCCCAAAAGAACCCCTTAATTAAATATGTGTATGTGTATTATTCTGATTCAGAGAATCGAATTGGTTGTCAGAAAACAAATGGCCTGGCATCCTATTTATACTGACAGTAAATAGGATTTATGTTTATCTGTAATTATTTGAGTTCAAATCATTTGAATTCGAATAATTATCTAGATAATTATCTGAATAATTATCTGAATAATTATCTGAATAATTATATTTACTTAAAAGATAATTATTCATGTTTACACATAGAAACATGTAATTATCATAATTACATTTTACACATATTATTTAATTATTCTATCAAGAATAATTATTTAACTGTCAAACATGACTTTAACGGGTTTCTTTCTAATGGAAGCAAACGTGTTCTTTCTGTGCGACCCTTTAGGTTTACATACTCATTGGTAGCATTTCTATGTTACACGTGTCGTGGGCATATAATAACCTACAATCTCCCACTTGCACACGATACACAGTAACACAGACGGTGGTAAGCGTCTAGCAACACGTCACCACCCCCAAGGCTATGTAAATGTGCTTTTATCTTCGAGCAATTTTGATTGATTCAATCAATCACATAGTAGAATCATTCATTATCCTTTTGCCTCACGATATTTGTTTTGAACTTAAGGCATAGATCTATCTCATCCTTTATAGTTCAAAGATTATGTTTCTCGATCCCAACATATTTGATTATACAAGTGCCATTAGTCCAACTAATCCACTTGTTCATGCATGTAAATCAAAGTATGTTATCGAGGGGCCCATAAATATCTCTCTCATCTTGAGAGGGGCAAATCCCATGTTGCATGTACACGACTAACTACACAATTCGTGTTATACCCAACATAGCCCTTATGGCTACCCGGTTAAAGGTAACGTTAGACTATATCAAAGCATAACACTCGTTGTGCATTAGGTCCCAATGCACATCTCAGGTCTGAGGATAAAAGAGTGTTTTACTATCTCAGGACTCACCTTATGACGTCGATCTATGAGGTGATCCTGACCGTGGGTCTTGTCTAACGCTTTGTGCACCGACAAACGCATGTGACTCTAGTTGCACCCAGTGCACTTCCAACTTGGACTATGACCAGACTTCACAATGATCTTGATTTATTACCAGTCCCTTGATAATAATTGATCACGGACGGTTCTAAACAATATGAACATCATATTTGTTTACGGATACTTAAACATGCTAATAAAGAACACAATAATGTTTAATGTATATACTCGTACCCAGTACGCCATATCACATTGTAAAACATAACTGTTTAATGTTCCAAAATTTAAAGTTTACTGAAATTCTTAATTAGAATGATTTAAACCTATGGAACTACCATGAACATCATGATTGTTCTAACAAATAGGATTTATAAGTAAATGTGTATTTAAGCTCTTATAGCTTATATTACCTCCATTCTTTATATATCTCTTACTACAACTTTTAGTCATCATGGTTAGTTTGGAAACTAGCATCTGTGTATCCCGAGACACACAAATCTCTTTCCTAACCATTGTGCGGTAAGAACATATCTTCGGTTCTTCTTAGATACTTCATATTGTTCCTTACTGCTATAAAGTGAGCATCACTTGAGTCTGACTAAAATCTACTTGTCATGCTTAAGGCATACGAAATCTCCGGTCTTTTAGTACATAAACATGGTGTACATGTTTGAACCAATGGCCGAAGCATGGGAACACCCTTTATTCGGTTCATGTACTATTGACAACCCTCCTTTCTTATAACCCCTTCATCTTGAAGTGTTTTAAGATTGTGTCAATGTATGTACTTTTGGCTTAATCTAATTAAGCACTTTGATCTATAACAATAGATCTTTACACCAAGGAATTGTTTCTTAGATCCTTTATCATGAAATACTTCCTCAGTCAGGTTTTTACACCTTCAAGCATTAGGATGTCATTTCTGATGATCTAGAATACTATTATGCTCCCACTGACCTTCTTGTATATATATACAATATTTTAATTACGCGATGATTGTCCAAATCCATAACTGGACTTTTGCAACTTGCAATTTTGGGTTTGATGTTTTAAAGCCTTGTAAACGTCCTCACTCAAAATTCCCTTTTGAGGAATGTGGCTTTAATATCAATCTTCATGGCATCTTGCCATTTATCGGTAATCACAAGTAATCCGATCTTCGGATTGTTTTGCATCTCATTCATTATTTTCAATAACTTGTTGAAGCTCAACATCTTGTTGTTCGTCAGTATCAACCATTGTACCATCTTTGTGGTTCTTGAATTTCTTCAAGATCTACTATGTTTCCCCATTTTGATTCTTGTCAGAAAATCATTTTCTAAGAACTCATCATGGTGCGCGAAAAAACTTTTGTTCTCGCTGGATCTTGTATAAATGATATCTGATTGGATATTTTATAAAGATGTACATTTTAGACCTTTTCCTTAAGCTTCCCAGAAGCTTCATGCTTATCTTAAGCATTATTACCCCATGTTCTCATGTATGACAACTTTGGGATCTTCCCAATTCATATTTTGAGAATAGGTCTTATGGGTCCTTGTTGGTTGATGCATAGTTTAGTATTGGGTAGTTGTTTCTAGGAAACATCCTCAGAAAACTCTTTTAGGCTGATTCGTGAGACTCATCTTAGAGTGAATCATGTTCAACATGATTCTATTTCACCTTCTGACATACCATTAAGATGCGGTGTCCCGGAAGTTATTTGGGATACTATCCCGATCTCTAGGATGATCTCTTGGCTTAGATATTCATAACTTCAATCTGACTGAAGCATCCTTATCCTTGCCAAGTATATTCACTACTTCTTTTGAAATTCTTTGAAAAATCAAAGCTTTCACATCTCCTCTCTTTTGGTAAACATACCCATATCTACTAGGCTTAGTAGAATGTTACGAAGTAGTGATGACCGTATCTTGTGACTGAACTTTAAGGCTTACATACATCAGTATGGATAACTCCTATTAGTTCTTGTGACCCCTATGGGTTTTCCTTTAAAACATTCTTTGTCATCTTGACTAACACACATTTATCATGTAAATCATCACATGATTCCAACCCTCCGTTCGTCTGGAGTTTGGTTATGTGTTGCTTAAGTGTCACAAATAGGTCCGATTTAAGCCCCGCTTAATTCAATATGTTGATTTGTAATTACAACTATTAATTTCAGAAAAAACATTTATTGAGATAAAATCTATTTCTTGAAAACATAAATACAAATTTGGTCTGTTGTAATTTGAGAAAATGAAACTAAAACCTTAGTTAATACTAGGTACAAAAATACACTTGCTAAGTGTTAATGTAAGACCATTAAAAGTTCATATCATATGTCCTTTTGAGCAACCTTAGCTAACTCAGCTCCATCCGGTCTGGTTTCATCTTCTCTTCACTTCTTATTTTCTGAAAAGCAGTATTAATATGAGTATCATACTCAATACTTAATACCTAGTCAGAAGTGAACAAATCAATGGTAAATATACCTGAAGTTTTTGCTTCATTAGCCTTCTACTTCCTTATTTCTGCCAATATGGCAGTACAGTTTCTCTTCCAGTGTCCCTTCTGGTTGCAATTGAAGCAAACTGCATCTTCAGGAATCTTTCCTTTGCCCATTATCTTGTTGGAGCTTCCAACATTTGTTTTACCCTTGGTAACTCCCTTATTCTTCTTGATTATCCCACTTTTAGGCTTGATCATCAAGACATTTTTGGTTTGGACAAATCCAACTTGGATTTCATATTTCTCTCTGTAGTTTTAAGCATGTAGTGAAGCTCTGTGAGAGTTTTCTCCAAACCATTCATATTATAGTTCAGAACGAACTGATCATATGATTTTGATAAAGAATTAAGAACCATATCGATTCCTAATTCTTGATCTAATGGGTATCCAAGACGGGTTAATCGGTCAATATACCCTTTTATGTTCAAAACGAGGGTACTGAAAGATGAACCCTCAGTCATCACACAGGCATGCAATGCCCTGACTGTTTCAAACCTCTCTTGCATTGCTAGTAAGTGAAACATAGATTTCAAAGAGGATATCATATCCCATGCAGGCATGTCTTCATGTTCCCTTAGAAGCTCGGGAGTCATGGATGCAAGCATCAAGCAACTAACATCCAGTGAGTCATTGAGATGCTTATCATAAGCAGCTTTATCCTCAGCTGAAGCATTTATGGCAGGAGCGTTTGGAAGGGGTTTTTCTAGAACGTACAACTTCTTTTCGTGTTTAAGGACAACCCTCAAGAAACGAAATCAATCCACGAAGTTCCTACCGTCCAGTTTATCCTTATAAAGGATTGACCGTAACGTAAATTGAGATAAATCGTTTGTGTTTGTAATCTGGTTGGAGGTGTTAGCAGACATCTACAAAATAATTTTAATCTTAGGAACTTTAATATCTCAAATAAATGAATTAACCTTTCAAAATTATTTGATTTGAGCTAAGATCCATATTTCACCTACTTCCATAAATGGTCAATTCACTGTCTATGGAATTAGGCTATTTAGGTAGACATCATCCAATTATGTTCAACATAACTCTTAGATGTCGTGGGACTCTATTCAATATATCATATATTGAATTTGGCATGTTTAATCCCACTTCAACGCCTTGAAAATACTCATAGATGGCTAGGCACTTTCTATGATATTTCCAAGCAAACTAACCATACTAAGGTATCATGATCCCACCTAAAATCTCAACTTTAGGGTTCATTGGGACCAGTCGTCCAAAATACGACTATTTAAGTGAATGGCTAGGCGACTTTCCACTTAAATCTCGTTATTTTGGCACCTTGTCTCACACTACAATCATCCGATATGATTGGCTAGGCACTTACCACACCGAAATCCTGTAAGCTCGACAAGTACCTTAAATGGGTGGCGTTTAGTTTACATTTTGCAAAAGGTTTAATTTTAGAAAACATTCTAACTACTTTTAAAACGTTTTGATTTTAAAACCTCGTTCTTAAAACTTTGTTTTTAAAAGTTCATCCAATTAAATCGGTTGATTTTGATAAACATATCAATTTTAAAATATCATACTTTATTTAACGATTTAAAACTTGTTTTGCGTTTGATTTTATTTTAAAATGCTTGCAACAATTATAACAATAATAAAGCAATAAATTAATTAAATTCAAACACAAAATAAACAACCACAACAAACATATAATATACGGTTTTGCCCCTAATGTGGTTTTGTGAGCCAACACAACAACCACGGTCTTTCTAAGGACGTCTTCAAGCTCCCACTGGCCTCGCCTTCTTGACGAACTCCGAGGACTCCGTCTCGACTTCTTGAAACTCCGTCTTCGGGCTTGATTTAGAATTTAAAATAGAAAATACAACATGTCCTATTCTATTTTACAATTAAACCTGTCTAGGAAAATAAAATTACATCCCATGCAATTTAATACATTTTAATTTTCCAAACAAAAATTAAATCAACCACGGGTCTTTCGAAGCAAACCGTATACTATCTAACATTATTTTAAACATAAAATAAAACAATCGGCCGGAACTAATTAACATAATTAAAATGTAAGTTATCTTGGTAGTTTTTGTTTAATTGTGAACATGATGAAATTGTACTTACAATATATAATCTTAACTTTCAGACGACATCTTCTTATGACGTCGGGTCTTCCTGAATGTCGGCGGTCACGCATGGGATTTTTGGGTCTTCGGGGTACGCAACCTCCTAGTCGATGGGGTCGGGGATTGACACCATCCTGGCGGAAGAGCACTTCAGTGAGCCGAAAATTGACGATGACTACTTCATGGAGCCGGAAGTTGACCCGATGGATGTGGTAGCACCACAGACGGAGGTGGCAGGACCTTCTAGGCCGGTTCGGAAGACGTGGTTGCCATCAAATTTTGGTAGCCCATGGACATGCCAAGAAGATACCACACTGGTAGCTGCGAAAAAAACTAGGCCAAGGGTGAATGCAAAGGGAAAGGGAAAAGGAAAGGGAGCGGGAAAGGGAAAGTTGACTTCATCGGCGCTGTTGACGCGCGTTTCGGCGTCAGATATATTGGACATGTGCCGGACTGGTTGCCTCCCCCGCCTGGTATATCCCTTTTACGCCATCCTGAACATTTCCAACCGGTTTTTCAAAGTACTGCTGACATCTAACCCGACTGACTCTGAATTGGAAGATCTGGTTAGTATTGAAGTTTAAAATTTAAATATAGTCATATAATCAAATATATTTCTTATTACATTCTAACAATCTATATTTTGTGTATAACATATCGACTGTTGGGTCAGCATGATCCAATCGGCGCGTCCTCCATCCGCGACGTGGACGATCATGGTAAGTAATTTCTTTGACATAATGGCCCGAGCGGATCAAGGTGCTGATTCCATGTATCGGCTCTACAATGGTGCTGAAGGGTCGCATTGGGAGCACCTCAATACAGTATGAAAATCAATTTACATTTATTTTATTTAATTTGTTTGTTAGTAACTATTTGTCTGTTATTGTAATATTTCAGGTGTACATCACCATCTGCATTCATCCCCTTTATTGGGTGCTCGGGATCTTGAAGTTTGATGATATGCTGTTGATTATATATGACAGCTCCCGTGCCACGGTCTACGACCTAGCTTTGAAGCAACTCGTTAGCACCTTTAAGGCTCAGTTGTTGAGGTTACTTAGACAGATCAACGACCTTAGACGTCACGACCATGCAGAGCACTTCTACCATAGGTTCGTCAGAAATGCACGCAACAGAGGGGGATCAATGCAGATTGTGGTGTCTGGGTATGTCGTAACCTCAACAATTGGATTGACGGCGTTCGCCCAACATGTGCACCGGAGGACACCGAACAAGAGACCACCAACTATCAGAAACATATGGCGGAGACCATTTATTTGCATTGTACTTCCGGTTAGATTAGTAGGTTGTAGTATGTAACATTAATGTATTGTTATTTTTAGTGTTAACTTTGTTAATTATTTTGTTAAAGTATTTAACTTGACGTTTTCATACTTTTCACGTTTTTCATACTTTTCAATGCGAACCGGCATTCACATTTGGCTATAAATACCCCGCGCTAGATTAGTCGTAAAACACATATACGGGAACATAGTATTCATTAACGTCTTCTTATATGGCATCCCCAAATCTTCATGTTTGGTGCTTTAGGTGTTTATCTAATCGTTTTCAGACACTGGCAAAGAGTTATATGTTTAGTGTGTATGTTTCTTTGGGTTTTGTTTGTTAGTACCGTTGTCTGAGACTAACTTTATTAATGTTCATGAACAGATGCATATCCACAGTTGTTCACCATGAAAGTCCACCATGGTGGGTACTTCACGAAACCACCTACAAGACATTATTTCTGTGGTCTAGAAATTTATGTTGACATGTTAGATGTGGACGATCTTTCTATGCAACTGCTTGAACAGATCATGAAAGAGTTGGACTACGAAGAACCAAAATATTATAGGTTGTATTTTAAGACGTCGAATGCAGACTTCTTGACTGGACTGGTAGAATTGAATACCGACGAAGATGTAGCCAACATACGTCAGTATGTTGACGGCCATACTGTGATTCAAGTGTACAGCGAGAAAGTGGAGCTTAACACTTTGAGACTCGTCTCGCCAGAGCATGTAAGAAGTCGACCCGGATTGTCAAAAACCCAACCATCGTGTAATCGTAGCCTCAAATTTGGATAATTTTGTACTGTACTGATTAATATGTGTTTGTTATGAAATAATATTGTATAACATACATGACTTGTATTTTTAATATGAACCACTTATCAGACGAATCTTGCACTCACTTATCAGACTACTATTTCAGAGTACCTTTTAGACTATTTTTCAGACTACATTTCAGACTATTTAAAGACTACTTTCAAACTACTTTCAAACTACTTAAAAACTACTTAAAAACCTTTATTCATGTGCAAAGTACAACCTGAAACATCATCATAGAAACTACAGGAAGGAACCACAATGTAGAAACTGGAAAATAGAAAACAACAACATTGAAACAACAAAGTACGAAACAACACCCGTAGCACCACCTAAGGATAAAGTTACTTACATTGATCAATCCAGGTTTGCTTCTCGATTACCTTCGCTTGAAGAATCGCGAAGTGTTGCATAATGTGGTGAATTTCCAAGTTTTCTTGACGAATACGGGAATCCTTATCTTTTATCTCCCTCTTCATCCTTCTCAAGTGTGCATCCTTCCTGGCCATCATTTGTCTTCACTCTTCTGTCAGTTGCGCTATCTTCTCTTCCCTTTTGGCTATCGCCTCTTTCATTCGCTTGGGCATTTCTTGTGTAGACGATGGGTTAGAAGACGATGCCATTTTTTTGGCGAGAGGCGATACTATTATGATATCAAAATGTTGTATGGATGTTGTGAGTATTACAGTTGGAACTAACACGGGTATTTATAGCCACAAGGAGCCAATGGCTCAACAGAGACCTTCTAATTTTCAGGCGAATCTTGCAGGCAACTTTTCAGGCGAATCTTGCAGGCTACCTTTTCAGACGAATCTTGCAGGCTACCTTTTCAGACGAATCTTGCAGTCACTTTTTCAATCAAATCTTGCAGTCACTTTTCAGTCGAATCTTGCAGTGAACTATTCAGACGAATTATGCAGGCAACTTTTCAGACGAAATTTTTGACCATATGCATATCCGTGATCAAGAACCTACATTTTCACGACTATAAGTAGATGGCCTGATGAACTACTAATTCACAACTTACTATCTATCCTTTCTACCATCTACACCATTTACAAACATTCTCTCGCTTTTCTTAAGACTATGGTTGGAGGTTCACGATCTAAGGGGAAAAGGTGGACAAATGGGGCTGACACTTCACGTTTGGCAGCCACCCAACCACTAAATGATGGAGCTTTCCGAAGTACCTGGAAGGTACCGAAAATAGACGAGGAGTGGAGACAACATGGGCGAACTGCGGCCGATGATCTATTCACGACTGAGGAACAAGAAAACTGGTGCAAGGCATGGGAGAAATACTACCTTAATAATGGCTGGAACTCCCCACCAAGGTATCATTGTACCCAGCCGGCGGGTCTTCCAGAAAGTCAACGAATTCCTGCCGAAGTGAAAGCATCCATTGATGCGGCGAACACCGAAATCGAAAGGGTAAAAGTTATGTGGAACCATAACAGAGAGCTTCAACAAGGGAAATGGAGTATCTAGAGGAGAAGAAACGAGAATTGACCATGACCAGGGCTCACGTTCGGGAGGTGCAACGACAGATTAAGGAAGTAGAAGAGGAACTAACAGAAATCAAAGAAAGCTACACGAGAATGGAGGAGGTGATCAAGGAAAATGTTAACTGGATCACTGGCGTCCAGGACGCCTACCCGTAATAGATTTCTCTGTTTAGATGCACTATATCCGTTTCAGTGGGGAAGATGAATTGAAATAATTGATCTTTTAATTAATTTCCCTATTAAATAACTTAAAATGGAAAACATTACTTTAAATAAATACTTGAAACAACTCACACAATAAGTGTTGAAAAAACCAGTAAAAGCATGCAAAAACACGTGAAAAACCCCAAAAACATGAAATGATAGCCTAAAAACTAGAGGGACCAAAAGTGAAAATCACGGACAAGGACCAAACTTGACAAGTTGCCTATTTTAGGGGTCATCGCGGGTCCACCGCGGGCTCCCACCGCGGGCCAATTGGGTCGGGTCCGCGATAGAGGGCCCAATCGCGAAATTATAGGGTATTCTTGCAACTTCAAAGAGATCTGGGGCATTGTGGTAACTGATTTTCAAACTTGGGGTCTTTTAATTAATTTCCCTATTATAAAGCATTTGAGAAAAAACTCTTAAAAACAAGTTTTTATGCATTAAGTATTGTTTATTGATGCATATTACTTAAAATGCAAGATTACAAATAATGATGCATGAGTACAATTGTTTAAAGTTGCATACTTGAATTCATAACTAATCGATAAACATAATCAGACATTGGATAAACATCTCACTGAATTTAAAATATAATTAGGATAATTATTGAATCTTAACAGAATACTTAATTATTTTATATATAAAAAAATATTATTAAGTTTAAAATAATCCACATCATTTTTAAATTTTAAGATTATATACTAAAACAAAATCAAAGATACAAGTTAAATTTGATTTCTATTAACTGAAACATTATTAGGCCATCCACAACGCATAGATAAAAGCCCTCAAGCCCTCAACGCCACATCAGCGCCACATCAGCTAAGCCCTCAAGCCCTAAACACCCCCAACGCATAACTAAAAGCCCTCAATGCCACATCAGCGCCACATCATTTTTTAATTCTTTTATTTATACATTTAATTATTTAACAAAATAAAAATATTTATATATTTTTGAATAAATAAAAATAAGATAAATAATAAATAAAAATGAGAAAAAAATGTCGTAACTTAAGGATAAAAATGTAAAATTTGATATACAATAAACAAGAACCAAATATGTAATTTTCTCAATTATTTTTTGGAAGAATTAACTCTAATTTTAACAAAGTTGGATGGAGGGATGAAAATGGAAAGAAAATAGAAACCATAAGGATAAAAAAACAGTTTTAAAAGATCAAAGACGAAAACCGTTATTAACAGTAAACCACAGGGACCAAAATCATAGTTTACTCAAAAAATAATTTTAGGTAGTTTATATGATATATATTAAAATATATAAATCCAAAAAAATTCAATGTTGGGCTCATTTCGAACGTATCGAAGAGACGATTATAATGGTGTAACTTGTTAAAATTAAAACGTATTTTTAACGTGTTTTAGTTAATAAACGATTATATGTGTTAAATGTAAAATTAAAATAATGAAACTAAAAGGTATAAAGTAAATTTAGTAAATAAGTATAGGGGTTGAAAGTGTAAATTTTAATTAAAAATCATTAAAATATGGCAAATAGACATACGCGTTCCACGGGCTTACAAACCCGCTGAGCCCGAGCCCGCAGCTAGCCCGCTCACCCCCATCGCTGCCCGCACGAGCCCGCAGCGAGCCCGAGCCCGTGGGCGCTGCGGATGGCCTTAAAGAAAGTCTGATCTTTTAAGAAAATTTAATTTGCTAACAATTTGTTTATTTTATTATTTAAATTTTAAAATCTAAATAACCAAATTTGTTTTCTAACAGTATTAATAATAATTCTTAAAAAACAATAATAATAACAACAAAAACACCGATATATTAAGTAAATAAAAAATAAGAGGAACTACAAAAACGGTTAACAATAACACAATATTTATTTAGAAAAATAAGAAAAGTAAAATATTAACATGAATATGAACTTTAACATAATTAGTACCTACTAAAAAAAGTGGGAATAATTAAGTTATGATGACTAGTGGCTCAAAGGAAAAAGAATAATATAACTATGTAATGATTAATAATAGAGGGATGTCTAAATAATAAATATAGCGGTGTTTAAACAGAATCACTCAAGATAGTAACAATCTTGCCTCTGATCTCCTTTACGGGTTCTCGTGTATCCTTGGCATCGATAAACCTATTAACACAGGGCGGTATCTTGGGCTCCCGTCTCTTGTGGGGCGTTCGAAAAAATGCATCTTCTGACACATCCGTGACCGTCTTTGGTAGAAGATGCATAACTGGGGGAAACGCCCCATTTCCATTGTGGAGAGGGCTACTCTCATTAAAGTCGCGGCCCAAGCTATCCCTGTTTTCCATATGAATGTAATTCTTTTTCTGACGTCTACCATTCTGGAGCTTGAGAGAATGTTGAACTCTTTCTGGTAGGCAGGAAATCGGATGGCGGTCGTTCTGTTAGTTGGCTCTCTTGGGACAATTATTCCTTCCACAAAAGTTTGGTGGGTTAGGTTTTCGCGACATCACTGCGTTTAATGTAGCAATGCTTGGAAAACAGGGTTGGAGGCTTGTGTGAAACCCGTCTTCTCTAGTAAGCAAAGTCCTCAAAGCTAAATACTACCCAAATGGGGTTTTCATGGAGGCCCGGTTGGGAAACTCCCCTAGTTTTGTTTGGAGAAGCATTTGGCACTCACAACTTGTGCTGCAACATGGGCTACGTTAGAAGATCGGTGATGGTCTGGCAATAAATATCTGGCGTGACCCTTGGCTTCGGGATGATGCTAATTTTAAACTAGTAACGCCCGTGGATATTAACCTCTCCGATGTGCGGGTGCGTGATTTACTCGACCCGCAAACCATGTCATGGAATGTGGATTTGATTGATCTGACTTTTTCTGCCCGGGATCACACTTGCATTCTTAATTTGCCTCCTCCACCGGACTCAGGTCCCGATAAGATCATACGGCATTGGTCGCCGAACGGCATTTACTCCGTCAAGACAAGTTATAACCTCATCCAAGATCGACTGGTTACGAATTCTCATATGCACATCGAGGAGGATTGGCAACGGATTTGGAAAGCAAATGTTCCCTTTAAATTGAGATTCTTTGTTTGGAGGGCCTTACGCGATGTCCTTCCTACCCGGAATTCCCTAAAAAAAGGGATTTGCATCTCCCCGGTTTGTCCTTTATGCAACTGTAACGAGGAGAACAATTGGCACGTTTTTGTGGGATGTCCTACAGTAACCCTGGTGTGGTCTGCAACGGGACTTTGGCACGAAGTGGATAGGGTAGCGAAGGATGCCAAATCCTTTTTTATTATAGTTTCCAGAATCCTTAAAGAGTGCACGCGTCATATCGGGGATCAGTTTATAATGCTTCTTTGGAGTATATGGCATCGAAGAAATGACATTCTGTAGAATGATGGCCCACGTGATCCTACTGCTGTCGTCCGACGTGCTACTTGGACTCACTCAGACTGGATTGCTACCCGAAGATTGAGCAATAACGAGCAGGTCTCATCCCCGCCTTCGTATCCTGTCGGTCGGATTGCTCCGAAAAGTGGCTTCTATAAATGAAACACCGACGCGGCTACCTTCGGTCGTGAAAACTCTTCGGGTTTTGGGGCTGTCATCCGGGACTTTAGGGGTGCCTTTATTGCTGCTAGAGCCACCCCTTACAATTCCCTTCCTCCGGTTAGAGAACGCGAGGCTAATGCTCTTCGGGACGCTATGTACTGGGTCGCGACTCGAGGCCTTACCCACGTCATTTTTGAAACGGATGCTAAGGTGGTGGTGGACGCTATTTACGATTCGGATCGGGACTACTCTGAATTCGGTTACATCATCTTGGAAATACACCGTCTTCTTCTAATTCATGGAAACTATTCGGTTCATGCTATTGGTAGACAAGCAAACGAAGCGGCTCACATCTTAGCGCGCCACTCTCGTTTACTATCTTGTCCTAAGACTTTTCATGTTATCCCTCCTTTCCTTGTACCTTGTATTAGTAACGGTTGTAATGTTCTCTCTTTTAATGAAACGGATGACGATTTTAGGAAAAATATTGTTTTTTTATATACACCAAAAGGTGACGGTTTTAGCTTATGGTAACACTTTTTGATGTGATAAGGTAACATTTTTTAAACGTAACCAAAAGTGTATCAAACGTGACGGCAAGATAGGTGACAATTTTTATGCCCATGAAAACCGTTACCGTATACCTACGGTAACGGTTTTTAACCGTCACTAAAGACCTTTTTTGTACTAGTATTGGTGATAGTGAAAGAGACCGATGGGTGGAATGTAGAAAGAAATGGTTGGAAGGTGAATGCAAGAAAACGGAGATCGCAAGTCAAAAGGCGAAAATCAAGTGGGCTAAGGACGGTGACGAAAACTCTAAACTCTTTTAGGCGGCAATAAGGAAAAGGGTAAGAGTGAACGGTATCCGTGGTTTGAATGTCAATGCGACTTGGACGTAGGAACCGTAAAAAATTAAAGAAGCGGTGTTCGAATTTTTTAAGAATAAATATGCATCAAATAAATCCAACGGCCGAAGATTAATAAGCGATAAATTTAAAAGTTTGTTGGTGGAAGAGGCCGAAAGTCTTTCACGGAGGAAGAAGTAGGGGAGGCGATTAAATTATCTGGAAGCAAAAAATCCCCGGGCCCGGACGGGATAACCTTTTCTTTCATAAAAAAGTTTTGGGAAGTTATAAAGGGGATCTCATGCTTGCGTTGTCGAATTTTTGGGAAATGGCGGAGATAAAGGGTGGGGGGGGGGGGGTGTGCAACGCGTCTTTTTTGATGTTAATTCCCAAAAATTCAAACCCGATCGGACTTAATGAGTTTAGACCGATAAGCCTCATTGGGGTGTTCTATAAGATCCTTGCAAAAGTGCTGGCGGAAAGGGTGAAAAAGGTAATGGGAAGCATTATTGGGGAGACACAATCGGCCTTTCTAAAAGGTAAGTTCATTCTTGATGGCGTCTTAATAGCAAACGAGGTGATAGATGATATTCGGCGTACAAAAAAGATAGGTATGGTGTTTAAGGTGGATTTCGAGAAGGCATACGATAGCGTGGAGTGGGGGTTCTTGTTGGACACTTTAAAAACTATGGGTTTCGGGTCTAAATGGTGTGCTTGGATAAAGGCTTGCCTAGAATCGACGTCGGTGTTGGTGAACGGGTCACTGATAACGCCACTTTTGGGCGTTATTTTCGGTCATCAAACCAATGAGATTGGCTTGTGTTCTAGCAAAAAGGCGGAATTTTATGTTTTATCGAGTGAAATGTGCAGGTAATCTAAAATACGGCAATCATCGAGAAAAGAAGCGAAAAAGAGTCCAAAAGAGAGCCAAAACGAAGCCCAACGGAAGTCCAAGATCCAAGCCCAAAGACCCGTGCCCAAACCAGGACCCAGATCCCCGAACCAGAACCTGACCCACACACCTCAGGAAACCGCGCGGTTTGCAAGTCGCAGCACAAACCGCGGGAGTCACTGTTCGTTTGTTATAACTTGGCGTTTTCCGGTTTTTAGGTTATCATTCACACACGGACGATGGCAGACGGCTGGAGGGCGATTTTTAGAGGTTTTTCAGAGACTTTTGAGCCACGATAGAGGACAGATTGAAGAGAGTTCACGAAGATAATCGGAGTAGATCCGAGAGAAGGGAGTCCATCATTACATTCATCACGTCCACGATCATTATGTTTACACATACTAGTTTCCTTCCTTTTCTTGTGTTTTTATCCACCACCAACATGAACTAATCTTTAGATGTTGGGGGTTGGTTTGATTTTGGTTTAAACTTATGAACACGTGATTTGAGACTTTTATCAGTTTTTCCTAGTTAATGAAGCATGTGATTTGAATTTTAATGCTTTTGTGAGTTTGGCCAACTTTCAATTGTTTTGTTTGTTTTTTCAATTAAGTTCGAGAGAATTAATTGTTAATTAGAACTAGAAATTGCATGCCTAAGGTGAGAAATTGGATAGAGATATACCTAGTAAACCTTAGTCCCGTTGAAATCTTGATGTTTAATGTGTTTTGAATTCCATAGGTTGAGATCGAGAGATAAAACTTGTGTTTTTCAAGATAAAAACCGTTGTTGCTTGAGAAGGAACAACGGTGATTTTAGAGATTGGGTATTCATTATACGGAATAACTGGTAATTGTTTTGAGTCAATTGTTTGTACGTGAAACCTTAGGATTTCCAACCCTCAACTATTTTCTTTATCAGAAGTTCTTACGTTGTCTACTGTCTTGTTTAGATTTATTTGCATTTGATTAGTTTAATATCAACCACTCAAATTTGCGATCGTTCAGTTAATAGATCTTATAGTCATTGTGATACTTAGTTCCTAGTTTTTTGTGTTCGATACTCGTACTTTCAGTACTATTACTTGATTCGACCCGTACACTTGCGGTTAGATTTAGGGGGGGTGTAAACCCGCCTATCAAGTTTTTGGCCCAGTTGCCGGGGAACTAGTTGCAACTGATAGCACTACCAGCTATAAGCGCTATTATATTGAACATTTTTTATTTTTGTTATTCTATCACTTTCAGTTTTTGGATTGCTAATTTTTGTTTACTTTCCGTTTCAGGTACTAATTGGTTTATGCCAAGGAAAACCCGAGGGTAGAAAATCGAACCGATCGATCCGGAGATTGAAAGAACCGCCCGTCGATTACGCAAAGAAGCAAAAGCTAAAAAACATATCAAGATCGAGATGGCTGATGAGGGACCTCCTCGCAATGACCCACCTCCACCACCTCCGGAAAGACGTCCTATGCGGTCGTTTGCCAATCCTAATGTGGCAGCCACACGGATAGGCGTCCAACCACCCACAACCGGAGCAAATTACTTCGAGATCAAACCGGGGTACCATCGTGATGGTACAACAGAACCAGTTTGGGGGAGCCCCAACTGAAGACCCCCATGCACATCTTCGTGCATTTGAACGGATTTGCAACACGTTCAAGATCAATGGGGTAGACGAGAATGCAATCAAGCTAAGACTGTTCAGCTTTTCTCTCAAGGGTAGAGCTGAAGTATGGATAGAGGGCCTACCAGCGGATCAGATCACTACATGGGCAGACCTGAAAGTTGCTTTCCTTCAGAATTTTTTTCCACCGGGCAGAATCACCCAACTCATGGCTGACATCACCCATTTCGCTCAATGGGACCAAGAGACACTTTATGAGGCTTGGGAAAGGTATAAAGATATGTTGAAGAAATGCCCTCATCATGGGTTACATGGTTGGGTCATTATTCAGACGTTCTTTGGAGGCCTTCACCCACAGTTCAAGAATGACATCACTGCTGCAGCGGGTGGAGCTCTCATGAATAAAACTTATGAAGAAGCAATTGAGTTGATCGAGAACTTAGCCGAACATAGCTATGCCACTCCACGATCTTCTATCAGACGGGTAGCTAGTGTTCAGGAATCGGATGAGTTGAAGGTGATAAAAGCCCAGTTAGCCGCTATCACAAACCATTTGAAGGGAAGTAGTCCGGAAGTGTTCCCCGCTCCTCAAGAACCTGAATAGGTTCAATTTTTGCAAAACCGGAACAACCAGCCGAGGAACGACCCTTTCTCGAATACCTACAATGAGGGGTGGAAGAAACACCCTAACTTTTCATGGAGTCAACCCGGCCAACAACAGCAAGGTAATCATCCCAACTTTTCTAATTCTTCTAATGCTAACAATGTTTACCGTCCTTCAAGTTTCAACCAAAGGAAATTCGATGAAGGACCATCCATAGAGAAGAAACCGGGGCTGGAAGATATGATGATGAAGTTTATGACAAAGATGGATAGCACGGTTGAAGGTTTGGCAAGCACGGCGAGTACAGTGAAAGCTGCAACTGATCAGAACACCGTATCCATCAAGATCCTTGAAAGACAAGTGGGGCAAAATTTTGAAGTCTTACAAAACCGACCCCCAGGAACGTTTCCGAGTCAGACTGAAAGGAAACCAAGAGAAGAATGTAATGACATTCATCCGAGGAGTGGCAAAGAGATGATCAAGGAGGCGAATGTTGGGCAGAAAGATGATCATTCTAGTGGTATGGTTGATCAGAAAAAGCCAAAGGAAAAAGAAGCGGCACCTCCATCGAAGCCGGTAGTCAAACCGTTTATACCACCGCTACCATTCCCTAGTCGAGTGAAGGCACGTAACGACGAGGAACAATTCAAGAAATTCCTTGACATCTTCAAGAAGCTGCACATCAATATTCCATTTGCAGAAGCACTTGCCCAAATGCCAACATATCTCAAGTTCATGAAAGAGATCTTATCCAAGAAGAGGGCAATCGAACACCAGTCTACCATTGCACTTACTGAAGAGTGCAGTGCGATCATTCAGAACAAGCTTCCCCCGAAGCTCAAGGATCCAGGGAGTTTTTCGATCCTTATTCAAATTGGGAATCTTAATTTTGATAAGGTGTTATGTGATTTAGGAGCCAATATTAATCTAATGCCTTTATCTGTTTTCAGGAAACTTGGCTTGGGTGAAGTGAAGCCAACATACATGACACTTCAGCTCGCGGATAGATCTATAGTATATCCATATGGAGTGATAGAGGATGTTCTCATCAAGGTTGACAAGTTCTACTTTCTGGTGGATTTCGTGGTGTTGGATATCGATGAAGATGTAGAGGTCCCGCTGATACTGGGAAGACCTTTTCTGGCCACGAGCAAAGCGCTGATCGACGTGGAAGAAGGAGAGATGACCTTAAGGGTTGGTGGTGAAAAGGCAGTGTTCAAGATGTTCGAGAGTGAAAGAGGTAGAAGCGAAGAGGAATCCGATCACCAAGGAAAGCCGAAGGAGTGATCAGAAGGAAGGTCGAGCCACGACCGAAACCAAGGCGCTAGGTGGGAGGCAACCCACCGAGGTTTGATTTATTTTTTTTATGTGCGTTTTTGAGTGTTTTTATTTACAATTTTTTTTGGAACAAAGACTTACGCTGTTTTGGCCGCGACTTCATGCCGGGCGCCAAGTCGCGGGGTTCTCTGAATACTTTGCGAAACAGAGAGTTACACGGGATGTTGCGCGGTTTGCAAACCGCGGCACAAACCGCGCGGCTCCCTGTTCTCGTGCAGTGTGTTCCTTTTTCTTGCTTTGAGTCGTTTCGTTTCTTTGCTTTCCTTTTTCTTTCTTTTCTTTTGTTTCTGTGTTCCCTCTCCGTCTCCTCCGATGTCTCCCAACTGGTCGCTCCAAATTTTTGCAAGAGAATCTCCTCCGTCCGGTCAAACAGGTATGTTCTAACTCTGTATGTTAACGAGTGGTGTATGATGCTGTGTTCCCTTTTTAGTTAAACGAGATACAACAAACCTAAGTTTCACTTAGGTTTTGGGTGCCTCACCTTTCAACATCTACACACTCACTTTTAATCCTGTGCAAACCTCAGTTTTACCGAGGTTTGGGGTTGGCTTTAGTTAGCAAACCTAGGCCACGGCCTAGGTTTGGGGTGGTCATATTTGAATAACTCTAGGCCCGCTCTTTGACATTTTTGTATTGATGCTTTGTCCTTCCTTCTTGATGACTGTAATAACTGCACAATGATTGGTGTCGCATCGCCTACAACTTTACTTGCACATTGGGGACAATGTGTGGGTAAGGTTTGGGGTTGCCCAATCGGGTCCACGTTTATGCACGTAGATTTCCTGCACTTCTGAATGGGTAGATCATAATAGCTAAATTTTTGTTTTGAATGATTGAGACCGACCATTGTGGAAAGAATATTGTGATAGTAACGTGACCATTAGGGAAGGACCGGGAAAAGACACGACTAGGGACATTAGTGGAGACCACCCAATAGAGAGATTTGAGCCTAAATGACGCATTTCATTTCGAGGGATTCAAACACCTAATTCGTATACACTTTTTCGAATTCCTTGTCGTGATTATAGAATGATCTCGCTATAATATTGCATTGATTATAGAATGATCTCGCTATAATAGTAGACCATATCGTGTGGACCTTAAGAGATGATTCCATGCATTGTGTGTATGTTTAACCCGTTTTTGTATAACGTACCTTTTGACCCATCATGTGTGTACCCAAAACCACCTTTGTAGCCAAACACTCACCACTTGTTCATTTCAGACCCACCATTAAACCTTAGCCAAAAGCCTTAGCCAACCCTTATCCGAAAGTGTGTCAATCAGAAGCAGTTTAGGCCAGTCATGAAAAATAGATAGAAAAGAGGGCCAATGCAACCCCAATCAAATAAAGAGGGCCAATGATGCCCCCTACAAAAATAAATAAATATATATATATATATATATATACAAAAAGAAAATAAATACAGTTAGTTAGATAGCTTTACAGCAGCTGAATAAGAGAGTCAAAGCGACTCCAGTAGTGACAAATAGGGCCAAGGGATAGAAATTAAAGTAAAGAAGTTCAGAACTGCTAATAGTTGACACACCGAGGATTTTCGATCCCTTTTACCCTTCGTTTCTCAACCATAACCTTAGCCCCGTTACAACCCTTGTAAAGACCTGGATGATCTTCTGGAAAATTTGATTATGGTATACGACTATCTTTACCAATATTCCCTGTCTTGCTACTTGATTCCCTTCTGAGATCAACCTTTTGGACATCTGTGCGTCTTTCATTAGAGTTGTCATGTAATTTTCGAGTATTCCTGTACATAAACTCTTATACATGACAACATGTGCGACAACCTAGGTTCGAGTGAAATGAGAGTATCCCGTGAGGTAGGGTCGAGGCGAAATGTTTTCTCTAGTATGTTTGAACCTAGTACGACCTTAATGAGATCAGAGCAGTCACGAGTTCAACTCACAATGGAAGGCCATAGATCAAACAGAATAATGATGAGGCGAGAGTGAGATAGGCATTCACGGGTATGGGAAATCACCAGTGCACTACGTGGTACCAATTGGGAGTCGTGCAGTTATTATTTCGCTGATATATGCTTTTATTCTATATTTTTTTGGAAGGCATGCGGCCACGACCACTGTCCCGACCACGAAACACACGCACACACCCTCCTCGGCGGTATCGGGCATCCGAGGGCAGCCCACTAATCCGCCGATGTCCCGGCCCAGCTTACGCTGGACCTAAGGCCCAACCACACGGCTGGGGGGATCAGCCCAGTCTTAGACCGGACCAACCCAAGGACTGGGTACTCCTCATGCCCCCGAATGGCTCCCCCAAGAATCGAACCCGGGTAGACTGGGATACCATCCACAGTCCCCCTCCAGGATGTTACCGTCCTTTGGCGAACCAACCGAGCTAATCGCTAATTTGCTTGAGGACAAGCAACGCTCGGTTTGGGGTTGTTGATAATGCTACTTTTTGGCGTTATTTTCGGTCCTCAAACCAATGAGATTGGCTTGTGTTCTAGCAAATAGGCGGAATTTTATGTTTTATCGAGTGAAATGTGCAGGTAATCTAAAAGACGGAAATCATCGAGAAAAGAAGCGAAAAGGAGTCCAAAAGAGAGCCAAAACGAAGCCCAATGGAAGTCCAAGATCCAAGCCCAAAGACCCGTGCCCGAACCAGGACCCAGATCCCCGAACTAGAACCTGACCCACACACCTCAGAAAACCGCGCGGTTTCCTGCGCGGTTTGCAAGTCGCGGCACAAACCGCGGGAGTCACTGTTCGTTTGTTATAACTTGGCGTTTTCCGGTTTTTAGGTTATCATTCACACACGGACGACGACAGATGGCTGGAGGGCGATTTTTAGAGGTTTTTCAGAGACTTTTGAGCCACGATAGAGGACAGATTGAAGAGAGTTCACGAAGATAATCGGAGTAGAGCCGAGAGAAGGGAGTCCATCATTACATTCATCACGTCCACGATCATTATGTTTGCACATACTAGTTTCCTTCCTTTTCTTGTGTTTTTATCCACCACCAACATGAACTAATCTTTAGATGTTGGGGGTTGGTTTGATTTTGGTTTAAACTTATGAACACGTGATTTGAGACTTTTATCAGTTTTTCCTAGTTAATGAAGCATGTGATTTGAATTTTAATGCTTTTGTGAGTTTGGCCAACTTTCAATTGTTTTGTTTGTTTTTCAATTAAGTTCGAGAGAATTAATTGTTAATTAGAACTAGAAATTGCATGCCTAAGGTGAGAAATTGGATAGAGATATACCAAGTAAACCTTAGTCCCGTTGAAATCTTGATGTTTAATGTGTTTTGAATTCCATAGGTTGAGATCGAGAGATAAAACTTGTGTTTTTCAAGATAAAAACCGTTGTTGCTTGAGAAGGAACAACGGTGATTTTAGAGATTGGGTATTCATTATACGGAATAACTGGTAATTGTTTTGAGTCAATTGTTTGTACGTGAAACCTTAGGATTTCCAGCCCTCAACTGTTTTCTTTATCAGAAGTTCTTACGTTGTCTACTGTCTTGTTTTGATTTATTTGCATTTGATTAGTTTAATATCAACCACACAAATTTGCGATCGTTCAGTTAATAGATCTTATAGTCATTGTGATACTTAGTTCCTAGTTTCCTGTGTTCGATACTCGTACTTTCAGTACTATTACTTGATTCGACCCGTACACTTGCGGTTAGATTTAGGGGGTGTAAACCCGCCTATCAGTCACCGACAAAAGAGTTTAAAATGGAGAAAGGGCTAAGACAAGGTGACCCCCTTGCCCCGTTCTTATTTTTGATGGTAGCGGAGAGTTTAAATATTTTGATGTTGGAAGCACGGGAGAAAGGCATGTTTGAAGGAATAAAGGTCGGGAAAAATGTGGTAAAGGTGACACATCTCCAATATGCCGATGATGTAGTGTTCTTTGGAAAATGGTGCTTGTCGAATATAAAAAATCTCACAAAGATTCTCCAATGCTTTTATGAGGTATTGGGATTAAAGATCAATATGAGTAAAAGCAATCTTTTTGGGATAGGAGTAGGTGAGGAGGAGATTCGAAGTTGGGCCAGAGGCTTGGGTTGTGGATACGGGTCATTGCCTTTCACCTATCTTGGTTAACCGGTCGGAGTAAAGATGTCCAAAATAAGCAATTGGAAGGTGGTAATAGAAACGATGAAGAACAAGTTGGCCGATTGGAAAACAAGACTAATTTCATTCGGAGGTAAATTGTCGTTGGTTAAGTCGGTTCTCGGTTCACTATCTTTGTATTATTTCTCTCTTTTTAAAGCCCCAAGAGGAGTGATTCGAGAGTTGGAGCGAGTGAGAAGTTCTTTTTTTTTTTGGGGTAGGGGAAGAGGGTCTGATTCCAATAGGACCGTGTCTTGGGTAAATTGGGAGAGAGTGGTGAGAGACTTCAAATTCGGTGGGCTTAATGTGGGGAGCCTTCAAGCTTCCAATTGGGCTTTGTTGGGTAAATGGTGGTGGCGGTTTGGTAGTGAGAAACAAGCTTTTTGAGTGAAAGTGATCAAAAGCATATATGGGGACGTGGGGGGGGGGGGGGGGGGGGGTTTAAAGGGGAGGTGGGTAGAATGTCGAGGAAGGCTTCGGTATGGTCTAATATTAGTAGAGTAGGCCTAGAGTTAGACAAAAGGGGCCTTGAGTTCTCGAATTCTTTTGGGGTAGAGGTGGGTAATGGTAACGAGACGAAGCTATGGTCGGATAGATGGATAGGGGGGTTAGAGTTGGGGAAGACATATTAGAGACTCTTCCTTCTAGAGTCCAATAAAGAAGCTAAGATTTCCAAAAGAGGGAGGTGGGTCGGGGAGGAGTGGGTATGGAGTTGGGGGTGGAGGAGGGAGCTATTGAAAAACTTAATCTGACATTTTATTAATAACAAAACTTACAAATGAAAACTCACTACACAATCACTCTCACTCATAACATCTTCAAGAGTTTTGAAGATATGTAATAAAACCCTAACACTAAACAATGAAGAAACCCTAAACGAATACTGAGAGAGTAAAAGAAAACGAGAGTGTGAATTATGATACAAAACCTTAATTCTTTCCTTTATATACAAACTAGGTATTTGCAATTTAGTCCTTGCAAGAAACACCCCTCTAGTCAATGCAATTGCTTCGCTACCCTTATTTCTTTTTCTTCTTGCAGCGCCATCCTTAACTTCTAGATTGTGTCAAATATAGTCCTCGTAATAACAAAACATTTAAAAATAAATTAAGTTAGATTATAAGATGACAAGATTGGTTAGATGATAACTTTATATTTTAACACCCGCCCTCAATCTTGACATCGGAAAAGATCCAACATATTCAATTTTGATATAAGATAATTATGTTGATTTACACCAAGTGACTTTGTAAAAATATCAGCCGGATTTTCAGTAGAAGGTACTTTTACAGTTTTAATCATTCCAGTTGAAACTTTATTTCTCACTTGGTGAACATCAATTTCAATATGTTTGGTCCTTTCGTGAAACACTGGTTATTAGCAATTTGAATAGCTGATTTGTTGTCACAATTTAAACTTATCGGAAGTAAATTGTCAACTTTTAAATCTTTTAGGTAAACTAGATGGCCTATTAGACTTACGTACATATGTCATAATTTGGTCAGAACTACTACCCTCAGGAGGGGACTCCAAATGTTCATCATTATTAGACTGAACCCTTAATTGTTGAAACCCACCAGCAGTCTGTGAACCACTGGTACCTTGAGTACTACCATGGTCATTGGACCCGGCAGCTCTGCAGTCTCATTACTACCGTTAGTACTACCAGGGTCATTAGACCCGACAACCCTGTTTTGGCTTCCAAGTGGTTCACGGTTGCTTCTATGTTCAGACCGATTTAAAACATTCTCATTTGGAGGACTCATCCTAATTTCATCATCGGGCATTCCAGAAGCATAATATTAGTTTGAAAATACATAGAATCAAAGAAATTTAACGAACTAATATCATTGTAATCATGTTCATGAAAATTTGTATTCATTTTAAAAGGAAAAACGTTTTCATAAAACTTAACATCTCGTGATACAACAATTTTCCTTGATTCTAGACTATAAAGTCTATAACCCTTTTTTGAGTTAGAATAACCCAAGTGAACACATTTTTCAGATTTAGCAGAAAATTTATCTGAGACGTTAGGTTTGACAGCATAACACAAACATCTAAAATTTCGAAGATGAGTTAATACAGGAGCAAAACCGAATACAATTTCATAAGGACATTTTCCATGTAATATAGAGGAAGTAATGCGATTAATAAGATAAGTAGTTGTTAGTATGCACTCAGTCCACATATTCAATGGAATATTTCCTTGAAACATTAATGCTCTAGCCATATTAAGTAAATGCCTATGTTTACGTTATGCCACCCCATTTTGTTGGGGTGTGTAAACACAAGTAGTTTGATGTATTATTCCATTAGTCCTAAAAAAACTCACCTATTTTATTATTTACAAACTTTGTCCCATTATCACTTCTAAAGGTTTTAACACGTTTGCCAAACTGAGTAAAAAACATGATGTGAAATGCAAGAACATTGTCAACCACTTCATCTTTGCTTTTCAACAAATATACCTAAACATATCTAGAATAATCATCAACAATAGTAAAAAAGAATCGAAAACCTTCCTTACTTGGTACCCTATAGGGTCCCCAAAGGTCCAAGTGAACTAACTCACCAAGCACAGTAGTAGTGTGATTGCTCAGATTGAATTTGTCACGGGCCTGTTTGGCCATATGACAAATGTCACAAGGAGGTGATGGTCGATCACTTCCTAGATTAAGAGTTTCTTTTAAGACATTAAGGACAGGGTCAACTGGATGTCCCATCCGACTATGCCACAACTGGCGAGAGACACAACACATTATAGACATATTTGACTTTGAGTCAAAAGACTCACCTAAAGACAGTTTATCCAAGAAGTATAAACCTCCTTGTTCACTACCAGTCCCCACTATTTTCCTGGGCTGAAAGTCCTGGAGAAGGTAGCATTTATATTCATCAAACAATGCAAATATTTTACTATCTCTAGCAATTTTATGAACAGACAAAAGAGTCACATGAAAATCAGGAATAACAAGAACATCATACAACATGACCCTATTATTCAATCTATAATTTCCAATTTGATTTATTTTTGCCTCTTCTCCATTTGGTTGGGTTACTTTAAGATTTAAATCTGAAACATCCATAAGATTTTCAAGTTGAGAAGAAGAGGTGGTCATATGCTGATTTACACCCGAATCAATTATCCAACTAGAACTAGATAGTTTATGAGACACATCAGACATATTTCCCATATTAGAGAAAAAATTACCTGCCATATTAGCAGATATTCCTTCGGACTGTTTGTGATCTATCAAGGACAGAAGTTTATTAATCTGATATTATGTTAACAAATTAGAAGTACTTGGATTGTGAACAAGATTCTCAGTTGAACAAGCATTTCCAACAGAAGACTTAAACGACTGTCCATTTTTAGGTTTGGTAAACTGAAAGTCTTTTGGAAAACCAATTAACTTGTAGCATCTTTCAATTGTATGTCCATTTAACCCACAATGCTTACAAGTAAGTGGTGTTTTTCCAAAAAATTTCTTATTCCCATTTGTTTCTCCAAAAAAGGCCGAATGTTGACCCTTGGTATCAGAAGGTCGAGTCCCTCATCTGTGGGATTCTTCCCTTGATACCAAGGAAAAAGCAGTTTTGACAGAGGGCACAAGATCGGTAGTTAAAATGTTGCTTCGAATATGAACATAATGATCATCCAAACCCATCAAAAATTGCATTAATTTGATTAATTGGTTATGTTTTAAAAAATCATGAGAAGCATTGCACGTGCATGAAGGCAGTTTGACCAATGCATCAAACTGCTTCCATAGTGCGTTTAACTTGTGATAATAGTCGGAGACAGAAGCTCCATTTTGATTTAAAGAGTTGATTTTTTTATGTAGATTAAAAGTGACAGATCCATCAACTTTATCATAAGTTTCCTTTAATTCAGTCCAAACCTCAAAAGCTATTTTCGAAAACACCTGACTAACAAACAGTTCCTCCGAAATAGAGTTAAGAATCCAGGATAAAACAACTGAATTACACCTGTCCCATTGTTTAGCAAGAACATCGTTGTCTTTGGGACGAACAACAGAACCATCAACAAAACCAAACTTATTTTTAGTTTCCAAGGCAAGAGTCATAGCGCATGACCAGACTTTGTAGTTATCAGTCCCACTAAGTTTCATATTCAAGATGGACACTCCTGTAGTGTCACTAGGATGGAGATATAAAGGATCACCAAAGTCCAGCTTCCCAATCACAGATTGAGGCTCTGGAGTCTTGGGAGACTCGGCTCCAGTTATAGTGAAAACTTAGATAAGAATGATAAACATGCAAGGATGAAACTCTGAGGGCACACAGACAGGATTCCTTGCCACTCGATGGGTGGTAGGTCAAGTCCACCACTCAGATATCCAAAATAGCAAGGTAACACATAGAAGGGGTAATAGAAGACTTACAGTGATCTCAATCAACAAAGAACAAACAACCGAATGAGCTTACAGAAAGGTGATGAGTGAGGCACAACGGAACATGATGAGCAGACTGGAAATTCAAGAAGAACTCCAGAGTAAACACGTACCAATTAGGTCCAGATCACTCCTGAACAAAACAACCACAGTCTGACACAAGTCTCAAGTCAGATCTGAGATTAGATATGGTAAAGAAACTTGGCCAGAACACAGAAACAAACAGAAAGAGCAGTTCAAGGTAATAGACACCTAGTCCTCGTCGATGCAAGGATCTAACTAAGTAGATCTCGAGTCACAGGACAAATAAAAAAAACTCCTCTGTAGTTAGTCAATATTAAAGAAGAACAACTGCAGGACAATCCTCTTCGATTCACTAGATCAATACAGATCTTCCTCGAATCACAGGATGTTAACACCTGGATTTAAGCAACAGATACAAGCACAAGGTTTGAATGTAAACGTACAAAAGAAAACTGTAACACCCTCAAAATTGGAACGAGCAACTAACTGTAATTTCGATAAAGTAAATAAAAGATGATAAAATTATTTCCACAAATCATCCTTGAAAATACCTCAAAGTTTAAACTTCACAGATTTCACATCTAACAACTTAAGGCGGGTGTTACTTAACCCATTTACAAGTTGCTAATCCCAAATATGTGCGGAAGACATCACTAAGCGAAACCACTTCTCGTGCACTCTACTAGCACTCACCTCTTCATAGTGTAGCTAAAGCTACTCCCAACCTGAACCTGTTGCACATGCCGACAAATAAAAAGGTTAGGCTAACGCCTAGTGAGTTCAAGAGTTTACATCCTGATCAATTAATTTGTTAGACAAAAGGTTTCAACGTAAATCAATATTTTCCGAAAAAGGATTTGAGTAAAGTACACCAACACCCATTTTCCAAACGCACGCAAATTCCGTGGCGAAATCTTCCAATGAAAATCATTTCCCAGCAAAGGACTCAAATCCAAAAACTCGCTCAAGATGTAAATAATTATTAAAACCTCAATATAACATTAATGCGAGTAAAACTCCAATATTCGAAAACGTCCAACCAAGGATGAGGCATAAAACGCCACTCATAATTCATGGGAAGAACCATCCCTACGCGTATAAAACGATGTCGACACATGGATAAACAAAATACCCAAAACAACATCCTTCGGTGACGGGGGAGACCCGATTCAATCGAATGTGGCGTAAACACAAGTTAAACTACAATTAATAAATACAAGTAAGCTTCTTGGATGTGGAAAACGTGTGACATCAACCATACTAGGTCTTTAGTCAATCTTAGACATGAACCATACTAGGTATTTAGTCCATCTTCGGCATCAACCATACTAGGTCTTTAGCCCATCTTAAACATCAACCATACTAGGTCTTTAGTCCATCTTCGACATCAACCATACTAGGTCTTTAGCCCATCTTAGACATCAACCATACTAGGTCTTTAGTCCAAGCCACCAAGTTCAATCCTACTGGATCTTTACCTTGGGAAACCCACCATCCGAAACAAGCTTACTCGACTTAAATATATAGACATGACCCCAAAAGAATAACTAATGCATTCAAATCATGTAAATCTCAAATATAATGCAATTCATGCAATGCAAACCCCAAGCCCACATCGAGCTTATTAAAACCGGGCGAATGCCCTCAAGACTTAACCGAGTCTAAAACCGAGCCCTATGCTCAAAGATCTAACGATCGTTTATCAACATCAACTCATGCAAATAAAATGCATCTAACCCACATCATGCAAACACACGCTCCGAGGCATGATAATCTCACAACCCCTTCATTGCCACCTTCCCAATGAAGTCAAATCATATATGCATCTATATGTTTGTGTATACGTATATGCAACTCTTTCATAACTCAACAATGCATATAACCCACCAATATTCATTAGACCCAAAGGTACTAAGAATACAAAATCATCAAACGGTCTTCGCACATAAGACCAAACACTCAAATCGGCACATATCCAAATAAATTGCAATTAAGCATATAACACATCCAAGACTCCACCTCGAGCCACTAAAACCGACAAACACTCGAAAGACTCATTTGAGTATAATTCAAGCCTTTAAAGGCCAAAATAAACGTTTGACTAAATACGTGTTACTCACACGGTTACGTAAACCGAAATATATCGTTATCCAAAATCTTTACCCTTTTTATTTCTTAATTAACCATCGGCCCAAAATAAAAGGTTTACAACTCTCAAAATATTCATATGGTCAAGATTGACCAAAATCCCCAACTCACACGTTCACATTTTCAAAAATGAATCACATCATAGTTATCGCATAATCACAATAAACACTAAAAGTGTATTTGACCAAATAGCCTTCACTTATGTAATAAGTTAACAAAACCTCTTTCACTCGTGTTTTATTCATCAACCACTCAAAATCCCCAAATGTGGGTATTTTACAAGATTTGTAAAGTTCAACACTTTGATTAATCAAAACCCACCAATTTACTCAACAATAGATAATTTTGTATAAAACACATAAATACTTTAAAATAAACATTTTGGCATGTACAACGTTTTCACAAATCAACTTGAACTTAGCTTGCTAGATTTAGGCTAAATCTAGATTTCCCCCAACTTGAGCTCCTTTGAAGAAACTTGAATCTTTAAGCTAAATCTTCCAAAAACCCCATGGATCTTGAGTAAAATCTCAAAACCCTAGAATCTCAAGAAAATGGAGGTGAAACTTAAATCTTGCACCAAGAGATGAAACCACAAGCATAAATGATGAGGGACCACTTGATTTATAAGAGAAAAGCCCAAAAATGAGTTAGGGTTCATAGGAGAGGGTGGGAGATCGGTTTGGGAGAGAAAGGGGAAAGTTGTGGGGTGAGAAATGGAGAAAAAGGCTGAAAAATTGCATTTAACAGCAACCAGGTGCCTGTCAGCGACTATAACCAGCGACTTTGACACTGGTCATAGTCGCGGGTCACAGTAGCTCTGCGGTACCGAAACTGTTTTGGCCATAACTTCTTCGTTATAGCTCAGTTTTCGCTCCGGAAAGAAGCGTTGGACTCGTATTCGAATTCCTCATCCAACAAGACCACAAAATCTAAGTTTTAAACCAAAATCCTATTTTTCATATTTTTCTTAAAAGATCGGTTTCACACTGATTCGAAATTGTACTTATCCGAAAATTACGGGTGTTACAATCCTTCCAACCTTAGGATGATTTCGTCCTCGAAATCTAGTCCCCAAACACCCAAGGGTTATCGAACTCAACCCTTTCCATGCTGCCTCAGTTTCCAACTAAATTTCGAATCCCTTCTTGCCAGAACTGCTATGACAACTTCATGACGATACTCACGATCAATGACCAATTAGACCCACTACACTTAAGCCCGAGTGAATGCTTAATTTTATTAAGGTAGACTCTAACTGAATGACTCCGGTCATCTCCCAACCTTAGGTGATCCATACTTCCTCATCGTCCGATCTCGACTTCCACTCAGCCCAAGTCTACACGCTTTAAAGTTTCTTCCCCAACCAACCCGAGGTTTGATTACCACTGAAACTAACAAAATCCTCAAATCCAACCGTCCCAATGCTGAATTGACATTTGACCCTAACAAGCACTAATAGACCCCAAAGCATATGGTCGTCCCTGACCCGACGATTTATGCAACTCCAAGAACACATCCCATTACCGATCACCTAATCTGCAAATTCATTTACCATTCAAGGAAAGTCGTCCCACTAATTCACTTATCACAATTCGAACTTCCTAAAAACACTACAAGTGATACGATTGTCCCTTAAGATTGGACTACAACACTTCCAAATACATTGACGGTTCATGGCCTCAAGACCTAAAGTTGACACCTAATTATACCACCAAGAATCAAACCACTGCAGTACTCTACACACGAGTTCCATTCGCTGAGCATTCCCATAAAACCAAGGTTATCAATATGGTGTCCATAAAGTCCTGCACGTCCTTTATGTGAAAATTGACTAAGGCCCAAAACAAGTTGCCAACAATAACGGTTACAACCAACTTCAAAAATAAGATACCGCGAATCTAACCCTTCAGTTACAATAAGTACATCGACTCTGCAACCAATACCAACAGCCTACAGTACCAGCACGCGTCGGAGTATCCAACCTTCCACGGTCGAAGTTCCACACGCATACTCTTTAACCGGGGTTACTTAACCTTTCCAAGGTCCTAATGAGTTCAAGGTTCTCAAGTGAGCTATTTAACAAATATGCCAATAAAGTTTTCACTAGATTTCAACCCGAAGGTTTTTATACTAACATAACGTACGTACAAAAACTTACCACTACCTAGCCGGTAGATGCACAAACATGGACACACTTGTCCCACGTATAAAAATCATTTTTGAAAACCATTTCATCGGAAATCAGTTTACTAACGAAACGTAAAAACGTACTCGACAACTTTTAAAATGAACCGCTTGGGTCCCATCACGGATTTACTTGTGCTAAACACGCAAAGTAATTTTCCTACATTAAAATAGCGTTCAACAGCCTGTTTGTACGAAACTCAAAGAAGGATTTACACGACATCAATTCCTAAAATTTTCTTTTTAACCATAAAACAACATGAACTGTAATTCATAAACAACTTCGCATGTGTCAGTTTGTTCGCAGAGAAACGAAGCAATTCATATACACACCTTGGTTAAAACACGAAATGATTTGGGTCATCTCCCAGTTTTAAATCGAATAACAAAATATTTTCATCTTTTGGAAGTATTAGTTTAAACATCAAAAAGGAATCTCGATTCCAAAATTTCGCAGGCCGATTTGTAACATTTTCTTAGTATTCACTCTGAAATGGTATAGCACATACCGGATAGTTAATACTAAATTTTTAGAGTAGAAATTCATGAACTCAAATCTCAAAACTTCTCATTTAGTCGTATAATGCCAAGTAAATAAAATCCTTTGACCAGGCTCGCACGCCTCAATGTGTTTTTCTCAAAACTTCGGAAAACCATACGTGCACATAATTTGATTGACACATAAAATAATTCAAGTCAACTTCAAACCTTAAATCGCACAAGCGATGCACACCAACGTCCCAAAATAGTGGCTACAAAACTATTCATGTCAAAGAATCAGTACAGTGTATGTGCAAGAAAGAACATCAAAATGCTAGCAAACGAGAGTGCATAAAACAGAACATTAGAGGTGTACTATCATGATGCTCCTATATGCATTCCTCATGCCACGTATAAATCAGTTCGCACGCTTAGCAAGTTTGCAACAAAATATGTTACCACGGTTTTCAAAGAAGAAACCGTGTGACATTAAAACTCCAAAACCACTCTTGTTGGTGCAATACGACATAAAGCACATTTTTGAACAAAATTCGCACGAGACGCATTACTCACTCAAACCCATATATTAATGCACACAATCATTCAAGTATGCACATGACAAAGTGTCACCCATGCACCGCAAAACGTCGTAAAACAAAACACCATCGTACTCCACAAAACTTCCATCAAACTCGATGGAACTCAACCACATCCAACCAAGTAATGGTGTCAAAGTTTTCGTTTTCAATAATCAATCGCGTAAAACAATATGACCAACTCATCAAAATTCCAAAATCTCCTTTTTATTGCAACGCAAAATAAAACGACACCTCTTCGTCAAGACCCTCAAAATCAAAACTCCCATTAAAGCTCAACACCGACACAAGGAAATGTAACTCTCCGTCCAGCCTTAACATATGTGGAGGAGATCCAATGTTAAAGTCGTAAGTCGCAGTTACTTATCCAAAACCATAAATGACCTAAAAACACGGATATCACAATATCCTAAAGTAGTAGTGGACACAACAACGAATAAAGCATGTCTCGACAGGATTTACATTTGTTTGCAATAAAATAATTCCATGCACGTTTCTAAATCGTGGTTCAAAATGTGTGTCAAACGTTTCTCCAAGACTTCACAACACCGTCCATACGACGATTTGAAACACAAAAATACTTGATGCAATTTATTTAAAAATAAAATAAATTTCGTGCATATATTTAATCGGCACGCAACGTCTAGGTCACCCTCCTCCATTCGAGTGTTCAAACATCTTAACACAAGGTTGACAGTCACATCGACTAACCCCACATTTATCCTCGAATCAAGGTCAATCCAATAAGCCTATAGCTCCAATCCGACCATCATTTTCGACCTAAACGGTCCACTTAACGCATTCACCATGCTTACCGCCACTCCAAATGGCAAAGGCTAAAATCACCAACCTCTTCTAACGACTACTCGCTTAGAACTTCTTTACTACCCCCAACGGTCATCACGATAGAGTCGTCCAAGTACTCTCATGTAACTGGTAGGTTCACCATAACACTGGCCAGGTGCAATTATGAACGTACCGTACATGATCATCTTCGCTACTCATGACGTGACTCCTCGTTTCTAGTGACTCCAACAACCTCCAAATAACCTATCTTAGAGTGCCTAATGGTTCAATGTTGCTCTCATTTACTTAAAAAAACGCTAGTTTGAGTCTAGGTATCCAAAAATCAACACCTAATTCTCTCAAACTTATGCTCTGATACCAACTTGTAACACCCTCAAAATTGGAACGAGCAACTAATTGTAATTTCGATAAAGTAAATAAAAGATGATAAAATTATTTCCACAAATCATCCTTGAAAATACCTCAAAGTTTAAACGTCACATATTTCACATCTAACAACTTAAGGCGGGTGTTACTTAACCCATTTACAAGTTGCTAATCCCAAATATGTGTGGAAGACATCACTAAGCGAAACCACTTCTCGTGCACTCTACTAGCACTCACCTCTTCATAGTCTAGCTAAAGCTACTCCCAACCTGAACCTGTTGCACATGCCGACAAATAAAAAGGTTAGGCTAACGCCTTGTGAGTTCAAGAGTTTACATCCTGATCAAATAATTTATTAGACAAAAGGTTTCAACGTAAATCATGATTTTCCGAAAAAGGATTTGAGTAAAGTACACCAACACCCATTTTCCAAACGCACGCAAATTCCGTGGCGAAATCTTCCAATGAAAATCATTTCCCAGCAAAAGACTCAAATCCAAAAACTCGCTCAAGATGTAAATAACTATTAAAACCTCAATATAACATTAATGCGAGTAAAACTCCAATATTCGAAAACGTCCAACCAAGGATGAGGCATAAAACGCCACTCATAATTCATGGGAAGAACCATCCCTACGCGTATAAAACGATGTCGACACATGGATAAACAAAATACCCAAAACAACATCCTTCGGTGACAGGGGAGACCCGATTCCATCGAATGTGGCGTAAACACAAGTTAAACTACAATTAATAAATACAAGTAAGCTTCTTGGATGTGGAAAACGTGTGACATCAACCATACTAGGTCTTTAGTCAATCTTAGACATCAACCATACTAGGTCTTTAGTCCATCTTTGGTATCAACCATACTAGGTCTTTAGCCCATCTTAGACATCAACCATACTAGGTCTTTAGTCCATCTTCGGCATCAACCATACTAGGTCTTTAGCCCATCCTAGACATCAACCATACTAGGTCTTTAGTCCATTTTCGGCATCAACCATACTAGGTCTTTAGCCCATCTTAGACATCAACCATACAAGGTCTTTAGTCCAAGCCACCAAGTTCAATCCTACTGGATCTTTACCTTGGGAAACCCACCATCTGAAACAAGCATACTCGACTTAAATATATAGACATGACCCCAAAAGAATAACTAATGCATTCAAATAATGTAAATCTCAAATATAATGCAATTCATGCAATGCAAACCCCAAGCCTACATCGAGCTTATTAAAATCGGGCGAATGCCCTCAAGACTCAACCGAGTCCAAAACTGAGCCCTCTGCTCAAAGATCTAACGATCGTTTATCAACATCAACTCATGCAAATAAAATGTATCTAACCCACATCATGCAAACACACGCTCCGAGGCATGATAATCTCACAACCCCTTCATTGCCACCTTCCCAATGAAGTCAAATCATATATGCATCTATATGTGTGTGTATACGTATATGCAACTCTTTCATAACTCAACAATGCATATAACCCACCAAGATTCATTAGACCCAAAGGTACTAAGAATACAAAATCATCAAACGGTCTTCGCACATAAGACCAAACTGTTGATCCAAACCCTCAGTGATTTGATAATGACCCTATCTTAAATACTTAGTGAAAATTGTAAGTAAACAATATGTATCAGAGTTTCACTATCGCTGATAAGTACTAAGATCTTACAGTACTGCTGATAGGAACTCTCGCACTTTTAGATTAAACATTCAGCGAACACTGTTCACCATATCGCTGAGTCTGTTCAGTTCTTATGGTGATCGCTGATAAGTTAGTTGTTTACTTATGATCCCTGAAGACAAGATTCACGTCAACAAAGGTTCTACGCTGAAGTCGAAGATCAAGCTCAAGAACCAGCGACAAGTCTCCTAATGAACTGATGCGGATCAGCGAAGACTCAGATTTGTCCACTCAACGTGAAGTATCAAGTACAAGACTTCAGCTATCGCTGAACTTTATCATTCGCTGAATAGTAAATGATAATCGCTGAATCAACGAAAGCTGATCATGAAGTCCTCCGTACAAAGTACTTTTGTCTTAACCTCCCTTGCACGCCACCGTACGAAATGTCAGAAAAGAACCTCCGAAAATCTGAAATCGTACAACCACTCTGATACTACACTGTTCATTCATGCGGCTACTAAGGTTGTCAACAAAGGTCAATGACATGCAACCAATCCGCTGATGACACGTGTAAAGTGTATACTGAAATGTATTAAATGCATGCAGTATATAAAGAGATGAACTCACTTCTTTTGAAGTAACTTGCTAACTCTGGACAAGTTCAAATCTCTCAAAATAGGATTTTATTAGTAATCTCCTTATCTTTCTTAGTGCAAGAAAACCTTAGTGTTCCAACTTGTTTAGATTTAGGTTTATCCTTAATCTTGTTTCCACAACAAGCTGTAAATTGTTAATGATTTATCAATAAACAATTTAGAAAAGTAAAATAGTGTGTTTGTATTCAACCCCCCCCCCCCTTCTACAAACTTGTTTAAGCCTTTCGGGACCAACAAGTGGTATCAGAGCAGATTTGTTTAATCTCATAAACAAGATCTAATCTAAGATATTTCTCTTCCTTGCTATTATCTGAAAATGGCCAACTCAAACTCAAACACTCACTATATTGACAATGGTTCTTTTGCAAAACCCCCTAGATTTTCCAGAGACAACTTCAACTTATGGAAAAATAGGATGACACTCTTCTTAGAAGGTGTAGACCCTACTATACCTTACTATCTTGAAAACGGTCCACACATCCCTGTAACGATTGATCCTGCCGTTCCAACCACTGCAACTAGAGCTGCTATTCCAGAAAGGCTGATTCCAAAGGAAATCCATCATTGGACCGATGAAGACAAGAAGAAAGTGGCTATAGATACAAAAGCCAGATCCATACTATCCATGGCTCTTCCTGACGAAGTCTACCATTCCGTCATGAACCTGAAATCCTCAAAAGCCATGTGGGACACAATATGTGTTCAGTATGAAGGAACGTCTGAAGTCCAGGATTCAAGAAAGATCAACCTGGTAAGACAATACGAAAGTTTCATCTCTGGTAAGAATGAAACTCTCTCTGAAGTACATCAACGTTTTAATTGCTTAATTATAGATCTTAAAACGATTGGTAAGGAATATTCTAACTTTGAAGTTCTGACAAAGTTTTTAGAATGTTTACCTGAAAGCTGGGACAATTATTCCATGTGTCTCAAGCTGTCAAAAGATCTAAGATCAATGACACTTGCTACCTTATATGGCACTTTGCTGAATCATGAGCAATCTAGCCATCTTAAGAAGAATCTTGTAAAAGATTCCAAAAGCACCCATGTTGCTTTAATCTCAGAGGAACCTTCTACTCAGCGACCCGTGGTCACTATCACTGAGTTAGAAAGTAACTCTGAAAGGTCATCAGATTCTGATTCTTCAGATGATGAATCCTTGGCTCTCCTAACTAAAAAGTTCAGGAGATTCGCCAAGAAGAAATTGTTTAGAAAGAACAAAACTCTTTCTATAGCTGACAAGCCTAAGTCATCAGCTTTTGTTGATAAGGCTACTGCTACTTGTTTTAACTGCGAAAAGACAGGTCATTTCGCTAACGAGTGCAGGTCAAAGAAAATCATGAGACCTTCAGCCTTTACAAAGAAATCCTTTGTTCCAAGGAATAAAGACGACAAATACTTAAAGCTGAAGGAGAAGTATGCAAAGCTGAAAAGCTTTAAGAAGAAAGGAAAAGGCATGATGGCTGACTATGATTGGGCTGCTTCTGATGAAGAAGCCTCATCATCTGATTCTGAAGATGATGAAGCAAATCAATGTCTCATGGCCAAGATTGAAGAAGAGGAAGAAAGTTCAGACATTCCCTCCACTTCAACATCTGCCATTCAGGTATCACCCTCCTTCTTTACCAATATTGTAAATATTGATGAAGCTGATAGTCTCCGTAAAATCGAACTACTGACTAGAAGTTTATACGAAGCCATGAACGGCAAAGCTGTGGTTGAAAACCAAAATCTTGATCTCGCTGAAAAGCTTAAAAATTGCCACCTTCAAATAGAAAAGCTTTCTAAATTTGAAGAAGATTTTAAAGATCAAGTCCATTTAAATCAGCTAGTCAAAATCGAACGAGCGGAAGCTATCGCTGCATTAAAAGCTGAACAAGCTACTGTTGAAGGATGGTGTAATTCTTCAACAAAGATCACTGAGATAATTAAGGCTCAGATTCCTCTGAGTGATAAACGTGGTCTGGGTTATAAATATGATACTCCAATTCCAACCACTGAACGTTCAATGCTTAAATTTGGAACGTTCGTATCCTCAGTAGCTGACACTTCTTCATCTCAGTACTCCTCGTCGATTACACCAATCCCTGAGGAAACTCCTACCTCCTCAAAAGGTAAGGAGAAAATGGTTTATTCAAAACCTACCTCTGTCTCTAAAGATAAAGGTAAAGGAATTGTAATTTATCAAAATCCTCAGAAGGGTACTTTAGTACCTAAGCTGAATGCTTCCAAAGCCTTAGTGATTCATTCATCTGGTTCTAGAAATCAGACCTCTGGATCAGTTCAGCGACCTACTCCTAGACTCAGAGTAGATGTCCTTGGTAAGAAATCTGAAGAACTGAATGTTCGTCCTATTTCAAAAACCAATAGTGTACTTGGTGCTGGCACTTCAAATTCCAAATTAAAAGCTCAGCACACAAGTGGTCCTAGAACTAATTTTAGTTATAGGAAATGTTATCACTGTGGACTTACCGATCATATTGCAAGTAAGTGTCCCACAGCCACCAAAGCTGATAAGATAGCTAAGGTGAAGATAGCACCCAAGAAGACCAAACCAGTTGCAAGTCAGGTCAAGGTGACTCCTACCGCTGAGGTCAAGAAATTGACCAAAGTGAAGAAAGACAAAGCTGAATCTTCAAATGCTGCGAAGACTGCTGAACCCATTCCAACCACTTCCACTGACAAACGCGTATACATGGTGAAGTGGGTACCCAAGCAAAACTAATCTTCCTTTGTATTGCAGGTTAAGAAGGGTATCTGGTATCTCGATAGCGGATGCTCTAGACACATGACTGGAAAGAAAAGCCTGCTCGCTGAATACAAGGAAGAGAAGGGTCCCTCTGTGACTTTCGGTGGAAATGGAAAAGGACACACCCGAGGGTATGGTGTACTTTCAAATGGTACAACATCCTTCAGAAGAGTCGCATATGTTGAAGGGCTGAAGCATAATCTTCTGAGCATCAGTCAGCTTTGCGACATGGATAACAAAGTGATTTTCACTAAGGAATCCTGCTTTGTCTCTGACAAAAAGGAGAAGATAGCTCTCAGCGGTTATCGTTTGGAAAATGTTTACGTTATAAACATGGACTCAACAACCACTGAGAACTCCTGTTTCTTCTCAAAGGCATCTTCTGATGTCAACTGGCTATGGCACAAGAGGCTTTCACATCTCAACTTCAAGACACTGAATACTCTTTCATCCAAAGAGTTAGTCACTGGTCTACCTCAACATTCATACGCCAAAGAATCCTTATGTTCAGCGTGTGAAAAAGGGAAGCAGACCAAGGCAAGCTTTAAGTCCAAGCAAGTTTCCTCAGTGTCATCTCCTCTTCAACTACTCCATATGGATTTGTTTGGCCCCGTTAACAAACAATCCATCGCTGGAAAGAAATATACGCTGGTCATAGTTGATGAATTCTCTCGTTACACATGGGTAACGTTTCTCCGGTCTAAGAGTGACACCCCTGAAGAACTCATCACCTTTGTTCGGAAGATGGAAACTCTGAACAATATGACTGTTCGCTCAATAAGGAGTGATCATGGAACTGAATTCAAAAACAGTTCTCTTGATTCCTTCCTTGAAAGCAAGGGTATTTCTCACAACTTTTCGTCAGTGAGAACACCACAACAAAACGGAGTCGCTGAAAGAAGAAATAGAACAATTATTGAAGCTGCACGTTCAATGCTCAGCGATTCTCACCTGCCTACTCAGTTTTGGGCAGAAGCTGTCAACACGGCTTGTTTTACGCAAAACATGTAAAGCCTGTATCCCGGTATGTAATTTATTAGTCTTAACTTTTCTTTTAAGTTCGTTTATTGTGGTTTCCGTATACGGGGTTAGTCGAGTTGGGTCAAATCGTTAAGTATCGGAATTTTTAAATTAGTTGGGTTAAGGTAAGATGTTGGATTGTTGAGGGGCCATTCATGGATTTGGACAAAAATGTGTATGGATTCGGCCCATGCAGTTTTTGTAGAAAACCCACATTTTTTTAGTTGTTGATATTGTGTAGCCGTGAGTTTTGAACAAAAGAAAACAAAAAAAAAAAACCTATCCCATAACCTTAAGATCATCTTCCTCCTTTTCTTGGTGGTGCGGCCGGGAGTGAAGGATCGAGAGAAAGAGAGAGACAACCGTGAGTGAGAAAGAGAGTCAGCAGCGAGAGAGAGAAGTAGAGAGAGCGAGAGAGATCGAGAGTGGAGGGAGAAGCCGCCGGAGATCGCCTGTTGCCGCCGCTGCTGCCGCCGGGAGCTCGCCGGAGGAGTCGAGAGGAGGAAGAAAGGTCGGGACCAGGTGCAGCGGGTGCGCCATCGCCGCCGGCGTAAGGTAACTCTCTTTTCCGTTCCTTCTCTTATTTTTCGGTGAGACAATCAGCGGCGCCGCCGCCGCCGCGCGCCGCCACTGTGGTGGCTGGGTGTCGGGTGGTGGTGGTTGTGTGCGTTGGCAGTGGGTGACGCGTGGTGTGACCAGACCTTAGTCTCTATCGAGCCTTTAACCCGTGACTTAATCGATTAAGTCGAATCGTTCAAACCGTTTTTAAAAGTTATCTTTTTATGCGAAAATATGGTTCAGCCCCTGTTTTGTGACGGCAATAACTTTTCCGTCGTAACTCCGATTGAGCCGAAACTGGCGCCCACGCTTCGAGCTCGGGACCGGGCACGTTTTCTGTGTTTTAGCGGAAAATTGGTTCGGCCTTGAGTTGGGAGAAAAAGTGGTCGCAAGTTCTGCGGTTCGTCATTTTATGTAAAATTTCCTGGAATCTGTCTCTGTTTTGCGTAAGCTGTAACTTTCTGCTCGTAACTCGGTTTGGGGTGAAATCGGTGCCAAAAGTTCCCTTTTTGAGTCTAGAAACTTTTCTGTGTTTTCTGCAAAACCCAGTTCGGGGCGTAGCATGGGTCGAATTGTCGTTTTATACTGAAGGGTGCTGAATTTCGCTGTGCTGGAAACTGTTTTTGTAAAATCCGTAATAAATTGTAGAAAAATCGTTAGGAGGCGTATAATATGTCCTTGGAACCCTAACTCAGAGTACTTTCTGGTCATGGAATAATATTGGGAATTTTCTGGGTTTAAAGGTGACGAAACAGGTCCCGAACAGACCTGTTTGGCGAGAACGGAAAATAGTTTTAGTGACGGTTTAAGCGTGTGTCGTGTCATAGGGTCCGGGTATCGTATTGACACGTTTTAACATGTGTTTAGGTGCTGGGAAGTGACCGTAATTGTGAAGCTTGAATTGTGTTATTAAGCTGGGCGCGCATTCGAGGTGAGTTCTCTCACTGTGTAGTTAGGGGTTGTATGCATGTCATAATAGTTTGTATGTACTATTGTCTTTGTGGTGTGAACTAGTTGTTTGTGGTGTGTAATATTTGATTGGTTTGAATGCTTGGTATAAATGTGTCACATTACAATTCGGTGGGACCGAGGCCTCGATGGTACTGAGGTGTTGGTTACATTACAATTCGGTGGGACCGAGGCCTCGATGGTACTGAGGTGTTGGATACATTACAATTCGGTGGGACCGAGGCCTCGATGGTACTGAGGTGTTGGATACATAATTACTTGTAGATGTTTACTCGTTTTATGTAACTGTGATGTTGTTGCTTATGTGCGGATAGGGGTGATGTGTATATAATTCCTATCTGCGCATGTGTTGGAATTCACTAAGCTTCGTGCTTACCCTTTCCCAATAAACTGTGGTTTCAGGTGCGGGCGGCTCCAAGGCGTGACGAGTACACACTGGCGCGCGAGAAGAGCTGGTTGCTTTATGATTTTAATAATTAAACGTTTATTCCGCTGGTTTTATTTTTATAAAGACATTAATTATGTGTTTGCAAACGAAACGTTGGGATCATTTATTGAGTTGTTATCAATGAATTGTTTATTTAAAAATTTAAATTTGCTAGTAATTTTTGGGACGTTACAACTTGGTATCAGAGCCAGGTTGAGTGAATCAAACGCACCTCAGTGTGTTTGGTCTCAAGTTGCGGCTGGGAAATTTTCAAATTCTTTATTAAATCTTTTTGGAAATAAAAGAAAAAGTAAAGACCCGTTCGAGGAACGGTGATCGGAGGCGCAGTGTGTACAGTCAGCCGGAGCCAAAGGGGAAAGGTACGGTACTTAGTGTTTCATTGCTTTCTAGATCATAGAGTATGCATGCTAGATTGCCTGTTGTTGACACTATGCGGTATGTTGAACTGCTTGCTATTAGGAATTTATGCGAATTATGATAGGTTACTAAGTGGATGCCCTCTAGGTTGTATGCAGTAAGAGATTTATAGCCTTAGAATATTCGATTTAGTTCTATTGCGCAGCTCTTGTTTGAGTCCAACCGTTCTAGGATAGAGTCTTGTATTCGACTGTCTATTTATTTCGCACTGCATATGATCGGGTATTCGCAAGGTCACTCGTCATAATTAGTAGGGATTCGGTAGTAGCAAGGGTAGTGGGATAAGAGGAAATTCCTAGGGAGCTAGGAAGGGTGGATGTATATATGTGCTGGTGCAGGCATATGGTTAATTATATATTTAATTGTCGTTGTATGATCGGGGTGACCGATGGTTTATTAAGTATACAATTGTGACTGTCTGATCGGGGAGACCGATGGTTTTATATATACAGTAGTTGGATGAGTTGCCTGTTTAGGATATGTTCTTGAACTGGCATGTGTGGATTATTTATATTATGTGTATAGTTTCGGCGAGAAACTACTTGGACCCTCGGGATGAGACTCGGAACGAGCGATGATAGGTGTGGAAGGTAGTAGTAGAGCTCCTACTACCGGAAGCACAAGATCAATGCTCGAGTCGGGGAAGTCACGAGGAATCCAAGGAGTTGGGCGTGAGTGTTGTTAGTGTGCGTTGTTATGTGCTAATAACGCGTTGTATTATCTACCCTGAATAGCCGTCACGAGGAGAGACAAATATAGTAGATCCACTGGTACATGTGTGTACTTGATTTGCTTGAGGTGATGATCGTTGGGGTAGTGATGAAGGTTCTAGACTAGTAGTCGTTGGAATAGAAAGACGATTCTAATATTAGTCACTTGGAGTGACGATAAGGATGATATTTGTTGTAAGCAGATCATTTCGAACCAAGATGGAAGATTGTGCTAGAGTCATAGGCTTATAGAGCCGACTTTGATTTGAGGAAAAATCGTAGGGATTATTTGACGTAATTTTTCCATCTTGCCCTAAGAGGCTTAAATGTCCGGAGGACGATAGTGGTTTAGAAAGGTAGAGAGGAGCATGAGTCGAGACGTTGAAGGTCGACTGAGTCGTGCACAGAGTTTATTTTGAAAATAGGATTGCATTAACTAATCCTTGTGTTTCCAATCCTCATATGGATCGTGTTTTGAAACTTTGGGAAATGTTTAGCACACACACAAGATTTCGAATTATAGTTTTGAAAATGCTTGAAACCGTTTATCACGGGGGTTGAAAACTTTGTAAAAGATTGTTTCATTTGATTATTTTTCCAACGGTTCTTTCGGGTACGATAATATCCGTGTTTTGTGGTGGTTAAGATGTTGGGTAAGTGACTACGGCTTGAGACTCTAACATTGGAACTCCTCCACATGTGTTAGAGTTGAGACGGAAAGTTACATTCCACGATGTCTGTCTAAAGGCTATTTTAGTGATTTGTCTAAAATGAGTTTGGAATTCTAGTGTCGCTTAACTTTTCGTTCGAGAGTTTGTGTTACTAAGTGTTTATTTTGCGAATAGTTCAGTGTGTGGATTGATTCATACGTGACATAAGTGATGCATGGAGGAATTTTGGTAACATTTCATAAGGAGTTGTTTAGTGCGCTTTTTAGTCAGCTAAAGGTTTTATTGACATTTTCATGAATATGCGATTTATCGACTTAGGGGTATGCATACTGGGGTAACCTTTGTTCTCGGCATTTTGATGAACGAGTCGTGCAAGAAAATGCTTTAGTTCCTTTTTGTCGAAATGAAAGACCATTTGATCCAAGGAGTGTTTTAATGTTGTAAACATCATGCATACGATTACAATGTGTTATATTTTGGAAATATAAATGCGTAGATTTTTGACATTCGGTTAATTTAGAATTACCGATCTTTTTTTTTGGGAAATTAAAAACTTTTGCTTTGGAGGAAACGAGTATTTTGAGCATTTTCGATAAATACATTTTTTAAACTATAATGTTTTGGCGTTATATGTCCCAAGTACGAAACTTGAGGAAGTGTTACAAGCTTGCATGCCTGCCCCCAGTTTGAGATTTTACGAGTTTTTTAGTCGATATTTCCAATTATTAGAAGCGGACTGGTTTCTGTCTTCAAGTTTGCAACTTACACGAGACAATTGTGTTTTAACAAAAATATATTTGTAAACCGTGTCATCGTTTTGTGTGACTAGCTGACGCGCGAAAAATTTGTGGCGAACCCTGTGCCACGTCATTTATGATTAAAAAGAGGAATTTTTGAATCAAACGTCGTGAAACTTGTTTTGAATTATGTGCACACCTTGGTCGGACCCTGTTTAAGGTCAGCGGTTACCTTAAGTGCATGTCATGAGTCAATCCATACTGGAATCAAGGCGGTTCATTTTAAAGAAATTATTTTTTTTACGCTTTGCTTTTGTGTGAGTAAACCGAACTGCAATGGAACGATTTTCAACGTGATTTTTCCTATGTGGGACGAGCGTGTCCAGTTTTGCGTAACTATCGATCTGGTAATAGTAGTTATATTGCTTACGATCTTTTTGAGATGAAAATCCTGATGTTGAAAATATTTTGTAAATGATTTTGTGAACCATTTGGGGAAATGTGCTTTTAAGTGTCATGTGTCATTTCGAGAATATTCAGGGTATGAGTCCTTTTGGAAAACTCTTTTGTTTAACCCGTGTTGAGTCTGAGACTAAGGTTGATTTCAGAGTATTGCTTGCTTAAACTTTGTTTAAACGCATTTTCCGACCTATGGGTCTAGCAAGCGTGGAGCATTTTGCTCGGTTTTGACTTGGAGTTAGTCATGGGCCTATTGCCCGGTGTTAATGGCTCGATGTGGAGTCTAGTTGATGAGTTGTTTTTGTCGCACCGTTTGGCATTCTTTGCACGTTGAGTGTTTACAGGTTTGGGTGAGTGAGTCAATCCGGAATAGGCATGTTGTTGGTAGGCTGTTTGCTTTGGATCCTTAGACACGTTAGTCAGTCGTTGGTAATGGTCGGTTGGGTATCTCGGGGTGGGACCCCGGTATTCATGTGTTTTTAACCTAGACTTTCCAGTAGGTACTAGGAGGATACAGTTGTGGGCACTTACCTGGGAGGTAGTTCTGGTGTGCTGAGTCTTGAGGCGTTACCTGGGAGGTAGACGTCAAGGTGTATCCTCGATACGGTGTGACTTGGCTTCGTAGAGCAAGTGTGGATGATACGTCGACGGTGGAAGGTAGATATTCCACGTGCGTTAGTACTGTAGGCCAAATAGTATCGGTTAAGGGATTGATGCCCTTTGTTATTAAGAGAATAAATGCGCATCAACCATTTCGAGGTAGGTGGTATAGTTAGGTGTCGACTTTTAGGCTTGAGGCCAAACACCTTTAGTATAATCGGAGAGTTGTAGCCGATTTAAGGTAATTATGGTGATGGTAGTAGTAACCCTGAAATGATCACTTGTGATGAATGGTTAAGGTGGAATGACCTACGTGTGTGTTAGTTGATTTGGTTGTGGGGGATATCTATTTGTGTTCGTGTCTAGGATAATACCACGCTTATGTTTGTTATTGTAATCGGTGGGACCGATGTTCGGCGGGTAGCCGATGTTTGTTATTGTAATCGGTTGGACCGATGTTCGGCGGGTGGCCGATGCTTGTTATTGTAATCGGTTGGACCGATGTTCGGCAGGGGGTCGATGTTTTGTTAATATAATTTATTGAAAATCTTTGGAGTCTATTAGAATTTGTAGAAGTTAATCGTCAAGTAATGATAGGAGGGATCGTAATCGAGTATCCTGTGGAGTATACTGGTGAGCAGCTTTAGAATGGTTAGAGCTTAAAATTTTACTCGGGATGTATGGAATGTCTAAGGTTGGGGAACAACCGAAGTCGCTTGGCTAGGAATGATTCCAAGTGTTGGAGTGTTTTTCCGATCATATTTTCAGTGTCCTAGAAGGAGTACGTTAGTTAGGAAAGTATTCGAGAAGTTTTAGAAAGAATATCAAGTGGGCTTAGGAACCTGAGGTTGAGATGAGGGAGAACTATCCGGAGCTATTCGTAGGCAGAGACTTCGAGGACGAAGTCTAATCCAAGTGGGGGAGAGTTGTAAAGCTCGTATCCCGGTATGTAATTTATTAGTCTTAACTTTTCTTTTAAGTTCGTTTATTGTGGTTTCCGTATACGGGGTTAGTCGAGTTGGGTCAAATCGTTAAGTATCGGAAATTTTAAATTAGTTGGGTTAAGGTAAGATGTTGGATTGTTGAGGGGCCATTCATGGATTTGGACAAAAATGTGTATGGATTCGGCCCATGCAGTTTTTGTAGAAAACCCACATTTTTTTAGTTGTTGATATTGTGTAGCCGTGAGTTTTGAACAAAAGAAAAAAAAAAAAAAAACCTATCCCATAACCCTAAGATCATCTTCCTCCTTTTCTTGGTGGTGCGGCCGGGAGTGAAGGATCGAGAGAAAGAGAGAGACAACCGTGAGTGAGAAAGAGAGTCAGCAGCGAGAGAGAGATTCGCGAGAGAGAGAAGTAGAGAGAGCGAGAGAGATCGAGAGTGGAGGGAGAAGCCGTCGGAGATCGCCTGTTGCCGCCGCTGCTGCCGCCGGGAGCTCGCCGGAGGAGTCGAGAGGAGGAAGAAAGGTCGGGACCAGGTGCAGCGGGTGCGCCATCGCCGCCGGCGTAAGGTAACTCTCTTTTCCGTTCCTTCTCTTATTTTCCGGTGAGACAATCAGCGGCGCCGCCGCCGCCGCGCGCCGCCACTGTGGTGGCTGGGTGTCGGGTGGTGGTGGTTGTGTGCGTTGGCAGTGGGTGGCGCGTGGTGTGACCAGACCTTAGTCTCTATCGAGCCTTTAACCCGTGACTTAATCGATTAAGTCGAATCGTTCAAACCGTTTTTAAAAGTTATCTTTTTATGCGAAAATATGGTTCAGCCCCTGTTTTGTGACGGCAATAACTTTTCCGTCGTAACTCCGATTGAGCCGAAACTGGCGCCCACGCTTCGAGCTCGGGACCGGGCACGTTTTCTGTGTTTTAGCGGAAAACTGGTTCGGCCTCGAGTTGGGAGAAAAAGTGGTCGCAAGTTCTGCGGTTCGTCATTTTATGTAAAATTTCCTGGAATCTGTCTCTGTTTTGCGTAAGCTGTAACTTTCTGCTCGTAACTCGGTTTGGGGTGAAATCGGTGCCAAAAGTTCCCTTTTTGAGTCTAGAAACTTTTCTGTGTTTTCTGCAAAACCCAGTTCGGGGCGTAGCATGGGTCGAATTGTCGTTTTATACTGAAGGGTGCTGAATTTCGCTGTGCTGGAAACTGTTTTTGTAAAATCCGTAATAAATTGTAGAAAAATCGTTAGGAGGCGTATAATATGTCCTTGGAACCCTAACTCAGAGTACTTTCTGGTCATGGAATAATATTGGGAATTTTCTGGGTTTAAAGGTGTCGAAACAGGTCCCGAACAGACCTGTTTGGCGAGAACGGAAAATAGTTTTAGTGACGGTTTAAGCGTGTGTCGTGTCATAGGGTACGGGTATCGTATTGACACGTTTTAACATGCGTTTAGGTGCTGGGAAGTGACCGTAATTGTGAAGCTTGAATTGTGTTATTAAGCTGGGCGCGCATTCGAGGTGAGTTCTCTCACTGTGTAGTTAGGGGTTGTATGCATGTCATAATAGTTTGTATGTACTATTGTCTTTGTGGTGTGAACTAGTTGTTTGTGGTGTGTAATATTTGATTGGTTTGAATGATTGATATAAATGTGTCACATTACAATTCGGTGGGACCGAGGCCTCGATGGTACTGAGGTGTTGGTTACATTACAATTCGGTGGGACCGAGGCCTCGATGGTACTGAGGTGTTGGTTACATTACAATTCGGTGGGACCGAGGCCTCGATGGTACTGAGGTGTTGGTTACGTTACAATTCGGTGGGACCGAGGCCTCGATGGTACTGAGGTGTTGGATACATTACAATTCGGTGGGACCGAGGCCTCGATGGTACTGAGGTGTTGGATACATTACAATTCGGTGGGACCGAGGCCTCGATGGTACTGAGGTGTTGGATACATAATTACTTGTAGATGTTTACTCGTTTTATGTAACTGTGATGTTGTTGCTTATGTGCGGATAGGGGTGATGTGTATATAATTCCTATCTGCGCATGTGTTGGAATTCACTAAGCTTCGTGCTTACCCTTTCCCAATAAACTGTGGTTTCAGGTGCGGGCGGCTCCAAGGCGTGACGAGTACACACTGGCGCGCGAGAAGAGCTGGTTGCTTTATGATTTTAATAATTAAACGTTTATTCTGCTGGTTTTATTTTTATAAAGACATTAATTATGTGTTTGCAAACGAAACGTTGGGATCATTTATTGAGTTGTTATCAATGAATTGTTTATTTAAAAATTTAAATTTGCTAGTAATTTTTGGGACGTTACAAAACAGGTCGCTGATAGTCAAAAGATTCAAAAAGACAGCCTATGAACTTTTTCATGGAAGAAAGCCTTCAATCAGCTTTCTTCACATCTTTGGTTGTCAGTGTTTCATACTGAACAACAGAGATGCCCTTGGAAAGTTTGATCCTAAGGCTGATGATGGAATCTTTCTTGGATACTCCTCAGTTTCCAAAGCCTTCAGAGTCTTCAACCGAAGAAGACAAACTGTAGAAGAAACTATTCACGTCACGTTTGACGAATCCCGTTCAGCGAACTCTAAACCGAACGCTGATACAGAAGAACTGAATCAATGGATGTTTTCTCATCTTTGTGATTCAGAAGATGTTCCCACTACTCATACTCATACAACTGAAAATGATGGTCCTACTATCATTCCCAATATGCAGAATAGTGAAGCTGAAACATCTTGGGTCTCAGCTGTTCCTATAAATACTATACCCGCAGTTGATCCAAATGTCTCAGAAATTCCATCTATTTCTCAGCAATCAGTGAATGAAGTGACAAATGCAAGCATTCCTCTCTTAGCTGATTATCCAGAAGTAGCTGAAGCCTCATCTTCAGTTTCTCCAGTTCAGACTGAGTCAGCGACGCATGCTCCGGCTCAGCGATGGACTGTAAATCACCCAATCGATCAAATTCTTGGTGATCCCAACGCTGGTTTTCAGACTCGTAGAAGTGCAGGTAATATTTGTTTATTTGTTAACTTTATTTCTCTAACTGAACCAAAGAAAATAGATGATGCCCTCAGAGATCCAAACTGGGTCAGCGCTATGCATGAAGAGCTGACTGAATTCGAAAGAAACAAAGTTTGGAAACTTGTTCGGAGACCAACTGACAAAACAGTGATAGGCACTAAGTGGGTCTATCGAAACAAGTTGGACGAACATGGTACTGTAACTCGCAACAAAGCTCGTCTTGTTGCTCAGGGATACAGACAAGAGGAAGGTATAGATTATGACGAAACCTTTGCTCCAGTAGCAAGACTTGAATCTATTCGTCTTTTCTTAGCATATGCTGTACACAAAAACTTCACTGTACATCAAATGGATGTTAAGTCAGCGTTTCTAAATGGAAAGCTGAATGAAGAAGTTTATGTGGAACAACCTCCAAGATTCTCAGATCCTAAGCGTCCAGGTTATGTTTATAAGCTGGATAAGGCACTTTATGGCTTGAAGCAAGCTCCTCGTGCATGGTATGACACTCTTTCTACTTATCTTCACCTTGAAAAATTTGAGAGAGGTAAGATTGACAAAACTCTGTTTTTTAGAAAAATAAAAGGTCACATCATTTTAGTTCAAATATATGTTGATGACATTATATTTGGTTCTACTAACCCTGAGCTTTGTACTCGTTTCGCTGATAGAATGAAAGATGAGTATAAAATGAGTATGATGGGTGAACTAACATATTTCCTTGGTCTTCAGATTAAGCAAACTGAAAAAGGAACTTTTATAAATCAGGGAAAGTATGTTAAAGATATGCTGAAAAAATTCGACTTAACTGAAAGTTCAGCTATGAAAACCCCTATGGCACCACCGCTGATACTTGATAAGGACACAAAGGGTGTTCCTGTCAATGTCACGCTGTACCGTGGGATGATCGGCTCACTACTGTATCTTACAGCTAGCCGACCCGATATTATGTTTGCAACATGTCTGTGCGCACGATATCAAGCTGAACCTAAGATATCTCATATGAAAGCTGTAAAGCGAATCTTTCGATATCTTAAGGGTACAGCGAATCTAGGTCTTTGGTATCCCAAAGATTCAGGATTCGATCTAACCGCCTATTCAGACAGTGATTTTGCAGGTTGCAAAATGGATAGGAAAAGCACCACAGGAGGATGTCAGCTCCTGGGTGGAAAGCTGGTAAGTTGGACAAGTAAGAAGCAAAACTCAGTGTCCACTTCCACAGCTGAAGCTGAGTATGTAGCCGCTGGAAGCTGCTGTTCTCAAGTCTTGTGGATGAGAAATCAACTACTAGACTATGATCTTCAGCTCTCCAAAATTCCAATCTATTGCGACAGCACAAGTGCCATCGCTATAGCAAACAATCCAGTGCTACACTCAAAGACAAAACACATAGAAATCAGATATCATTTTATCAGAGATCATGTTATGAATGGTGATATAGAACTTCATTTTATCCCAACTGATTATCAGTTAGCTGATTTGTTTACCAAACCTCTTGATGAGACAAGATTCAACTTTCTCATCAGCGAGCTTGGAATGCTGAACTTTGAAGGATAAATCTTCAGCGGTTCACATTTAATCAGCGATACGTTTATACATTCTAGTATAGGCTCTGGATAAAATAAACTTGTACAATCCATTTCATCATCTTCTCTCTGAATAAATTGGGTTAAACTGATATCAAGGTATGTTTTCTCTGACAAAACGCATGAAAATGCAAGATTTCAAATTCTTTCATCGCTGAATATTTAACAGCGATATTTTGAAATTTCTTAAAACCCTCACTGATATTTCTATTCAGTGCTTCATATTTTCCAAAGAGTCCCTGAGTTTTTTTTTTTTTTCAAAACCTCAGAGACAACGAAAGAATGTGAAAGGACAGTTGTGACGTCATTGCAACGGACAACACCAGGCACGCTCTTTTTCTGACACACGTTTGCACGTTTCGTTGTCTATCCAATCAAATGCAAACACGTGTCCGTGTCATGATGAAAAACTTTCCCGCTCAAGTTTTTCTCTCTCTACTCTCTTCCTATATAAACACTCTCAAAGTTTATATTTGTCTTTTACGCGAATCAATCTTTCTCCGCAAGAAAAGAACACTGTTGCATTTTGTGCTCTCAATCTTCAAGAACTGTTCATCATCTTCTTCATCAAACTCAAGGTTAATATGTTCTTATCTATTATCAAATGCGAATAACTTGTTTTCGATCTTATCATTGTTTTACACAAGATCAAACAAAAGAACTCAAAAATAAAATCATTTTCTTTCATGGTTTTATAAACACAACCATTTCATGGTTGTTCTTCAAGTTTTAAATCTAAAATCTTAAACTTGTTCTTCTTTCGTATCCATTTTTTTTAAAACTGGAATACAAGGCTTATGGGTGTTTTATTCGTTTTTTTTTCAAAAAAAAAAAAAAAAAACAAGAAAAACCCTAATCTTCATTAAGACTTTTTGTCTGAATGAAATGGACAAAATTCGAAAAATCTTAATGGAAATTTTCTTTCCACATTAAGATATTTCTTATTTGTTAACATCTTTGGTTGAACTGATAATACAGTGAAATGGCAACTTCAAAGTTGAATGTTACCGCTGAGTCCATCTCCGCTGATTCTGAGGAACTGGAAATCACCAAAGCTCCTCAGGTTAAGTTTGAGCTGGATCAACTAGACTGGACAAAGGCAAACAACCTTTCAGCGCTTCTCGAGTTTCCTCCTCGGAAGCAGGTATCCCATCTAGACGACGCTGTAAATTTTTTGAAGAATAGCCCCATCTACACAGCACTGACAATCACACCTCCTGCCAGTCAGCGTCTATTATCCCAATTCTGGTATTCTGCCAGACACACCGACCTACCCTCAGCCAAAGATCCATCTAAAACCATCGACTGCATACTCAGCGATACTGAGTATGGCACCATCAAGATAACCCCCGCAATAATCCGCAAAGCTCTGAAATTCCCTAACGCTACCTCAGAAAATCCTTTCATTCCATTTCCTGACCACAAGAAGCACGCTGACAGGGAAGAAATCATTGCTTTCCTTGATGCGATGGGTTACATCTGGGAGACTGGAAGAGACAAGCTACCTGAGAAGAAGCTGACGCTGATAAAGAAATCCAAGATGCCCAGCGAGATGAACTTCATCTTCGCTCACCTGATCAGCTGCATGACAGCGAAATCCGGATCTTCTGATCAAGCCGCTCAACCTCAGCAGGCCATGGGTTACGCACTGCTGAAAGGTCTCAACATTGACTGGGCCTCCATCATCTATGAAGACCTCATTCAACGTGTTGATTCTGCCGCTGACCGACCAGCATGGGTTCCTTACCCACGATTCATCAGCGCCATCTTTCAATATGGCCTGAAGGACAGCTATCCTGAAGAGGGTGATCTGAAACTCTCTCAGATTGGCCCTAAAGTTCTCGACTTCAAGCCTGTCGCCTACGAGGTACGTCTCTCTACCCTTCTCACTCTACTTAATTCTCCGCTTTCTGTGGCTCCTTCAGCGACTATACCCCTCGCTGATTCCCAGGCCACAAAATCCATTCCTTCTAAGAAAAGGAAACAATCTCTTACCCCTCTTGATTCCAAAAGGATCAAGAAAACCAAGGAGCAACCCCAGCAACTCCATGCTGAAGACTCCTCAGCTCATTCTGAAGAGCTGAAGGAAAGTTCCGTGGTACGCTCTGCCACACCAATTCAAGCCATCCCTTCTAAACCTACTTCAGCGTCTTTAAACGCTGAGGTTAGAACTTTGGAATCTACCCAACCTTCGTCAGTCTCTCAAAAGACTGATGAAGTACTTCTCAGCGAATCCAATGCTGAACTTGAAACCCAACCCCAATTCTTATCCTTCGCTCCTCCCTCTACTTCTTTGGACACTCCTCCAGTCAAAACTGGAGATGCCATCATTCAAGAAGCCGTTGAAGCTTCTCAGCGAATGACGAAGAAAGGACCTGCAGAGATCTCCATCCCTCACGGAACTTTTGAGGGAGATATGGAACACTATGGAGGGACTCGAAACTTTGATGAGTTCGTCAACGCTCCTGCAGGTACAGATCCCACCTTAAACACTGTCACTAAACCTGAAACTTCTGAGCTTTCCTTTGTTCACAAGTACTTATATGTTACAGGTCCTTATTTGGGAGACATCAACCAGTCTCTGAAGTCTATGGAGATGAAACTTACGGATCTCACCACCGGTCTATCAAATAACTCTACAGCTGTAACAAACGCTGGAGAGAATCTGACGAAGCTGACTACTGTGGTGGAAAAGAAGGCCTCCTCTGATGACATCAAAGACCTTGATAAAACTCTCGCCGACTTTGCCAAAGTGCTCTCCGACATCTACACTGACTACACCAACCTCAAATCATCAGTTTCCACCATTTCCAGCGAGGTTACAACGCTGAAGAAATCGGTTGGTACACTCGAAGGTGATATGTCAGTGGTCAAGACCGACTTGGGCTCAGTGAAGACCGATCTTAGTTCTGTCAAGACAATGATCGAGACGCTGGTGAACAAGGCAAATAATCCAGCTCCTGCTCCGGCCCCTGCACCTGTTTTGGACTCATTCACCGCAGAGGATCGCCAAGAGCTGAAGAAAATCACGCCTGCTATTTCTGGCCTAGAAGACAGAATAGCTAAGCTTGAAGGTTGTGTGAAAGTCTCTGGCCCAGAAGACAGAGACAACACCAATGCTGAGTCTACCCATTCCTCCCCCGCCCATCATGAGAAAGAGGGGGAGAAGAGCGCTGAACAGGAAAAGAGCGCTGAAGATCAAAATAAGAGCGCTGAAGACCTTTCCCATGATGAATCTATCAGGGGAGAGGGTAATGAAGATCGGATTACTGGACCTCAGGGAGATGAAAACCCTGAGGGAACCGAGAACCTCGCCTCTGTATCTGAGGGGGAGCAACTCGAAGAAGATGCTGAGGAATCCGAAGCAGAAGAAGACGAAGACATCGACATCCCTGAAGCTGAACCATCCTCCTCTCCAAGGAACGATGATGATGATGATGAAGATGACGATGATTTCTTTGTTGTCAAACCTGCTCCTCGAACCAAAGCTCTTAAAGGTATTTCAATAAAAGAACCTTCAGGGGAGAAGACAAAGACAAAGCACTCAGCCTCTGGCGCTGAGAAGAGCAAAGACAAAGGCATCGCTGAAGATGATAATCTGGCGATCCTACTTGCAAAGCCGATTTGTCAGGTACACTAAACTTATTTTTCCTTCCCTGATCATCTCTGAAAAATCAGTTATCCATTCCACAAACACCATACACATCCACATTTTTTTTTCTATCTTTTCTACCCAAGTTCTTCTACCCAGTTCTTATTTGTAAGATCGCTGCGTTTCAGCTAGTCCTCTCCCCTGTTTGAGGATATCGCTGAAAGATCTTCTATTGCGACTTCACCAATAATTCCAGCTACCGCTGAAGACATAATCCCAGTCTTAGATTTAATCTCTGAGACTGATGAATCAGAAGAACAACCTCTCTCGCACAGAAACAGACCTTCCTCAGTTCCTCAAAAGAGGAGAGAAGAAATGATAAAGCGATTCGAGGATCAGCGAATCATCCTAAGGCGCGATCAACTACCTTCAGTTCCTCCTAAGTTAAAAATTTCAAAAGCTGAATACCAGGATCATCTCAGAGCTGAACGCCTCATCGCTGAAAGGAAGAAAGCTGAAGATAAATACAGAGAATACGCCATCAAGCTCACTCAAGAATCTGTCAAAGACCCCAAGCTGAAGCGTATTCCCATTCAAATCCAACGAAAGCTTTGGGAACAAGCCCAGAAGATCGTGGAAAAGAAAGCTGAAGTTTCTCAGACCACCCTGATCTGGTGTAAAGAGAAAATCCACTTCAGATATCGTCCAGCGAAGATCAACAAGGTATTCATCTCTGGAAGAACCTCCATCGGAGTACCTATTGTTGACATCAAACTGTTCAGAGAAGATGACTCATCTGAAACCTTTCGTGCTGACACTGTAAAAAGGTATGGTCTCTCTGAATGGCTGGAGATGAGGTTAGCTATCCAACCATCAAAATCTAAGTACAAGGATCATTTCGAAAAGCTGATAAACAGACAGATCGATTTGATATCTTCTTGTGTGGATATTCCTCCTGTTCCTGATCTAAAGCCGAAAAGAAAAAGGGGCTCTCCAAGGAAGAAACGTCAAGATTCAAACTCAGGTCCTGTCATACGAAATGAAACTGGAATTGGTTTCTCTCGCGCTGAAGTACTTGGTCCTGATCCTGATCTATCTGCCCTTGACATCTCTTTGCCACCATGTGAACTTTTCGTCCCTGGTAAAGTCATCAGTAATCCTTATGGAATATTCTTTCTTGACTACGACGGACGTAAATGCTTTCAACGGATCGCTGAGCTTCCAATCACTCCAATCGAACAGCTCAAAGATCTCATCTACTGGTGCGACTTCAGAAAAGACATTCAGGCACGACACCTAAAACCCTTGATTTTTGAAGCTGCTCTGAAGCTAAAGAATAAAGGAGAAAAGGTTCCTGACTGGATGATTCCAACTGAAAAGACAACCCTTGATGAACTTCTCATTAAGGAAGAACCCTTTGAAGGCTGACAACAATCACCATTTTTCTCTATTGTATCAGTCATCCTTCAGTACTTGTAATTTATTTCGCTTGTACTTGTAATCTTTCTTATTCATATTGTAACCTGATTCAAAGATTTAAAGAAAGATTTCAGCGAATGTACTTTACTCCATCAGTACTGAAAAGATCCCAGAAAACAGTAAAAGGGACAAATATTTTATGAGTTCTTTTTATCCTTGTGTTTTCATTAAATAACAATTTTCTCTGTTGCTATGTCATAATCAAATAGGGGGAGATTGTTGATCCAAACCCTCAGTGATTTGATAATGACCCTATCTTAAATACTTAGTGAAAATTGTAAGTAAACAATATGTATCAGAGTTTCACTATCGCTGATAAGTACTAAGATCTTACAGTACTGCTGATAGGAACTCTCGCACTTTTAGATTAAACATTCAGCGAACACTGTTCACCATATCGCTGAGTCTGTTCAGTTCTTATGGTGATCGCTGATAAGTTAGTTGTTTACTTATGATCCCTGAAGACAAGATTCACGTCAACAAAGGTTCTACGCTGAAGTCGAAGATCAAGCTCAAGAACCAGCGACAAGTCTCCTAATGAACTGATGCGGATCAGCGAAGACTCAGATTTGTCCACTCAACGTGAAGTATCAAGTACAAGACTTCAGCTATCGCTGAACTTTATCATTCGCTGAATAGTAAATGATAATCGCTGAATCAACGAAAGCTGATCATGAAGTCCTCCGTACAAAGTACTTTTGTCTTAACCTCCCTTGCACGCCACCGTACGAAATGTCAGAAAAGAACCTCCGAAAATCTGAAATCGTACAACCACTCTGATACTACACTGTTCATTCATGCGGCTACTAAGGTTGTCAACAAAGGTCAATGACATGCAACCAATCCGCTGATGACACGTGTAAAGTGTATACTGAAATGCATTAAATGCATGCAGTATATAAAGAGATGAACTCACTTCTTTTGAAGTAACTTGCTAACTCTGGACAAGTTCAAATCTCTCAAGATAGGATTTTATTAGTAATCTCCTTATCTTTCTTAGTGCAAGAAAACCTTAGTGTTCCAACTTGTTTAGATTTAGGTTTATCCTTAATCTTGTTTCCGCAACAAGCTGTAAATTGTTAATGATTTATCAATAAACAATTTAGAAAAGTAAAATAGTGTGTTTGTATTCAACCCCCCCCCCCCTTCTACAAACTTGTTTAAGCCTTTCGGGACCAACACAAACACTCAAACCGACACATATCCAAATAAATTGCAATTAAGCATATAACACATCCAAGACTCCACCTCGAGCCACTAAAACCGGCAAATACTCGAAAGACTCACTTGAGTATAATTCAAGCCTTTAAAGGCCAAAATAAACGTTTGACTAAATACATGTTGCTCACAAGGTTACGTAAACCGAAATATACCGTTATCCAAAATCTTTACCCTTTTTATTTCTCAATTAACCATCGGCCCAAAATAAAAGGTTTACAACTCTCAAAATATTCGTATGGTCAAGATTGACCAAAATCCCCAACTCACACGTTCACATTTTCAAAATGAATCACATCATAGTAATCGCATAATCACAATAAACACTAAAAGTGTATTTTGACCAAATAGCCTTCACTTATGTAATAAGTTAACAAAACCTCTTTCACTGGTGATTTATTCATCAACCACTCAAAATCCCCAAGTGTGGGTGTTTTACAAGATTTGTAAAGTTCAACACTTTGATTAATCAAAACCCACCAATTTACTCAACAATAGATAATTTTGTATAAAGCACATAAATACTTTAAAATAAACATTTTGGCATGTACAACGTTTTCACAAATCAACTTGAACTCACCTTGCTAGATTTAGGCTAAATCTAGATTTTCCCCAACTTGAGCTCCTTTGAAGAAACTTGAATCTTCAAGCTAAATCTTCCAAAAACCCCATGGATGTTGAGTAAAATCTCAAAACCCTAGAATCTCAAGAAAATGGAGGTGAAACTTGAATCTTGCACCAAGAGATGAAACCACAAGCATAAATGATGACGGAACACTTGATTTATAAGAGAAAAGCCCCAAAAATGAGTTAGGATTCATAGGAGAGGGTGGGAGATCGGTTTGGGAGAGAAAGGGGAAAGTTGTGGGGTGAGAAATGGAGAAAAAGGCTGAAAAATTGCATTTGACAGCAACCAGGTGCCTGTCAGCGACTATAACCAGCGACTTTGACACTGGTCATAGTCGCGGGTCACAGTAGCTCTGCGGTACCGAAACTGTTTTGGCCATAACTTCTTCGTTATAGCTCAGTTTTCGCTCCGGAAAGAACCGTTGGACTCGTATTCGAATTCTCCATCCAACAAGACCATAAAATCTAAGTTTTAAACCAAAATCCTATTTTTCATATTTTTCTTAAAAGATCGGTTTCACACTAATTCGAAATTGTACTTAATCGAAAATTATGAGTGTTACAAAAACCTACAACACAATAATCTGAACCAAATCTACAAATAGACAAGATTCAGATCATTAATGCAAGTGTAAATCTGAGTAGAGTATGAAGATATGCACAAACAGTAGTGACAGTCCGCTAAACAGATGAATATGTGCACAGAAAAAATCCAGATCTAATGAGAAGTGGTCCAAATCTAGGAAAAACTGCAGCAATAGAAGAGTACTTCTGGACAAGATCTAAAGAACCAGATCAGATCCAAAGCAAATAAACGAGATCTGGACAAGATCTACAGAGATCAGATCCAAAAGGTAAAGAAAAACGACCTCTGGACAAGATCCAAAAGAATAGATCTAATCCAAAGTAGATAAACGAGATCTGGACAGAATCTAATAGATAGCCGATCCAGAACTAATGATGCAAGAGCTATTGACAAAAAACCCTGATTAGTTTGTTTACATGGTAAAACGAGATGAAAAACCTGAACACATATATTCAGAATCTCCAACAATGACAAAATCGTTTTGCCAACAAGAAAAGGTCCGATGATGAAAACTTATTTAAAAGAAGAACAGAAGAACATACAAGATCTTCAGTGAAAACTTATTCAAAAGAAGAAGAGAAGATCATACAAGATCTTCAGTGAATTTTTTTTAACAAAACGATGAAGATGAAAGAAAACATCAGGGTTTCAAATATTCATTTAGTAAAAACATGAGACGAACATTTACCATTCGTCGAAACCAAAGTGCACCACAGAATCGTTTGAAGCTCTGATACCATATTGAAAAACTTAATCTGACATTTTATTAATAACAAAACTTACAAATGAAAACTCACTACACAATCACTCTCACTCATAACATCTTCAAGAGTTTTGAAGATATGTAATAAAACCCTAACACTAAACAATGAAGAAACCCTAAACGAATACTGAGAGAGTAAAAGAAAACGAGAGTGTGAATTATGATGCAAAACCTTAATTCTTTTCTTTATATACAAACTAGGTATTTGCAATTTAGTCCTTGCAAGAAACACCCCTCTAGTCAATGCAATTGCTTCGCTACCCTTATTTCTTTTTCTTCTTGCAGCGCCATCCTTAACTTCTAGATTGTGTCAAATATAGTCCTCGTAATAACAAAACATTTAAAAATAAATTAAGTTAGATTATAAGATGACAAGATTGGTTAGATGATAACTTTATATTTTAACACCCGCCCTCAATCTTGACATCGGAAAAGATCCAACATATTCAATTTTGATATAAGATAATTATGTTGATTTACACCAAGTGACTTTGTAAAAATATCAGCCGGATTTTCAGTAGAAGGTACTTTTACAGTTTTAATCATTCCAGTTGAAACTTTATTTCTCACTTGGTGAACATCAATTTCAATATGTTTGGTCCTTTCGTGAAACACTGGTTATTAGCAATTTGAATAGCTGATTTGTTGTCACAATTTAAACTTATCGGAAGTAAATTGTCAACTTTTAAATCTTTTAGGTAAACTAGATGGCCTATTAGACTTACGTACATATGTCATAATTTGGTCAGAACTACTACCCTCAGGAGGGGACTCCAAATGTTCATCATTATTAGACTGAACCCTTAATTGTTGAAACCCACCAGCAGTCTGTGAACCACTGGTACCTTGAGTACTACCATGGTCATTGGACCCGGCAGCTCTGCAGTCTCATTACTACCGTTAGTATTACCAGGGTCATTAGACCCGACAACCCTGTTTTGGCTTCCAAGTGGTTCACGGTTGCTTCTATGTTCAGACCGATTTAAAACATTCTCATTTGGAGGACTCATCCTAATTTCATCATCGGGCATTCCAGAAGCAGAACATTAGTTTGAAAATACACAGAATCAAAGAAATTTAACGAACTAATATCATTGTAATCATGTTCATGAAAATTTGTATTCATTTTAAAAGGAAAAATGTTTTCGTAAAACTTAACATCGCGTGATACAACAATTTGCCTTGATTCTAGACTATAAAGTCTATAACCCTTTTTTGAGTTAGAATAACCCAAGTGAACACATTTTTCAGATTTAGCAGAAAATTTATCTGAGACGTTAGGTTTGACAGCATAACACAAACATCTAAAATTTCGAAGATGAGTTAATACAGGAGCAAAACCGAATACAATTTCATAAGGACATTTTCCATGTAATATAGAGGAAGTAGTGCGATTAATAAGATAAGTAGTTGTTAGTATGCACTCAGTCCACATATTCAATGGAAAATTTCCTTGAAACATTAATGCTCTAGCCATATTAAGTAAATGCCTATGTTTACGTTATGCCACCCCATTTTGTTGGGGTGTGTAAACACAAGTAGTTTGATGTATTATTCCATTAGTCCTAAAAAAACTCACCTATTTTATTATTTACAAACTTTGTCCCGTTATCACTTCTAAAGGTTTTAACACGTTTGCCAAACTGAGTAAAAAACATGCTGTGAAATGCAAGAACATTGTCAACCACTTCATCTTTGCTTTTCAACAAATATACCTAAACATATCTAGAATAATCATCAACAATAGTAAAAAAGAATCGAAAACTGTAACATCCCGCAAAACAAAATATACATGTAACATATATTTCATAACATGGTTTCAAAAAATTTCATTTCACATTACACAGTTGGTCCCAAAGTCTGACTAATCAATATAAAATACATTACAAACTTGATCCCATTTAGATAAGATAATAGCTAATAACAGAAATTTAAGTACAAAAGTATCATCAACTTCATAATGATCATCATCCCACATAGCTATCCACCAAGTAATCTAATCATTTACTCTTACTGGTACCACCACCTGGAATACAGATTTTTAAAAACAAAAATGAGGGTTAGACCTAAGGGTCTAGTGAGTAAATCCCTGACATTTTTAAATCATTAAAATTTCATTTATATAAACACTCTTTATATAAATACACATACATCACACGTAAATTAGTACCAAATACAATTTACACAACATACCTGTCTCATTCCCCTTATCCCTCCACCAATGGCCAATATCAATTGGTTGCGAGCCAATTTAACACACCGGTCCAAAGCCCGGCCACGTATTATATTCTTATATAATACTCACGTAATTATAATATCTAAATATATTATAATCACCCACGTATGACATATTCATACCACATATCAAATATTTATTATTCACGTAATGTATTCCAGTAAAATACTTTTTAACGTAAAACTCACCTGAAATGTTTATCACAAAAGCTTTCCCAAGTTAAGATCACGTATTTCCACCCTTCACTGAATCTGAAATCACAAGTACCAAATATCTCTTTTAACACTTAAACTTTACAAGATTCTCAACTTAAGTCGCAACCCAAAATATCATGAAATCGCAATGAATAGTACAAGTCGCAACGGTAATGAACAGTACTAAGTCGCAACCTCTTATTGCGACTTCACCCCGAAATCGCAACCCACTATTGCGACTTCACCCTAAGTCGCAATCAACTATTGCGATTCCACCCTGGAGTCGCAACCCACTATTGCGATCCCAAACCCGAATCGCAATCAACTACTGCGATTCCAAGCCAAGTCGCAAATGACCATTGCGACTTCAATGCCAAGTCGCAACCAACTGTTGCGACTTCGTTGAATGTCGCAGTCGTCTATTGCGACTCCGATGAATGTCTCAGTCCACTGTTTCATCCTAAAACCCAGATTTTGCAGTTTTTATACTATGCATGTTGCTATAAAGATGCAGAATTGTTTAAGACCATTAACACAACCTACCCATAAACTCAAATTCCTCAAAACATCTATATTTAACATAACCCACCAAGTACCTAACTAGTATCTTCAAGAACAACTTAAGGAATTAGAAATACAATTAAGGTAGGGATGGTTTACCTTGATTACTACTGATTGGTACAGAATCACAATAGCAGAAAATCTTGAAGTTCCTTCTTCTTCTTTCCTTAAACTCTTTCAATCTTGCTCTCTTTCTTTCTCTCGTTTTCTCTCAACCAAGAAACACACACACTCACATGGATTTAAGATATTTTTATTTTTAACTAAATGAAGACATCATTTCCCACTTGACATACCAAAGTCGGTCATGGTATCAAGTTTGGTCTAATTGACCAATTAAACCCCAAGTTTCTCTCAAATGACAAAACTTACCCCCAACTTCCAAGTAATAATTAAGACTTATCCCTTAACTCCTAACTCCATAAAAACATTAACATAAAGATTTATAAAATTCCAAATTTAACTTAGATAAAATACCTGGTTATTACAACATCTCCCCCTTAAAAGAATTCCGTCCTGGAATTCAGTTAAGAGAACAGATGAGGGTATTTGGCTCTCATCTCCGATTCTGATTCCCATGTCGCATCCTGTCCCCTATGATGTTTCCACTGAACCTTTACCTGCCTGATCTCTTTATTCCTCAATACTTTAACCTTGTGATCAACTATCGCTTCCGGTTACTCCACATAGTTCAACTTTTCGTCCACTTGAATATCTGGTAGTGTTAGCTTCAATCTTCCTAATCATAGAAATACTTAGAAGTAGTGAAAAATAGGCTAAGTATAGAAAAGCCTCTCACAGAGGCTCTGCCACTTCTTCCAGAAGATCAAGTCCAGAAAGCCACAGAAGCTACAGAGGTAATCACAGAACCTCTGTAGTGCGCAAGAAGAAGATCAACTCGGAAACAAGTGGACTGCTCCACAGAAGGTCAGACCACAGAACCTCTGTAATGCCTTACAGAGCCTCTGTGGTCTGCTATGAAGACTCGGAAGATATTACTGGATACGTTCATCAACTTGCATGGAAAAGTACTGTCAAAACACGTGTCAAGCTCTGAGTGGACTCAATAGGGCATGGTACAAAATAGACGTCTGCGCCATTTAATGCATTTACCAATAGTACATCTGCTCCATTAAATGCGCATGGCTCAAACAACTGCTCACACCATCCAGTCCACTGTTCACACCATCCAGTTTACTATTCATGCCGTAAAAGGAACAGTGACCAACTTCATAGTCTTCTAAGAGTAGTATAAAAGGAAGTCTCATGTTGAGATCTTCCTAACGACGAATACAAAAGGAATCACTAATACTCTCAAGCTTTATTGTCAAATATCTGAGTGTTATATTCACACACACACCAACAGTTCTTAATCTGTTCTTCGTTGCTCTTATTATATATTGAATAACAGTAACTGTTCAAGAAATCCTTTTTATTCCTTACTGTTTTCTTTATATATGTGCGTTCTAATATCTATCAAACATATCTGTTAGTTTAATACGCTTCCGCATCAAACTCTAAACTCCACTAACAGATTGTTAATCTTGATTAAGTGTATCTGGGTTCCAACAATTGGTATCAGAGCCATCCTTGATTTTCAATATCAAGTGATCCACTTATCAAGACTCTTGATAGATATTATTGAGATTTAAAATTGTGTCTGGAAACTGCTTAAACCCAGGAAATCTTCAAGCTCATCGAAGTAACTTTTTAATCATACTTTCTTTCTAAAATCTTCAAATGACAAATACAAATAATTTCTTTACTACTGGTTCTCTCACTAAACCTCCTACTCTCCTTCGAGATGAGTATCCTCAGTGGAAAATAAGAATGGTCCATTTTTTCGAGGGCACTGAAAAAAATCAAGTACAATATCTATACAATCCTCCTCCTATTCCCATGACAGTAGTACCTCGTATACCTGCTACAGCTGAATCTGCCGAAATCCCCGAACATCAAAAACCAAAGCCAAAAGGGGAGTGGTCAACCGAAGATAAAGCAGAAGATGAAGTTGCTAAGAAAACCAAGAGGACATTAATAATGGCAATACCCAACGAACTCTTTCAATCCTTGGATTCATGTGAAACAGCGCATGATCTGTGGAAAGAACTGGAAAGACAGTTGGAAGGAGGTGCTAAAACACAAAAAAACCGAAGAGCACAGTACATCAATGAATATCATACATTCAAAGCCTCTGCAACAGAATCTCTGCAAACAACATACGACAGATTCAACTCTCTAATCAACCAGTGCAGAAAATCAGGCATTGACAGAACTTCTGAAGAAAACAATGTCATATTTTTAAAAAGTCTAAATGAAGAATGGCTCCAGCTGTCTATGTCCCTACAGAAAAATCAGGATCTAGACACCTGGACTCTCTCTGATCTTTACGGAACATTAGCCGCACAAGAACCTCAGATAGCACAGGCTAAAACACTAACCATTGCACCATATGCATTGGTTAGTAAAACTAAAGAGGATGCACAGAGACCAAGAAATGATAAAGCCACAGAGGAGAAGAAAAAGGAGAAGAAGAAGATGGTGATAATTGACAGTGAAGAAGAAGAGCAAGCAGAAAAGGAAATAACTCTTGCGTCACTAGCTAAATCTTTAGCTCTATTGACAAAAGAGTTCAGAGGAAACAGAAGAGGTTCCGGAAATGAAAGATATGATAGAGAAAACCAGGATGACAGAAGAGACAACAGAAGAGGAGAAGAATCAAGTGGCCGACAGAGGTCAAACGATAGAAATTACAGAGGGAATGACCGACAGAGGTCAGATGACTCGGTAAGCCACACGCAGCAAGAATGCTACAAATGCGGCAAACCTGGTCACTATGCAAATGAATGTAGATCAGAGAAAGGCGGAGACCTACAGAAGTCCATTGATCGAACAGGAAACACTCCTCAAGGATGTTTTAATTGCGGCAAACCAGGCCATTTTGCGAATGAATGCAGAAGCAGATCAAATCGCCCACAGAGGGACTCTGCTTTCTACAAAAAGAAAGCCGAATATTATGCTCAAAAATCCTTAATGGCAAAAGGACATTCTGAGGAGAACACAGAAGACTTCCAGTCAGACTCTACTTCTGACGATGAACATACCGCTAATGCCCTCTTCTGTGGCATGGCAGAAGTCGACTCCTGCACTGACTCTGAGGTATCTACTTCAAATTCCAACTCTTGTATTACCTCTGTAGATGATAATACACTTAGAATTAACATTGAATTAATTGAACTGAAAGAGATAAATCAAAGTATTCAGAAAAGACTCACTTTCAATGAGAGAGAAGTACGGCTTCTCACTCAAGAAAAAGCAAAGATTTTTGAGGAAAAGAGAGAATAGAAAAGAATTGGAACAAAACTCTAGATCCTTTAAAAAAACAAATTTCTGAATTAACCAATACTTTAAAAGATAAAACAAAAGAACTTTCAGTTTCAAGGAGCGAAACTACTGACATAAGAGCTCTTAAAGAATACTTTCAAAGAGAAAGAGAGGTATTATGGCAAGATTTACTCAGAAGAGAAGTTTTGCTTAAAAACTATAAAGATGCACAGAAAGTTTATGAAAAAATAAACTCACAAATAGGGAGACGAGGTATAGGGTATGATGATATCACCCTAGGTGTTGAAGGCAAAAGAAACAAACCTCTGTCCTCGTTATTTGTGATTGGAAAAACAAACAAACCAGATTTTCCAAATCTAATCTCTGTAAGCAAACGGGCGAAAGTCTCTGTGGATCCTTACTTGAAGAAACATAAGAAGATGATTAACGTGTGGTTTGAAAACACAGACTCATCATCTTCAACCACTGTCAATAGAGGTATCAAACCAAAGAAATATCTGAAAACACAAGATCAGATTGGTATCTTCAAGTTTGGTAAACCAGAGACCCAAACACAGGTTGCTTTTGTCTGTTTGATAAACGTTGAAAAGAAATTATCAACAGAAGCTCCTGAATTTAAACCCATTTTTTCAGAAGAAAACTTTAAAAATTTAATTGAAAAAGAAATTTTGGAAATATGGAAATCAAGCGTTTTAGAAAATTTCTGTACATCTTTTATAGATAAAACTCTCACTGAAGAAATCTTATTAGAAACCTCTGCAATCTATGAAAACTATTCTACAGAGGAAGAAAGCTCGTACGATACATGCTCTGAAAATCCAGCCTCTATTGAAAGAATTGACTCAACCTCTGTATACGAGGACGATTCATCCTCTGACAACTCAGAGACTGATTTCAAATCAGGGACAATTCACTGTGACACAGAGGATGTCAAATTCTCCTCTGAAATTCCTCACAGAACTATTTCTCCAAAAGAGAAACTCACAGAGATTCCAATCTGCCAAGATTTTCTAAAATTGAATCTACATATCAAAACCTCTGCTGAGCTTAAAATGTTACAGAAGACCTCTATTGATCCTATAATTTCTAGATTTTCAAAACCTAAGGTTAATAAATCTTTTTCTTCTGTGACAGTGATGAAAGAAGTTCACCACAGAAGCAACCCACAGAAGGCAGGTCCTAAACAGAGCTTTTGCAAACAACATTCGAGTATTCATAGATCTTCTAGTAATAGGAAATCTAATGTAAAGAAAGAATGTAATGCCTCTGTGGCTGAGTTCAAAAAGTTCAATGAAAAGTTCAAGCAAATTACATCTCATATTCAATACTGTCATTGCTTTGATCTCATGTCTAAACTTAATAATCATTTATCAAGTCAAGTCTGTTTACTATCTACGACAATTCAAAAGTCAAATCCCACAAAGAAACAATCTGACTCTTCTGCAGAGAACAAAATGTATTTCAAGAATGCCAAGGCAAACTTGAAAAACTCTAACAATATTGGACCCATATGGATATGGGTACCTAAATCTCTGTGATTGTCCTGCAGAAGAAGTATGTGCCAATCTGGTATCTAGACTCCGGATGCTCAAGGCACATGACTGGTGACAGAAGTGCACTATCCACGTACAAAGAAACACAAGATGGTGGATCTGTGACTTTTGGAGACAACAAGAAAGGGCACATAAAAGGCTATGGAGTCATAAGGAAAGAAGACGTTTCTGTATACAAAGTTGCATATGTGGATGGCCTTAAGCACAACCTACTCAGTGTAAGTCAACTTTGTGATACAGGATTCAATGTGTTGTTCAAAAGAACTTTCTGCTCTCTACAAAGTGAAGAAACAAGTATGGAACTTCTGCGAGCTGAAAGAATAGGTGATCTATATCTAATGAACTTCAACTCAAAGAACAAAGACAAAGTTTGCCTTGTTGCCTGCAAAAGTGAAGAAGCCTGGTTATGGCACAACAGGTTCTGTCACTTAAATTTTCACACATTGGAAAAACTGGTCAAACTTGATTTAGTTAAAGGTTTGCCAAATGTTAAATTCAACAAGGACCATTTATGTTCTGCCTGTGAGATGGGAAAACTCAAAAGAGCTTCCCACAAAGGCAAAACAGATGTATCTTGCACTAGACCTCTGTACATGCTTCATGTCGACCTCTGCGGTCCCATTGCCATACAGAGCCTAGGTGGCAAGAAATACATACTTGTCCTAATTGATGAGTATTCGCGTTTCACATGGGTTGAATTCGTTAGAAAGAAATCAGATGTTCCAATTATATTGATAAATCTAATGAAAAGAATCCAAGTTCTTTATAATTGCAGAATACAGAAGTTAAGAAGTGACAATGGCACAGAATTTAAAAACTCTGTCATTGAAGCCTATCTTTCAACAGAAGGAATATCACAGAACTTCTCTGCAGCTCGCACCCCACAACAGAACGGTGTTGTCGAAAGAAAAAACCGAACACTTGTGGAAGCCGCAAGAACTATGATGTCAGCATGCGGATTATCAATGAACTTTTGGGCAGAAGCAATTTCTACTGCGTGTTATACTCAAAATCGATCAACCATTGTGAAAAGACACCTCAAGACGCCTTACGAATTGCTTAACAAACGGCGGCCAAACATCAAATTTTTCCATGTATTCGGATGCAAATGCTTCGTCTTAAACGACAGAGATTCAAGAGGAAAGTTTGATGTAAAAGCAGATGAAGGCAAATTCATTGGATACTCTGCCACTTCCAAAGCCTACAGAACATTCCTTACAAAGTCTCACAAGATTGTAGAAAGCATCAATGTTTCTTTTGATGATTCATTCCAAATGACTTCTGAACAAATCAGTTCAGAACTCGGAACTAAAGGGAAATCCTCTGTCATCTCACGAGCAAAAGAAGACTTGGATCTTCTATTTTTAGAGATGCTCAACGAAAACATTGATCCTTCTGTTGGAACAATCAGGGTTTCTGAAGAACCATCCTCTGTCGGACAAAATCCTACAGGTTTGTCTCTAACTGGTCCTAATAATGCTTCATTTTCTTCTGTATATACTACAGATGCAATTGCCGAAGCAGAAGATGAAACATCAAGGAAAACGACCACAGAAGCTGCACAAACCACAGAAGAACCAATTACAGAGGAAATCGAGGACCAAGATTATACGTCCTCAGAGGAACAAACTCCACCACCACTCATACCAATCATTCCACAAACGGTAGAATCAACTACCAAGGCACGAAGAACAACAGAGGCTACACAAGAAGAAAAACAAGAAGTCTCTAAAGAAAGTCTGAATGACATTGATGATCATCTCCCACGCACAACTCAATGGACAAAAAGCCATCCTCCAAGCCAAATAATCGGAGAACCTTCTGACGCAGTAAAAACAAGGTCTGCCACTGCTAACTTTTGTTTCTTTACAAATTTTATTAGTGTGATAGAACCAAAGAAGATTTCTGAAGCCCTAGATGACCCAAACTGGGTAGACGCCATGCAAGAAGAACTTTTGCAATTTGAGCGTAACAGAGTATGGACTCTAGTACCTCTGCCAAGAGGAAAACAGGCCATTGGGACTAAATGGGTCTACAGAAACAAGAAGGATGAAGATGGAGTGGTCATCAGAAACAAAGCAAGATTAGTAGCAAAGGGATATAGACAAGAAGAAGGCATAGACTACGATGAAACTTTTGCCCCTGTCGCACGGCTCGAAGCAATAAGAATATTCTTAGCCTTCGCAGCCCACAGAGGTTTTAAAGTCTATCAGATGGACGTAAAATCAGCTTTTCTCAACGGTGAAATCCAAGAAGAGGTCTACGTTAATCAGCCACCAGGATTTGAAAGCTCAAAGTTTCCAAGGCATGTATACTACCTTGAAAAAGCTCTATATGGACTTAAACAGGCTCCACGAGCATGGTATGAACGACTTTCTACCTTTCTTCTAGTCAATGGTTACAACAGAGGTACAACAGATACTACCTTATTCTATAAACGCAAAAGTAGTGAGATAATGCTTGTACAAATATACGTAGATGACATAATTTTTGGGTCTACTAATTCAGAAGAGTGTAAAAGATTTGAAAAACTCATGCAGAGTGAGTTTGAAATGAGTATGATGGGAGAATTAACTTTCTTCCTCGGACTCCAAGTCAAACAATCATCAGAGGGAATTTTTATAAATCAAGCTAAATATGTCTCTGACATTCTTTCCAAATATAGCCTCTCTGATACCTCTGCAATGAAAACTCCAATGGCCACTGGAAACAAGTTATTCTTAGATTCAGATGGCATCTCTGTAAAATGCACTCTCTACAGAGGCATGATTGGATCTCTGTTATACTTAACAGCAAGCAGACCTGACATTATGCATGCCACATGTCTCTGTGCACGCTATCAAGCTAATCCAAAGAAATCACATTATGATGCCGTAAAGAGAATCTTTAGATACCTAAAAGGGACCAAAAATCTTGGTCTCTGGTATCCACAGAACTCTGGTTTTGGTCTTAAAGCTTATACAGATTCAGATTATGGAGGATGCATGCTCGACAGAAAGAGTACCTCTGGGAGTTGTCAATTCCTAGGTGGTAAACTAGTCAGTTGGACCTCCAAGAAGCAGAATTGTGTTTCCACATCCACTGCAGAAGCTGAATACGTTGCTGCCGCTAGCTGTTGTTCTCAGGTTCTATGGATGAAGACTCAGCTAAAAGACTACGGCCACATTCTGTTCAAAATACCCATCTTCTGCGATTCCAAAAGTGCTATTGCTATCTCTGCCAACCCTGTGCAACACTCAAAAACCAAGCATATCGATATAAGGTATCACTTCTTGAAACATCATGTTGAATACGGTACAATCGAAATGCATTTTGTGCCCACAGAATATCAACTCGCTGACTTATTCACCAAAACACTAGACGAGAAAAGATTCAACTTCTTGGTAGGTAAGATAGGAATGATTAACATGGTGTGAAAATCCTCAGTAAGTATAGTTTTATATTCTGTAAATAATAAGTAAAATACATTGCTTAATTTATTGCTTTGATCGATTCTACTTCTGTATGTAAATTCTTAAAACCTTAAATAGTTCTTAAAATCACAGAGCTTCTGTAAGTCAACTAAGAACCTCTGACGACCCCTACAGAACCTCTGAAAGACCATGACCTATGTTCTATGCAAAACTTATCATTCTTTGATCCAAGCATAGGTCAAGGGGGAGCAAAAGGAAATTCATTGATCTATAGAGGTGATTAGGTCAAGGGGGAGCAAAAGGAAATTCTTGATCTACAGAAGAGATTAGATCAAGGGGGAGCAAAAGGGGCCCTGAGATGATCTACAAAGGTAAATCTCTCAAAGGAAAGCCGAATAAGAATGTCGATAATTCTCCATCGACAGAAGAAAGACAAAACTGCCGAGAACAGAAGAACCAAAAGGTATGTCTCTCGCACAAAAGGTTTTTGGAAAACAATTTTCTAGGACAAGAATTGTCAAATATGTCCTAAAAATACTGTGAATAACATCTCAAAAATCAAAAGCTCAAAAAGTTTCACAAAATTCGAATTAGGAGAAATTTAAGGTCATAGAGCTTCTGCTGAGCTCAACAGAGCTTCTGCAGGAAATATGCTCTGTGATCACAAATTAACCTTCTGTCGATCTTTTGGAATGTTATCTCGGAAACCGAAAAAGCAGACCATGACCTTCTCGAACAAACCGTTTTTTATAAACAGTTTTCTCGGACACAAACTTTCAAATATGTCCGAAAAACATCTCTTAAACCAAATCAAAAATTGGATGATCAAAAATACGAATAAAATTCTTTTTATGAGATTTTTTCTCTCATAGAGCTTCTGCTGGCCCTGACAGAACTTCTGCAAGTTCCAACAGAGCCACAAAACCTCTGTGAAGCAAATTTCTTCACAAAAATCCGATTTTATCCTCTCCAATGCTTTTACAAATGTTTTGGTTAAAGAAGAACCCCACAGAAGTCATGATAACAATGAGATATATGAAAAAGGGATAAACATCAAAGATTTTCAAGATCACAGAGCCTCTGTAAACTACAGAAGCTCTGTCAATCTGATTACTTGGGCATCTCTGTAGTATTAACGGTTACTTTTTCTGCGAGTGAAACTCATATGGCTAAGGACAACTCCACGCGCCTAGCATTAATGGGCCGCGCACGACGTCCTGTCATTTTCTGACATGGCCTACGTGTCCCATTTTCATTGGGCAAACATGGAACGTTTTTTTTTTGGTAAGTTGAACCCGCCGCTCAAACTCGAGTGCGGATTCCAAACTTTAATCCATTGCCATATACTTTACCCTTTCGAAGTCTACCGTTTTACCATCCTATAAAAACAAACCTTACCCTCTCATAAAACCTTTTACAAACTCTCATCTTCTTCTCCGGCGATACCCTGCAAAACACTTGCAAATGGCTTCATCTTCTCGAGCTACATCCTCTGAACTCTCTCCGGCGAACTCAACGGAAAACTCCCCTGCTCATTCAGAACATTCTGAAAACCCTAGCCTTGCAAGAGATATTGAACAACAAGATTCCGGGGATTCCGCAGACTTTGCTCCGACAACACACTTGCAAAACTTCATAGCTAAGGATCATTTCGAAGCCACTCTTCCTATTAAATCCAACAACTGCTATTTGGTCCCCTCACCCACTACTTTCGGCGAAGCCCATGCCATACTTCTGAACATCATGGAAAACCATATCCTTTTCCCTCTACTATCAAGAACCCCTAACAGAATACCAGTTCGTTATTTGAACCAATTTTGGCAAAGCTGCCGATTTGATAAAGACGATTCTCTTATCAAATGGTACATTTCAAGACCTGATAAAACTGAGCATCTTGAAATCAAGTTCAACAGAACAATGTTCTCACTTGAATTCAACCTACCAACAAGGGGTCTTCTGGGATTGAAAAGTTATGCAGAGCAACCAACAGACGAAGAGCTCTGTAGATTCGTGGAAATGCTTGGGTACAACACCCAACTACGGAAGAGAAATGACTTCCGCAGAGGCCGATTACCACCTCTGTGGAACACTTTGTTCTCTATTCTTAACAGATGCTTGACAGGAAAGATAGGGAGTATTGACCAGAGCTCACATCAAATCTTGAGCATCATGTACGGGGTTTACTATGATCTTCCACTAGATTATGCGACCATAATGATGCAAGAGATCATAAACACCATCGACAGAAAGAACAACTCAAAAAGGGTCAAAGAGAACGATCCCAACTTTCTACCACCTCTGCAATTCCAAAGAATATTGGGTGTACTGTTCGAACCTCTACTGCTAATCCAAAATTGGCCAATGGAAGGGCCAACTCCCAAACAGTTCCCAATGAACAAAAATACCCCCACTGATCATGCTGATGGCTACTCACACTGCAGACCTCTGTCAAAGAAACTTCTGCGCTACGCATCGAACATATCCCTTAAGAAAGAGTATATACGCGATCATAGAACTCCAAAACCGAGTCCTATGACACCCCCGCGTTTAGGTGTTCCCCTAGGAACAATGATAGCAAAACCTCTTTCCACTCAAGAAGAAAAGGATAAAAAGTTAGCAAAACACATGGCTATTCAGCTCAGTTTCATAGCCAAACGCGCAGAAATAATGGGAAAGAAATCTTCAGCAAAGATCTCTGCTTCTACTCCAAAAGCTAAGAAGAGAAAAACTGCAGAAGGCACATCAACAAGCACTGCAGAAGATAGACCTTCACCTCCCCATGCCACAGAGATTGGCTCCTCTGCACCTCCCCTTTTCATAAAACAGAAAAAGAAGAGATCCAAATCAACAGAGGAAGGGGCACCAAAACCAAAAAGGAGGAAAACCAAAAAGAAGCATGGTAAAACACTTAAAAAGTTGTTTACCATTGCAGAAGAGGAAATCATAGAGGGAGAGACTGCAGAAGAAGAAGATGCAGAAGTAGGAATGACAGAAGAAGGATATCAATCACCATATCAATCTCCAGATAGATTTGCTCACCAAGGAGACCTGAATGATTTCCTACAGAACCCCGAAATTGCAAACACTCTTAATACAGCAGGGTGGACGGCACAACCTCTCGACCACCACACTCCAGAAGAACAAGATTTCTTCATTTCTGGCATTGACACACATCTACACGAAGATGACACAACACCCAGAAATCAACCAGCCGAAACCCCTGTGATTTTACAAAACCCTTTCATTCAAGGATTGGACGTCCACAGAAGAAGTCCAAACCAAGCTTCAGAAGAAACAGAACAAATCGAAGCTGAGTGGAATACAACTAAAGTTACAGAGGCAACGGTTGTAGAAGAAACCACAGAAAAAGGGATAGAAATCTCAGAGGTAGATTCAGATGAAGAAGAGGCTATCTGGATACGAAAAGGTCTCTATCATCCGCATGTCATGGGATTATACGGATCTCATCACATGTATGACTCATTGTGCACAGAACCAGGAACTTCCACAGAACCAGAAGAAGAAACAAGAAAAGATGCCGAAGTTGAAGAAGGCACACATCAATCACCCCCTCCCAGTGCAACCCACATTTCTAACTCCGCAGGTCTAGCTGCAGAAGGAGTTATTGAAAAAGAGCAGCATAGCTCGATCCCAACCCAACCCATCCAGCCAGAGGTTACTCTTTCAACCTCTGTGCCCACAGAAACCGGGGAATCCATTCCTAGGGAGTCTCCTCAAAGAGACTCACCTAATGTTCGTGATCAATCGCCCCAGATCACACAAGAACACCCTACAGAGGAATTTGTTTCCTCTGACACGCACTTATTAAGACCCACACTTCTTTCAGAGAGAAGTAGAGAGCACAAAGACAAAGAGACTCTAGACAAGTCTCCTAGTCAACAGAAGGATATTCCAATACCCACCTCTGGAGTGGATTTGGACAATGTTCTTCTCAGAACTTCTGTAGGGATTGAAACTCATGTTTCTTCTCAAGGATCAGAAGGAAATCCTTCCATTTTCAACATACAAACAGGAATGAAAGAAGGTATCCCAGGAACAGGGATTCACTCTGGAGACGAATGTGTTCCTCCAGAGGTTACCACCGGAACACAAGTCACAAGGGATGAGTTCCAAACCCTTGAGACCTCTGTGAACCAAACCTTGAAAGAGTTGCAAAGCTCTTTCAAATCTTTTGCAGAGACAACATCACTGGCACTACTAAACCTGAACACCAAAATGGACAACCTGTCCACAGAGGTGAAAACTGCCATCTCACAGATCAAGTCTGCTGCTACCGCATCCACCACTTCTGCCGCAACAACTACTCCTTCTTCGATTGAGAACTCCATCAACAAGTTTCTTGATCAATTGAACAAACAGACTTCAGTGTCAACGGGCATCACTCCTGCAGATCTACAGAAGGCCCTACAAAAAGTTCAAGAAGAAGCCATGCGAAATACCATGCTGATGCAACCCAAAGACTACATGACAAGAGCACAGCTGACAGAACTTGGGCAGAACGTGATTAATCAAGTAACAGAAGTCGTCCTTTCCTTCACCACTGCAAATGCTAATTTCGTCAAAGATTTCAGAGAAAGTGTAGGAAGGATGAGATTCAAAACAGAGGCAGAGCTAGCAACTCTTCTTGGCCTCTGTGATGATGTCTGCGCGAAACTGATCGCTGCTGGAGCCAAAATGCCAATGAAACCTGATGCTTCCTGCAGAGCAGAGGGTACATCAGACAAGGGTCAGGATGACTCTGATGATGATGACCATCCTGGTCCATCAGATCATCCTGAGGGGGAGAAAACTACAGAGAAAACTGCAAGCAGAGAACTTACAGGTCCACCAATAGCCGCAGAACCTCTGAGTCAAGCACCTCCAGAACAGACCCGACAACAACAAACTCAACAAACCACAGAGAATACACCCATCTCTGTGGATTCAACCTCTGAAGAACCCAACACTACAGAAGCAGATAAGCAAACCTCAGAGGCAACAACCGCCCCTGAGGTAATCATTTTAGAAGAAACAGATGAACCAACCACAGAGAAAACACCCACCTCTGTGGAAACACCCCAAACCATACCCAGAAGAAAGTCGATTGCCACCAAACCAAAAAGAGCAACGACCTCTGCTTCTGACATTCTGAAAAGGATGCACACAACAATAAGTGATCGAATGGTGAAGAGAGAAGAAGAAAGGCACAGGTTCACCTTAGCCTTCAGAATGGCAAGAAGATTCAATGAAAACACTTCATCAACAGAAACTGAGCTCACAGAAGAAGTCACCAAACAACCTTCAACAGAGGTTACAGAGCAAGTCAAGCCAACAGAACCATCGCCACAAAAGTCCTCTAAATCACAATCGTCAAAATCCACAGAGGCAACCTCCATCAAACCTACAGAAGTACAAACCTCAAATCCCACAGAAGCAACAGGTTATGCCACGACAACAAAAGATAAAGGCAAAGGGATACTGACAGAGGAACCTAAGAAGAAGAAAACATTGTCAAAGCCAACAGAGAAACTGATGAAAAGTGCGTTTGACGCCTTTCAAACCCCAAAACCCGAAGAAGTTGAATGGGCACATGGATTGAAGCCTCTGTCAGAAACTCCCTTAACTGTTAGAGCTGCAGAAGTTGTTCAACATATGGAGAGTCTCAGAAGACAAATTCCACGACCTGGTCCAACACATGAAGAAATGGAAGAAGTGGTATACAAATACCTCTACAAACAATCCTTTCAGACAAACTATCCAATAGATCATGTGACAGATCCAAGGATCAGAGAAGAATTTGAGAACATCTTCACAAGAACAAAGCCAAGAGCCAAAGCAGATGTCTTCTCAATTCACAAAATCAAAAAAGTGATCTTCTGCAAATTCTCCTTCACAAGAACCTATCCAAGGGTCAGGTACAATCTTTACAAAGTCAGAAGAGAGAACAATTCAGAGTCTACCTTCGCTGATGCTGACTTAAGAAACATCAATCCATACGATCTACCTGACCTTCTGCAATGGACAAAGGACAACTACAACACAGAAGCAAACACCAGAGCCTATCAAGTATTGAGAAAAGCGATGAGGGAAAAGCTTCTGCTATACAGCATGATAGATTTTCAGCTGGGAAAAGATCTTGGTCTCAAACATCTAGATCTACGACCACCAGAAGATCGCTGCCCACCAGACGCTGTGCCAAACTCAATCATCAGAGAACCAAGATTTGGGTTAGTATTTCAAAACCCACAACACCAGGTTAAACTTTTTGTACTCATGGATTGTCAGAAGTACGCAACCAGTACTCTGAGCAAATTCAGAGCAAGCCTTGTAAAATACAGAGGTACAGAGAAAATGGATAGAGATGATGCAGATACTTTCATCAGAGAAATAGACTCAACAATCCGCCTAAGAGAACTCTGCATCAGATTCTACAAAGAGATCAGAAAAGTCGGCAGAGACAACAGAAGCTACAATGATTTCAAAGATGCCAAAATCTGATTCTCAGACCTCCAATCTCTGCAAACAAAAGTTTATCTTTCATCGTACTCAAATGTAAAATGCCTCTGGCATATTTCTAAATGAAAGAAATTTCGAGGTATTGTTTAACCTTTGTCTTATCTAACTTAGCCTAACTAAACACAAAGTCAAATTTTTATTTTTCACTACTTAGGGGGAGATTGTTAGCTTCAATCTTCCTAATCATAGAAATACTTAGAAGTAGTGAAAAATAGGCTAAGTATAGAAAAGCCTCTCACAGAGGCTCTGCCACTTCTTCCAGAAGATCAAGTCCAGAAAGCCACAGAAGCTACAGAGGTAATCACAGAACCTCTGTAGTGCGCAAGAAGAAGATCAACTCGGAAACAAGTGGACTGCTCCACAGAAGGTCAGACCACAGAACCTCTGTAATGCCTTACAGAGCCTCTGTGGTCTGCTATGAAGACTCGGAAGATATTACTGGATACGTTCATCAACTTGCATGGAAAAGTACTGTCAAAACACGTGTCAAGCTCTGAGTGGACTCAATAGGGCATGGTACAAAATAGACGTCTGTGCCATTTAATGCATTTACCAATAGTACATCTGCTCCATTAAATGCGCATGGCTCAAACAACTGCTCACACCATCCAGTCCACTGTTCACACCATCCAGTTTACTATTCATGCCGTAAAAGGAACAGTGACCAACTTCATAGTCTTCTAAGAGTAGTATAAAAGGAAGTCTCATGTTGAGATCTTCCTAACGACGAATACAAAAGGAATCACTAATACTCTCAAGCTTTATTGTCAAATATCTGAGTGTTATATTCACACACACACACCAACAGTTCTTAATCTGTTCTTCGTTGCTCTTATTATATATTGAATAACAGTAACTGTTCAAGAAATCCTTTTTATTCCTTACTGTTTTCTTTATATATGTGCGTTCTAATATCTATCAAACATATCTGTTAGTTTAATACGCTTCCGCATCAAACTCTAAACTCCACTAACAGATTGTTAATCTTGATTAAGTGTATCTGGGTTCCAACAGGTAGTGAGACTGCTTGGTCTGGTGTAACTAAACACTTCCGAAAATTCGATACATGAAACGCGTTATGAATCCTGCTTAATTCTGGCGGAAGATTCAATCTGTAAGCTACTTCACCAATTCTTTCCGTAATTTCAAACGGCCCAATATAACGCGGACTGAGTTTACCTTGCTTCCCAAAACGTATGACTCCTTTCCAGGGCGAAACTTTCAACATCACAAATTCCCCGACTTGGAATTCTAACGGTTTCCGGCGTCGATCTGCGTAACTTTTCTGCCTGTCTTGAGCCGTTTTCAATCTATCCCGAATCTGAGTAATCTTATCTGTTGTTAACTGTACTATTTCTGGCCCTGCCAATTGCTTCTCCCCCACTTCATTCCAACATAAAGGCGTTCGGCATTTTCTACCATACAATACCTCAAACGGTGCCGCCTGGATGCTAGAATGATAACTGTTGTTGTAGGCGAATTCTATCAAAGGTAGATGTTTATCCCATGATCCCCCAAAATCCACTATACAAGCCCAGAGCATATCTTCTAAAGTCTGGATTGTTTCACTCTGCCCGTCAGTCTGTGGATGATATGCTGTGCTCAACTTTATCTGCGTTCCCATCTCTTTTTGAAAGCTTCTCCAAAACCTAGAAGTAAAACGACTATCTCGATCGGAAATAATCGAGATTGGAACTCCATGTCGAGTTACTATTTCATTAATGTACAACTTAGCTAAACGTTCCAAAGAATCAGTTTCTTTTATCGGCAAGAAATGAGCAGACTTCGTCAACCTATCCACAATCACCCAAATAGAATCGAATCCCTTTGAAGTTCTTGGCAATTTGGTAATGAAATCAGTAGTGATCTGATCCCATTTCCACATTGGTATATCTAGTCGTTGTAACTGACCAAACGGTTTCTGATGCTCAATCTTTACTTTCTTGCAGGTAGTACAATCTTCTACATACTTAGCAACACTTTTCTTCATTCCCGGCCACCAATAGAATTGTTTCAAATCTCTATACATTTTATTTGTACCTGGATGAATAGAAAATCGAGATTGATGAGCTTCTTGTAGTACACGATCCCGCAATCCACCCAAACGAGGTACCCAAATTCTGTTTCCCATACACAACAACCCACGGTCATCTTTCCCAAGCAATGCTGATATCCCAACCAACCGTTCTGACTTCAAACTTTCCTCTTGATAAGCATCTATTTGGCATTTCAACAATTCATCAAAGATATTAGGAAGGAGTTCAGCTCGTAACGATATAGCTTTTATTGTTCCGCTTCTTTCTTGACGACTTAACGCATCTGCCACCACGTTCGCTTTCCCTGGGTGATAAAGAATTTCACAATCATAATCATTCACTAATTCTAACCACCTTCTTTGCCTCATATTCAATTCCTTTTGATCAAAAAGATGTTGAAGACTTTTATGGTCCGTGAAAATTTGACATTTAGAACCATAAAGATAATGCCTCCAAATCTTTAATGCGAAGACAACTGCTGCAAGCTCCATATCATGGGTAGGATACTGCCTTTCGTGATCCTTTAATTGACGAGAAGCATAAGCAATCACCTTTCCACGTTGCATGAGTACACATCCCAATCCTAATTTAGAAGCATCACTGTAAACCACAAAATCTTCGGAACCTTATGGCAATGCTAATATCGGCGCGCTGTAGAGTTTCTCTTTCAATATTCTGAATGCCTCGTCCTGTTCTGCCTTCCATTCAAACTTTAAATTCTTCCGTGTCAGCTTGGTCAATGGTGTCGCGATTCGAGAAAAGTCTTTTATAAATTTTCGGTAATATCCAGCTAGACCCAGAAAACTGCGTACTTCGGTTGCTGTTTTCGGTGGTTCCCATCTTTCAACTGCTTCCACTTTCGCTGGATCAACTTGTATACCCTTCTCTGAAACTACATGACCCAAAAACTGAACTTCCCGCAACCAGAATTCACATTTAGAGAACTTAGCGTACAACTTTTCTTTCTTCAGCAACTCCAAAATCAAACGAAGATGTTGCGCATGATCCTCTTTGGATCGGGAATAAATAAGTATATCATCGATAAACACAATGACAAATTTATCGAGATAAGGCTTACATACCCGATTCATTAGATCCATAAAAGCGGCTGGAGCGTTCGTCAATCCGAAAGGCATTACTAAAAATTCGTAGTGGTCGTATCTCGTGCGAAAGGCAGTCTTTAAAACATCCTCCTCCTTAACCTTCAACTGATGGTAGCCAGATCTAAGATCAATCTTGGAGAAATAACAAGCTCCAACTAATTGATCAAAAAGGTCATCAATTCTTGGGAGTGGATACTTGTTCTTGATCGTGCGCTTGTTCAACTCCCGATAATCGATACACATTCTCATTGAACCGTCTTTCTTCTTCACAAATAAAACTGGTGCACCCCATTGCGATGAGCTGGGTCTGATGAAGCCCTTATCAGATAAATCTTGAAGCTGTGACATCATTTCTTTCATTTCTGGTGGTGCTAATCTGTACGGCGCACGAGCGATGGGATTGGCTCCAGGTACTATGTCTATTCCAAATTCTACTTGCCTAACAGGAGGAAGACTATTCAAGTCTTCAGGAAAAACTTCTGGGTATTCACTAACAATGGAAATATCTTCCAACTTACACTTTTCAGGCCTACTATCTATCACATAGGCTAGATAACTAGAGCAACCCTTATTGACACATTTACGGGCTTTTATCATAGATATAAGACTAGATTGATGATTCTTTCGATCTCCATATATCACTACTGATCTCTTATCAGGTAAAACAACATTGATTATTTTCTTATCACAAACTATGTTAGCCTGATTCTCAGCTAACCAATCCATTCCTACTACCACATCAAATTCAATCAAAGCTATTGGGAACAGTTGTATCGGTACTCCACATCCCTCTATATTTATCATGCAACGATCAAAAACCTCTTTAACTGCCACTTGGTTATCATTTGCAGTGTCTACTAATAAAGCATGTTTTAACATTTTAGGCTCTAAATGCATGTGAGCAGCAAAGGAGGGAGACACAAAAGATCGGTTTGCACCGGAATCAAATAACACTTTAGCACGCGTGGAGTTTATGAAAAATATACCTGTGACCACATCCGGCGTTTCTTCCGCCTCTTTAGCTGACATTTGGAACGTACGACCCCTCGTTCTCGGCGGTTCTATTCTTGGGACCACTGGTCTAGTAATGGCTGGTTTCCCCGATGTACCCCCGAATTGTATTCTACCCCGCGGACAATCTGATTGGAGGTGATCCGGAGAATTGCACAAAAAGCAAAATCGTGTTACTCGACAATCCTTTACAACATGCCCAGTTTTCCCACATTTAAAACAAACCCGTGACTCTACATGGCAATTTCCCTGATGGTAACGATTGCACCTTGGACATGGTCTTTCTGTTGGTCGAAATGACGGACGGTTGTCAAACCTCTGAAATCTAGGTTTCCTCGAATCCTGTGGTGGTCCTTCCCATTTTCTTTTCCCTGAGCTTTTATCACCAGTATCTCTTTTATTATCTCTTTCCACATTCTCGGCAGCATCCACCGCAGTTGTAAAAGTATTTGGCCCTGTGGCAGTCACCAACCTTCGAACCTCGGAATTTAACCCATAAATAAACCTCTCCATTTTCATCTTTTCTGTAGCAACATAATATCCTGCAAAACGAGACTTCTCCAAAAATCGTGCAGTATAATCTCTAACCGACAGATTTCCTTGTTGTAGATTCATGAATTCTTCTTCTAACTGTCTGACAGCAGCTTGTGGACAGAAGTGCGTTGTGAAAGCTAACACGAATTCCTCCCATGCAAAAGTAGTATAAACGTCCGTTCCTCTTGATTCTGTATGAGCCTCCCACCAATACAAAGCATCCCCTTTCAGCATCGCAGCTCCATAAAGCACTTTGTCTTCTTCAGCACATTTACACGTCTTGAAGATAGCCTCTATTTCTTTCAGCCATCTCATCGCCTTTACTGGATCCCGATCTCCTGAATATGTAGGGGGCTTACAACTAAGAAACATTTTATAGTCGCACCTTTTCATCGCTGGTAGAACAGTAGAAGTAAGTGGTATCTCCACTTCATGTTCCGGATCTGGTCTTTCAGTTTCATTAAGACGATTACGTTCGAACATGGCTTGTATGCTATCCTGTAATCTCCCCATTTCAGCAGTCAGATCATCTCGTGTAACAAACTCTGTACCATGCTGTTGTGTTCTACCTCCCGTTCGGCCTCCTGTTCCCCTTCCAGTTCTACCTCTACCACGATCTCCTCCTCTTCCCCCTGTTCCGAAAGGTGGATTTTCTCCACTTGAATTCCTTCCTCTTCCCTGATTCCCTTGTCTGGTGCCACTCGCCATTCTGTGGATTCAAACAAGGTTAATATACACACATAAGCACATACCCCATATAATAAGATATTCCAGTTCAAACATGTACCTGTAAAATCATAATTACACTGGCCTGGTGTAATTTGAAATTACCTTACATGATGTTCCTTCTACCTTTTATACTTAATATCCCCAGGTTCTAATTTAATCGGGACATCCTACTTCACATGCAGTTTAAGTCTAGGTACAGATACTAATACCTAAATCCCTTAAACTAGGGCTCTGATACCATCTGTAACATCCCGCAAAACAAAATATACATGTAACATATATTTCATAACATGGTTTCAAAAAATTTCATTTCACATTACACATTTGGTCCCAAAGTCTGACTAATCAATATAAAATGCATTACAAACTTGATCCCATTTAGATAAGATAATAGCTAATAACAGAAATTTAAGTACAAAAGTATCATCAACTTCATAATGATCATCATCCCACATAGCTATCCACCAAGTAATCTAATCATTTACTCTTACTGGTACCACCACCTGGAATACAGATTTTTAAAAACAAAAATGAGGGTTAGACCTAAGGGTCTAGTGAGTAAATCCCTGACATTTTTAAATCATTAAAATTTCATTTATATAAACACTCTTTATATAAATACACATACATCACACGTAAATTAGTACCAAATACAATTTACACAACATACCTGTCTCATTCCCCTTATCCCTCCACCAATGGCCAATATCAATTGGTTGCGAGCCAATTTAACACACCGGTCCAAAGCCCGGCCACGTATTATATTCTTATATAATACTCACGTAATTATAATATCTCAATATATTATAATCACCCACGTATGACATATTCATACCACATATCAAATATTTATTATTCACGTAATGTATTCCAGTAAAATACCTTTTAATGTAAAACTCACCTGAAATGTTTATCACAAAAGCTTTCCCAAGTTAAGATCACGTATTTCCACCCTTCACTGAATCTGAAATCACAAGTACCAAATATCTCTTTTAACACTTAAACTTTACAAGATTCTCAACTTAAGTCGCAACCCAAAATATCATGAAATCGCAATGAACAGTACAAGTCGCAACGGTAATGAACAGTACTAAGTCGCAACCTCTTATTGCGACTTCACCCCGAAATCGCAACCCACTATTGCGACTTCACCCTAAGTCGCAATCAACTATTGCGATTCCACCCTGGAGTCGCAACCCACTATTGCGATCCCAAACCCGAATCGCAATCAACTACTGCGATTCCAAGCCAAGTCGCAAATGACCATTGCGACTTCATTGCCAAGTCGCAACCAACTGTTGCGACTTCGTTGAATGTCGCAGTCGTCTATTGCGACTCCGATGAATGTCTCAGTCCACTGTTTCATCCTAAAACCCAGATTTTGCAGTTTTTATACTATGCATGTTGCTATAAAGATGCAGAATTGTTTAAGACCATTAACACAACCTACCCATAAACTCAAATTCCTCAAAACATCTATATTTAACATAACCCACCAAGTACCTAACTAGTATCTTCAAGAACAACTTAAGGAATTAGAAATACAATTAAGGTAGGGATGGTTTACCTTGATTACTACTGATTGGTACAGAATCACAATAGCAGAAAATCTTGAAGTTCCTTCTTCTTCTTTCCTTAAACTCTTTCAATCCTGCTCTCTTTCTTTCTCTCGTTTTCTCTCAACCAAGAAACACACACACTCACATGGATTTAAGATATTTTTATTTTTAACTAAATGAAGACATCATTTCCCACTTGACATACCAAAGTCGGTCATGGTATCAAGTTTGGTCTAATTGACCAATTAAACCCCAAGTTTCTCTCAAATGGCAAAACTTACCCCCAACTTCCAAGTAATAATTAAGACTTATCCCTTAACTCCTAACTCCATAAAAATATTAACATAAAGATTTATAAAATTCCAAATTTAACTTAGATAAAATACCTGGTTATTACAAAAACCTTCCTTACTTGGTACCCTATAGGGTCCCCAAAGGTCCAAGTGAACTAACTCACCAAGCACAGTAGTAGTGTGATTGCTCAGATTGAATTTGTCACGGGCCTGTTTGGCCATATGACAAATTTCACAAGGAGGTGATGGTCGATCACTTCCTAGATTAAGAGTTTCTTTTAAGACATTAAGGACAGGGTCAACTGGATGTCCCATCCGACTATGCCACAACTGGCGAGAGACACAACACATTATAGACATATTTGACTTTGAGTCAAAAGACTCACCTAAAGACAGTTTATCCAAGAAGTATAAACCTCCTTGTTCACTACCAGTCCCCACTATTTTCCTGGGCTGAAAGGCCTGGGGAGTTCATAGCGCTTGCCCGGGTTCGAGTCCCACACGCAGCACTTGTGGCCACTGGGGATTATCTCAGGGCTGCATTACTTCGCGGTCGGTGTGTTTGCCAGGGATGTACTGGGCCGAAGGCCCAGGAACCCTATCCAAAAAAAAAACAATGAAGAAACCCTAAACGAATACCGAGAGAGTAAAATTATGATACAAAACCCTAATTCTTTTCTTTATATACAAACTAGGTATTTGCAATTTAGTCCTTGCAAGAAACACCCCTCTAGTCAATGCAATTGCTCCACTACCCTTATTTCTTTTTCTTCTTGCAGCGCCATCCTTAACTTCTAGATTGTGTCAAATATAGTCCTCGTAATAACAAAACATTTAAAAATAAATTAAGTTAGATTATATGATGACAAGATTGGTTAGATGATAACTTTATATTTTAACAGGAGCCAAGGGGGAGAGAGGTAGGGGAGTTGGAAAATCTTCGTATTCAATTACAAGGTTGGAAACCAAGAGGAGATAGGGGAGATAGGGTGAAGTGGGTTTTGGCGGAGGATGAAACTTTCTCGATGCAAAAACTTAAGTTCCTAATTGAAGAGAAAGAGGTGGGTAGAGGCACTTTACCGGAGGAAACTTGGTGGTCAAAGGTGGTTCCGAAAAATATTGGTATTTTCGTGTGGAGGACGAGACTAGGACGTATTCCGTGTAGAGCGATCATTGACAAAATGGGGATGGATATACCATCCGTGTTATGTCCTAGATGCGAGAAGGAGGTAGAGATGATCGATCACGCCTTAGTAACGTGTGAAGGGGTGCACAAAATTTGGCAAGAGATTTCCGATGGTGGAAAATAGATAAATCTAACTTTGCGTCGATTAATGATGTATTAATGCAGCAAAATTCTGCAGAAGGAAACGGTTTTAAACCGAACTTTTGGACATATGCGGTTTGGACTTTTCTCTACTCAATTTGGGGTCATCGCAACAAAATCGTCTTCAAAGGGGAAAAAAGAAGTTGGAAGATATGTTTCTGGAGCTTCAAAGATGGTGCTTTGAATGGATCGAGAGAAGGAGTCGGATTGGCAATATTGACCGGAAAGTTTGGCTCTCCGAACCGGAAAGCTTGATATGGGTGTCATAATAGCTGATGGGCGGTAAATCATCGTCTCAATCAACTGCAGCCCGTACGTGGAGCTCGTGAGAGTCGCGTAGAAATGTGAGAGGAAAAGGTTATTGTTCGCGCGGTTGTGTTCGAGTCCAAGGAGGTTGTCCGTCGAGTTTGGTCGAGTGTGGTCTGTCATGGTCGCGGCGGAGGCTGTGTTGCAGTTACAGAACAATTTTTAGGCGGATTTGTGCGCGTCGAACTGGATATTGATTGTTGTGTCTGAGGTTCTACAGAAGATCTGTTTCGTCCAAGTATGCTATGGTAGTTCGTCCAAGCAAGCTGTCGAGTTTGAGAAGTTTGCATCTCGCAAACTGATCTGGCCTCTCTCTTGCTGTTCAGGTCATGCTGGACGATTGGTTAAATCTGTTTGCTTTAGCTACCCGACTGTTTTTGCGCAGGCCTGATTGGGCTCAGTTGTTCAGCTGGGTGATTCAGCCGTGCGGCTGCCAGTTGCCACAGCCTTGCGGCGGGTTGCTTTCCGTTTTTGGTTCTGTAATTGTGTTTGATGTTTTGTTGTTTCAGCATGTTTGGTAGGTGTTTTGTTTTGACCTGTTTGGGTCGGCTGGTTGGTTTCAGCCATGTGGCTGGTGCGCTGTTTTGGTTTGGTCGTGAACTGTGTAAAAGCTCTTTGGCTTTTGATTTAGTAAGGGAAATTAATTAAAATACCCAAATTTTGACTTTGACTTACCAAAATACTCACTTTCTAAACCATTTTACCAAAATACCCATTTTTTCCGCGATGGGGTTCGCGATCGGGGACCAGGGACCAATTTGGAAAATATTTTTCCCACGATCGAGGAGAGTGTCCCGCGGCACATTCAATTTGGTGATTTTGATTTGAAATTTACACTTTCAACCCCTATAATTATTTACTTACTTTACTTTATACCTTTTACTTTTCTAATTTTAATTTTACACCTTCATCATATTAACAAATATAATCGTTTATTAATTAAAATACGTTAAAAAATACGTTTTAATTTTAACAAGTTACACCATTGTAATCGTCTCTTCGATAATGATCCTAATATTGAATACTTTTTGATTTAATTATTTTATTATATATCATATATACTACATAAAAATATTTTTAATATTTACAATTCATACTCTTATAGTTAATTATTTAATTTATGGTACATCTCTTATTTTTTTCAATTTTGTTTTACATTCTTATCACATTAACATAATAATCTTATATTAACTAAATGAAAAATAAAAAACTAATAGGTATAAAGTAAACTAACTAAATAAGTATAATATAATTAAATCAAAAAATATTCAATATTGGGCTCATTTCGAGGGTATCGACGAAACGATATTAATGGTGTAACTTGCTAAAATTAAAAAACATTTTTTTAACGTATTTTAGTTAATAATTGATTAAATCGTCAAATTATTTGGATTATACGTCTCACTGTATTGCAGCGGGTAAATAATATATATATATATATATATATATATATATATATATATATATATATATATATATATATATATATATATATATATATTTATCGAACTCCTTAACATATTTTAACGTAATTATATATGTTAATGTGATATGTTAAAACATACTTTTTAACATATTTTAGTTAATATATGATTATTATGTTAATGCGATAAGAGTGTAAAACGAAAATTGAAAAAGCAAGAAATGTACCATAAATTAAAAAATTAACTATAATGTTATGAATTGTAAATATTAAAAATATTTTTATGTAGTATATATGATATATAATAAAATAATTAAATCAAAACATATTTAATATTGGGCTCATTTCGAACGTATCGAAGAGACGATTATAATGGTGTAATCTGTTAAACTTAAAACGTATTTTTTAACATATTTTAACTATAAGAGTACCATAAATTAAATAATTAACTATAAGAATATGAATTAAAAATATAAAAAATATTTTTATGTAGTATATATGATATATATTAAAATAATTAAATAAAAAAATATTTAATATTGGGCTCATTTCGAACGTATCGAAGAAATGATTATAATTGTGTAACTTGTTAAATTTAAAACGTATTTTTAACGTATTTTAGTTAATAAACGATTATATGTGTTAATATGATGAAGATGTAAAATTAAAATTAGAAAAGTAAAAGGTATAAAGTAAACTAAGTAAATAATTATAGGGATTGAAAGTGTAAATTTCAAATCAAAAATCACCAAATTGAATGTGCCGCGGGACACTCTCCTTCGATCGCGGAAAAATATTTTCCAAATTGGTCCCTGTTCTGCGATCGCGAACCCCATCGTGGAAAAAATTAGTATTTTGATAAAATGGTTTAGAAAGTTGGTATTTTGGTAAGTCAAAGTCAAACTTTGAGTATTTTAATTAATTTCCCTTTTAGTAATGGTATTATTTTGCATTGTTTTTTAACCTTTAAGTAATTATAAAATTTAATGGTTAAACTTAATTTACTTATATTATATTTATTATATACAAAAAGTAACATATAGACATACATAAAATATTTTTTAAATAAAATTAATTAAAAATTAAATTACTATTACTAATTGGTAAAGTTTTATTTAAATGATTAAAAAAAGTGGGATGACACCTTTAGTGGCCATGTGGCATTGCAAAGTGAATTGCAAGTTTTACAATTATTTTATTATGTGACATTTATTTCCTGACACTTTTTTATCTGCAAATCAATTTGAAAGGTGTGTCAGCCACGTCATCCGTGGCAAATCCACAACTTCCAAGATAAAAACAAATTTAAATTGATCCTTTTAAATCGACAAAAGGTAGGCGTGGAAATAGGGAGGGGACCCCAATCCTCGTTCCCGATATTCCATATCCGTTCAAGTCCTCGTCCCCATCAGATAATATAATCACATTCTCATCTCCGTCCCCAACACGGAATGGGGATCCCTAACTGGGAAACGGGGATTTTTGTATATACTTTTTATACTCAAAACTATGCTAATATTCAACAAGTATTGAACTAGAAAAAGCTATTGTGTTGCATCGTACTCGTATAAGGAAACTAGGAGTTTAGGAATAATTTTAGATCTAACAGGGAAGGGACGGGTCGGGGCGGGGAGTGCGATACCCATCTCCGTCCCCATCCCTGGTAACGGGGATCCCCGTCCCCGGTTTAACGGGGAATCCTCATTCCTGATCGGGACGGATGGACCGGGTTATCCGACGGGTTGGGGGATATTCGCATGCCTAACTAAAAGGATTAAGGAATCGTAATTCGGGGAGCGAAGGGGGGAGTGTGAACTAAAAGGATTAAGGAAAATCGGGGAGAGAAGGGGGGACCATTACGTCTGCTCATGCACGTCACCAAGTAAATTACAGATTTGGTCCCTATAATATATACAAATTATGGTTTATGTGCCTAAATGAAATAATTATACCATCGTCATCGTGGTTTCACTTTTGTCACAAATTCGATCCCTTATTATAACTCTATTAATCGTTACTTCAATAAATCAAGGAAATTTTGTCTTTGACATTTTTCTCTCAGTTCTATATAAGAATAAAAAGTTATATAGTTTATAATTAAAAAAACCCATAGATATTTTAAACTCTTATTTATTCACATTTTTTCCTTTGAAGAAATTCATTTTTAAACATTTTATTTTTTACTCTTAATTAATATATGCTTGTAATATTCATGTTCCCTCTTACACATTTTCTTCATGGTATCACGTTGCCATCACTTTATTTCTTTCATCACCGTCCTTTTTTAAATTTTACTCTTAATTTATAAATATAAAATTACAACGGACCAATCGTACGTGGATGTTAATACTTCCTCGGGTGGTACGAAATTTGTGTATAGTTTTGCTTGCTTCTTCAATTAATATTAAAATTCATTTCTTAATAAAATGCATGATGAATAGTACATGGTCTAATGAAGAAATATAAGTAAAAAGAATTATAACACTGTAGTAATAAACTTTACATGTGAATGTCAATCCAGGTTCCCATTATAACGGGAGGCATTGAAACAGTTTCATCAAATTCATGACGGACGTACAACCCAAGTGTCACTATAACATTTTTGCTTATTTAATCACTTATAGTCATAGATCCATCACATTACGTATTTAAAAAATACATTAAAATGCCCCACTTTCAGCAAATGTTCATAACTCTGCTTAACACTTTCGACATGCACATGTTTCCTGATTATGTTTTGTTCTCCCGTTTCACCATATCAATTGTGTTGATTTCATCATATATATATAGCCACAAAGCCATCACATTAGGAAATAAAACAACAAATAGACTAAAAAACAACTTAACAGTTTGATAAGTTCATCAACTATTCATTTAGTAGTTTCATCATGTTCATGTTTTATGATCACCATCTAATTTTGAAACAATTTCATCATATTCATGCATAACAGCTCAGGATTCATTATAGCAATTTTCACACAGTCATTGATTCATCATATTACGTATAAAAAAACAAATAGATTAAAAATCCCCACTTAACAGTTTGATCATTTCACCAAATATTCATATTTCCACTTAACACTTCCAACGTGCACATGTATCCTGATTATATCAAATGTCTCACCACTTAACAGTTTCATCACATTGCATAATCATAACCAAACATTTCATCACGATGCAACCACAAATTCATCACATTACATAGTACAAAAAAACTCGTTAGGAGGATTGAATCCAACATATATAAGAGCTTTTCATATTCACCCACTTTCACCAACATTATACAAGTAACAAGAACACCATATAATGTAATCATTCATTAAAAGTACTATCATAAACATAAATTCGAACCCTGTTTCACCATATCATTACATTGTTTTCATCAAAACGACTAACTTGTCGACATACACTCTGAAAACTGTTTCATTAAATTAACTTAACAACATGTTTCACATAACTAAAAAACCCTAATTTCAACCGGGGCTGCTGAAATTTGATGATTACCATCATCAAAAAAGGCTTTTGAAAAACCCCTACATTCAGGTTCACGATGTCACCATAAGCTTAAAGTGTTTCATCAGTATGCCTAATTTCAATAGCTACACTCTCAAAACCATCATCAACCGATTTCTTATTTCACCGCACGATTTTTGATACTATCTGTTGCCTCCTTCTTAGCTATGATTTCATTCTCGTGTTCATCTAAGGGGTTGTCTGGAGTATTAGGTGAAGTTCGAAAAAAGTGTTTTTCTTCATCAGCCTTTCACTTCGCTTGCGTCATGTGTTATGTAAATCTCTATCAAAACGTTTTGTGTATTGATGAAATATAATCAAACCCTAAGAAATTACCTCTATTGCGACAAATCATCTGTGAAATATTTGGAAATGATCTTTGGAAGTGATCTTCAGAAATCGGTAACCAGAATACTCGCTTCCTTTTTAATTTGGATCATGGTCGCTGAAGAATAGGGATTTCACCAGATTTCCTAATTTGAAATGGGATGCCAATGTACAAATATGCCCCTGGGTCATTTTTTCCCAATTTAAAAAATTAAATTAATTTAATTATTCCCATAAATAGTACAAACTGATCTTAATCGTTATTGAGTATGTCTATGGTTCATAAATGAGTTTCATATTTTGCTATATAAAAGTGGTTTGCAAGTGAAACCACATACCACATCTATCTCTCTCTCTCTCTCTCTCTCTACACTGTTCATTCATGCGGCTACTAAGGTTGTCAACAAAGGTCAATGACATGCAACCAATCCGCTGATGACACGTGTAAAGTGTATACTGAATTGCATTAAATGCATGCAGTATATAAAGAGATGAACTCACTTCATTTGAAGTAACTTGCTAACTCTGGACAAGTTCAAATCTCTCAAGATAGGATTTTATTAGTAATCTCCTTATCTTTCTTAGTGCAAGAAAACCTTAGTGTTCCAACTTGTTTAGATTTAGGTTTATCCTTAATCTTGTTTCCGCAACAAGCTGTAAATTGTTAATGATTTATCAATAAACAATTTAGAAAAGTAAAATAGTGTGTTTGTATTCAACCCCCCCCCCTTTCTACAAACTTGTTTAGGCCTTTCGGGACCAACACTTTTCAAGTTTTCATTATTATTCTTTACAAAAGAGATAAAACAAAAATACTATAAAACTGATTTTTTTTTGTATTTATAACAATTGTACACAATATTCAAAACACTTAAAATTTTTAACTTAAGAACTTCTAAGAAAATAAACATAAAAAATTTATAATATAATATAGACACATATATAATTTACATCAAAACAAAATATAAAATTCTATTTTAAACCTAACTATAAATTTTAATTAAAAGAAATCTAAAACTTAGGTTTGAAATATAAGTATTTTGTAAGTTGCAACTAAATTTAATTTTGAACTTAAATATTTTAGGGGGTGTTTGGGATTGCTTATTTGCTTATTGCTTTTCCTCGTCGTAAATAAGTTATGTTTAGTGTTTGGATTGGAAAAGAAAAGTGTTTATGACTTTTCCCACCACAAATAAGTTGTTTTTGATAAGTTAATTCATTCTAACTTATTTCGTCCTAAAACGTCAGCGGACTATGATTAACAAGATCTCTTGATATAATTAAGATAATGATCTATCAAATAATACAAAGCCAGTTTTTTTAAATAAGATTGATGTAATAGCTTTTAATATATATATTTTTTGGACATCTTAATAGTTTTCTATAATCATTGGCGTTACAAAAATAAATGAGACAAAAAAAACTCTTCTAAAAGCTATAACTTTTGTATAAGTTTTTAACTTAATGAGTTAGAACGATAAGAGATGTACCATAAATTAAATAATTAACTATAAGGGTATGAATTATAAATATTATAAATATTTTTATGTAGTATATATGATATATAATAAAATAATAAAATCCAAAATTATTCAATATTGAGCTCATTTCGAACGTAACGAATAGACGATTATAATGGTGTAACTTGTTAAAATTAAAATATATTTTTAACGTATTTTAGCTAATATACGATTATATGTGTTAATATGATAAAAGTGTAAAATAAAAAATAAAAAAGTAAAGGATATAAAATAAACCAATTAAATAATTATAGGGGTATGAAATGAAAGTATAATTAGCGTAGTAGACTACGAAGGTATGTGGGGTATAGAAATGTGTTATCACCACGGGACCAAAACCTATCACAACTGTCAAGTGGGACTATATAACGACAAGGACCAAGTCATCCTAAAACATTTTCATTAAAACTAGAGTGAATTGCATTTTTGGTTTATGTGGTTATCTAATTTCTTTGAAAGAGGGACCTAAAATTTAGTATCTCAAAAAGTGGTCTCTCAGTTTTTGTATTTGCTCCAAATTCAGGACCCCAACACTAACACCGCTTATTTCCTCCGTTACTAGCAGGGGTATTTTCGTCCATTCACCTTTCAGGTCCTTCTTTTAAAGAAACCATATAACCACAGGTACCAAAAATGCAATTTACTATTTGTTCTATTTTGATTTCAAAGTTACATTTCATACCCCTGTAATTATTTACTTAGTTTACTTTATACCCTTTACTTTTCTAATTTTAATTTTACATTTTTATTATATTAACACACATAATCGTATATTAACTAAAATACGTTAAAAAAATACGTTTTAATTTTAACAAGTTACACCATTGTACTCGTCTCTTCGATACCTTCGAAATGAGCCCAATATTGAATATTTTTGGATTTATTTATTTTATTATATTACGTTTTAACACTCCTATCGCATTAACATAATAATCATATATTAACTAATTGATTAAATCGTTGTAAATTATTCGTTTTAAAAAATACGTTTTAACATATCACATTAACATACATAATTTCGATAAATATATATACGTTTTAAAAAAATCGTTTTAAAAACAAGTTTTAACATATCACATTAACATACATAATTACGTTAAAATATGTTAAGAAGTTCGATATATATTAACATACATAATTTCGATAAATATATAAACGTTTTAAAAAATCGTTTTAAAAAATACGTTTTAACATATCACATTAACATACATAATTACGTTAAAATATGTTAAGGAGTTCGATATATATATATATATATATATATATATATATATATATACGTTTTAAAAAATCGTTTTGACGTAACAAGTCACGTTTTAAAAAACCGTTGTAACAAGTCAATTATGTAATGCAGCGAGGCGTATAATCCAAATAATTTGGCGATTTAATCATTTAAATCAAAAAATATTCTATATTTGGCTCATTTCGAAGGTATCGGCGAGACGATTATAACGGTGTAACTTGTTGAAATTAAAAAGTTATTTTTTAACGTATTTTTTAAAAATCGTTTTAAAAAATCGTTTTGACGTAACAAGTCACGTTTTAAAAAATCGTTGTAAATTTGACGATTTAATCAATTATGTATGTTAATGTGATATGTAACAAGTCAATTATGCAATGCATCGAGACGTATAATCCAAATAATTTGACGTTTTAATCATTTAAATCAAAAAATATTCTATATTGGGCTCATTTCGAAGGTATCGACGAGACGATTATAATGGTGTAACTTGTAAAAACTAAAAAGTATTTTTAATGTAATTATATATGTTAATGTGATATGTTAAAACGTATTTTGTAACATATTTTAGTTAATATAAGATTATTATGTTAATGTGATAAGAGTGTAAAACAAAATTGAAAAGAATAAGAGATGTACCATAAATTAAATAGGGTATGAATACGTTAAAAAAATACTTTTTAATTTCAACAAGTTACACCATTATAATCGTCTCGTCGATGCCTTCGAAATGAGCCCAATATAGAATATTTTTTGAATTAAATTATTAAATCGTCAAATTATTTGGATTATACGTCTCGCTGCATTGCATAATTGACTTGTTACAACGATTTTTTAAAACGTGACCTGTTACGTCAAAACGGTTTTTTAAAAACTGAAATTATTTAAGTTGATTGGCTATAAAGTGGTTTCTAACAATGTGGTGGTTTGCAAAAGAAACCTCTCATATATATATATATATATATATATATATATATATATATATATATATCGAACTCCTTAACATATTTTAACGTAATTATGTATGTTAATATGATATGTTAAAACGTAATATAATAAAATAAATAAATCCAAAAATATTCAATATTGGGCTCATTTCGAAGGTATCGAAGAGACGAGTACAATGGTGTAACTTGTTAAAATTAAAACGTATTTTTTTAACGTATTTTAGTTAATATACAATTATGTGCGTTAATATAATAAAAGTGTAAAATTAAAATTAGAAAAGTAAAGGGTATAAAGTAAACTAAGTAAATAATTACAGGGGTATGAAATGTAACTTTGAAATCAAAATAGAACAAATAGTAAATTGCATTTTTGGTACCTGTGGTTATATAGTTTCTTTAAAAGAGGGACCTGAAAGGTGAATGGACGAAAATACCCCTGCTAGTAACGGAGGAAATAAGCAGTGTTAGTGTTGGGGTCCTGATTTTGGAGCAAAATTGAAAACTGAGGGACCACTTCTTGAGATACTGAAGTTTAGGTCCCTCTTTCAAAGAAATACTATAACCACATGGACCAAAAATGCAATTCACTCTTAAAACTATATATTAGTGTTGTACCCAATCCACGTCATTTCGATCTCTTCCTCATTTCATCTCATTCTCTCTCAATGGCAAACCACCAAGATGACGACTCGAGTCTGCAGTTGGTCTTTCATTCTGCAACCGATCTCGCAAAACCCCCCTTCTCTTTGAAAGCAGCGAACCCATATGTAATGGCAGACATCATCAGTCCTGACGATAAACCCAATTGGGTTAAAACCAGTACAGATGAGAAGGGGGGTGAAAACCAACGTGGGATTATGAGTTCCGATTCCCCCTGAATCACCAAAAGCTTCACATGGCAAGAAACTTCAACCTTTTGTGTAAGATCATGCACTCTGGGATAGCACTTGGGGATAGGGAGATAGGGCACGTCAAAGTGCGTCTTCCGGTCCTCCTTGCCGGACCTGCAGCCGGTGAAAATATCACTTACCCAGTGGTATCAGGTGGGAAGGAAAGGGGCAGAATCGTCATTTCCCACAAACTACTCACAAATAATACTACCGTCGGAGACGTCTCTGTCTCTGTTCCTCAGCCGCCGCTGGCGCTGGGTGTTAAAGATCCTAATCAGAACCACCCGGTGGAGTTAGAGTTCTTAAACACAACATCTGTTCATCACAACCCAACGACCCTAGAGTTGGTCTTCCACTGTGCAGTCGATCTCCCGAATCCCCCTTTCAACAGCAAAGCGAGGCCATATGTACTGGCAGCCATCGTCGGCCGTGACACTAAACCCAATTGGGTAAAAACAAATACCGACAAAGAATGTGGTGAAAATCCGGTGTGGGACTATATCATCCAGTTCCCCCTGAATCACCAAAAGCTTCACATGCCAAAAAACTTCAACCTTGTCTGTAAGATCATGCATTCTGGAAACAAACTTGGGGATAGAGAAATCGGTCACGTCAAAGTGCGTCTTCAAGCTTTACTTGCAACAGGTGAATACATCCCTTACCCGGTGGTGGTATCAGGTGGAGTGGAAAAGGGCAAAATCTTTATATCTCATAAACTAGCCACAAACACCGCCGTGGATGTCTCCGCTCCTCCGTCTGTGGGTATTGAAGATCCTAACGACGGTGCTGAACCCAACGTAATGGACAGAATGCGGTTGGCTGCAGGTGTCACCACAATAGTCGGAGTTGTCTACAACATCGTTGCAGAGTTACTTGAATGAGAGGTATATATTTTCCCTTTCTTTTAAGGAAATTTGTTCTAAATGGAATCTAACTTTATTTCTATTTTAGGAAATAACTTTTAAAAATAATTATTTAAGGGTTTGGAAAAAAAGTTTATGTTTATCTAAGGGTGTTTGGGAATGCTTTTTTTCAAATGCATATATTTATGTTTTCCAAATGTTTTTTTTAAGTATATAATATTTATATACGGTAAATGCAACAAATAAACTCACACACCCTCCTCACCATTGGTGAGGTTTGAACCCCTGACCTCCTAGGAGGAAAGAGACTCACATACCGCTAGGCCAAAGGCCCTTTGGTTTTTCCAAATGTTTCAGTATGCATGTTTAGAAAGCTTGGTCGCATTGGGCGTAAGCTAGTTATTTTAACATGCATTTCAGGGAGCGCCATTGCTGGAGGTAGCTCGAATGGACACAGAAAAAGTCTTGGAAGATTTTGAAGCCTTGTTAATTTTACAATGTTTAAGACTGTTTCATGTTTCAACTTTCAACTTAATATCTTACTTTGATGTAACTTTCACTGTTTAAGTTTACGATGTGGATGAATTATGATGTGTCTCGCAAGAAGCCACAATCTGCATCCGGCTTAGATATTTGGGACTATGCGTCTTGAATAGTACTCTCTCTCTCTCTCTCTCTCTCTCTCTTTGATATTTCAATTCATATCTTTTACCTCATTTTGATGGTCAACCAAGTAAAGCATCAAATACCCATTTTGAATTTTACTGTTTTTTCTTATTGTTGTTAGATTCCAAAATTTTGCTTCCACTGTAAGTAGTATACCATCTCAGATCCTGCATTCTTAGGTGACATAGTAATAATATTTTCCATCGATCTATTCAATCTTCTTTAATTTGTTCATAGTAAGGTATTTTTAACAAATGGAATGGAATGGAATGGTGGCAGATCTATAATGACTTTGCTATTTCCATCCATTTTACCATGCATCTTATGTGATTTGAATGTTACGTACATGGGGTTTTTTTTAAACATTTTCCTATGCTTTTTGATTTCAAATAATGAGTGGACAAAAAATCTTTCAAGGATTTAACGGAAAAAAGATATGCAAATATGTTGATATTGATGTTTATGCATGGGGTTTTGAATAAGATTTTAGGTAACGTTTGATACCAGACCCAACTAGACTGTACTGAACAGGATAAGGGTTTTCAATGATTTTATATGATGGTTACCGATGGTGGTGTAGAGGAGTTGGTGATTCCATGATTGTGGTTGAGGCGGAGGGTAGATGTGGTGATTGTGGATGGTGGTGGTGGTGGCGGCATATAGTGGTGGAAGTAGTGGTTGTGGTTGTTGATGAGGTAGATGTGGTGGTGCTGATGATGGTGACAACGATAGGCGTTGGTGGTCGGTGATGGCTATGGAGGATGTGGAGATGGTGGACAGTCCTGGCGGTCAACAGTGGTGATTGTGGAGGAGGTGAAGATGTGGTGGGCGACACGACCGTTGCCTGTGGTGGTGGCAATGGGCAGCGATTACCATTACACCAAATATCATATTAAAGTTATACTAGTGCATCACACTGCACGTTGCGCGATGACGAATTTTTGGCTACGAATTACGAAATACATAAGTAAAAATGAAACATATTTTATTAACTGACAACTAATTAAATGAATGTATTGTTAATATTTGAGATGTAATTAATTTGCTGACATTTAGGTATATAAAATAATGTTTGTTGACGATTAGGTATATAAAATAATGTTCTGATGTTGAAAATAAGAATATACAAAAATGGTTAGACGTAGGTATATTATATATAGGGAAATTAATTAAAATGCCAAAAGTTTGACCACTTGTTACCAAAATGCCGTAAAAAACCGCGGTGGGCCCCCCGATCGTGGGGCCCAGACCCACGTGTCACCCAGGTTTGCCCACTTTGCCCGCGTTGGTCCCTCAAGAATGCCCGCGGCCCAGCTTTCCCCCCTCAAGAATGCCCGTGTTGGCAGTTTTAGTCCCTGCCCGCGTTGAGAGCCCGCGATCGCGGGCTAACCCGCCACGCGTCGGCACAGGGTTAACCCTAAAAAAAATTTGAAGACAAAAACCCTAATTTTTATTCTCATAGCCGCACTATATAAAGGGTGGGGGGACCAACTTCGGCCACCTCTCATTATTTTAAACCATCTCAAATTTTTTAATAACTCTCTCTCAATTTTCTCCACTCTCTCAATTTTGTCATGTGGAACACGTGTTCGAGTTTTGTGAAGATGTCTCGTATTACCTCTATGGTATGTTTTCCTTATGTTTTTTGTTATTTTTTGTATATGTTATTTTAAGTTAAGATATATGATTTGTATGTTGTTAGAGTGTTTATAACTTTTGTTATGTTTGAATATGTTCTATGTTTAACATTTTTAAGATATATGATATGTATGGTTTTATGTTTGAATGTGATATTTGTATGTTATAATGTGTATGTTGTTATAGGAGTATTTTTATAAAAATTTTGTTAAGAGTGTTTTTATAAAAATAATTCTTAAAAGTGTGTTTGTATAAAAAATTGTTAAGAATGTGTTTTTTTATAAAAAAATTGTTAACAATGTGTTTTTTATAAAAAAATTGTTAAGAATGTGTTTTTATAAAAAATTGTTAAGAATGTGTTTTTTTATAAAAATTGTTAAGAGTGTGTTTTTATAAAAATAATTCTTAAAAGTGTGTTTTTATAAAAAAAATTGTTAAGAATGTATTTTTATAAAAAAATTGTTAAGAATGTTTTTTATAAAAAAATTGTTAAGAGATTGTTTTTATAAAAATAATTCTAAAGAGTGTGTTTTTATAAGAAATGTTAATAATGTTTTTTTTATAAAAAAAAATTGTTAAGAGTGTGTTTTTATAAAAAAAATTGTTAAGAATGTGTTTTTTTATAAAAATTGTTAAGAGTGTGTTTTTATAAAAAAATTGTTAAGAATGTGTTTTTTTATAAAAAAAAAATGTTAACTTAGGTCCCTACGGTTTTAAGAATGACAACTTAGGTCCCTAAACTTTTAAGAATGACAATTTAGGTCCCTAAACTTTTAAGAGTGCCAATTAGGTCCCTAAACTTTTAAGAATGACAACTTAGGTCCCTATGGTTTTAAGAATGACAACTTAGGTCCCTAAACTTTTAAGAATGACAATTTAGGTCCCTAAACTTTTAAGAATGCCAATTAGGTCCCTAAACTTTTAAGAATGACAACTTAGGTCCCTACGGTTTTAAGAATGGTAACTTAGGTCCCTACGGCTTTAAGAATGACAACTTAGGTCCCTAAACTTTTAAGAATGACAATTTAGGTCCCTAAACTTTTAAGAATGCCAATTAGGTCCCTAAACTTTTAAGAATGACAACTTAGGTCCCTACGGTTTTAAGAATGGTAACTTAGGTCCCTACGGTTTTAAGAATGACAACTTAGGTCCCTAAACTTTTAAGAATGCCAATTTAGGTCCCTAAACTTTTAAGAATGACAACTTAGGTCCCTACGGTTTTAAGAATGACAACTTAGGTCCCTAAACTTTTAAGAATGACAATTTAGGTCCCTAAACTTTTAAGAATGACAATTTAGGTCCCTAAACTTTTAAGAATGCCAATTAGGTCCCTAAACTTTTAAGAATGACAACTTAGGTCCCTAAACTTTTAAGAATGACAATTTGTAACGTCCCCAAAAGTAGATCATACGATAAACCATAAACTGAGCGTTTTACAATGCCAAAAGAAAAGATTGACCAATACTTTGAATATATGAGCTTAACAAAATGACAGCGGAAGTCTAACTACCCACAGCCGAGCTCTAGACTAAGGTTAATCATCTATCTTGGAGTCGCTCTATCTCCAAGCCACGATCCTTCTGCCTTTAATTCCTAACACTCGAGCCTGAAGCTCGCTTACCTGAAAATGGTTTAGTTTTGAAAAGCGAGGGTTAGACCAAAAAGGCCTAGTGAATTCCCTCCATAAAAGAACATGTTTAATATAAAATCATTTGTTAAAATGCATAACAAGTCATCATACATGGTACTGCACTGTGTAATGGATCACTTAACCATATGCGATCGGGGCCCAAGCAGACTCCCCTTTCGCCCTCTCGTATCGGGGCCCAAGCAGACTCCCCGATACCCGCCTAGGAGGAAACGAATTCCAACCTACCGTCTCGTCATGCCAAACCAAAGTATCATCAGATCCCGAGGCTCATTGATCCCACAGTACAGACCGACATCACATAACATGCACATACGATTCATAACACATTTGACTCTTCATAAATCATGCGCATCATCATATCAAACATTCATTTCTTTCCTTCATGCATATAAGTTCATAAATATTTCGTGCGTTTTAAAACCATAAACAGTAAAAGAGTCATTTAACAGTTACGTCGTAAAAGAGGTTTAGGGAACTCACCTGATACGATGTCCGTCTCTACACTCTTGTCCGTCCCACGTAAACCTATTTATGAATCAGAATTATCAGGCTCTCTAGTCCCACAATGAACTGACCCTGACATACACTCCTCTCACATACTGCTCTGGAACTCGCTAGACTCTCAGTTTGCGCAAGCTGAAGAACTCGCAAGCTAAGCCTGCGAAAACCACACTTTTCGCAAGCAGCACTTGCGAATTCTATGGTTTGCGCAACCCATGGTTGCGAGTTCTGAACTTAGTCTCTAGCCTATGGCACCTCTGAACTTCTCGCAACCTACGCCAGCGAAAACCATACTTTTCGCAACAGGCCTCTGCGAAAAGTAGCACTTTTCGCAGTAGACCCTTGCGAAAAGTATCCTTCCGACACTGTTCATCGTCTCTTTCCTCATATCACTTATCCAAACTCGCTTAACTCTGACCTTTATTTCGAAACATCGATTTTTGATAGCTATAGTCTATACCAACAACAAACCCTATCGATTTTCTACGAAATCTAATCTGAAAGGTTTTGTTCTGAAATACACAGGTCTGATTCATAATCCAAAATCTCAAGAATCATTTGCACTTACACCCCCTTCTTGCCATTAAATTCGAGTCCACTACCACCCCAATTTGTTCGAAAATCAGAAAGATGAAATCAGAGGTTTAAACCCTTCGATAATGGCAAAGTCAGGTGGGAATCCCATCTGATTTCACCATTTTCGATTTAGACATAACCCACAGAGGAGAGAAAAACCCACGAATTGAGAAATGTTAATGAGGGGTGGATGATTACCTGAACAGAAATTCTTCCTTGCACACAAATCGATCTCCACACCAACACCACACTGAATCGTTCTCTTCTTCTTCTTTCCTCAGCTTAGCCGCCAACAATCACTTCTCAGAATAATAATACTGGATAGGAATTTAAGACTGCCCTAGGGATTTGGGCCCAAAAAGCCATATTCATAAATAATAAGGCCCCTTTATGCCAACTTCCAAACTTCTTAATTTGGCCACCAAACTTTTCTTTTAAATAAATATTGGGTTATTACAACCTTCCCTCCTTAAAAGAATTCCGTCCTCGGAATTCCTCCTGGAAAAAAAATGCGAGTATCTTGCCCACACCAAAACTGACACTTCCCCAAGGTAATGCCACTTCTGACTCAGTCAACCGCCTCATTAGTTTCAAAACATGGAACATTGGTTGCATCCCCTTCATTTCTTACGGTACTCTAACTTGTAGGCTATTGTTCCTACTCGGGCGGACTTGACAGCCGAAGATTAACTAAGGCTTCTTATGCATCTATACTTCCTTTAAGGAGGGACTTAGCTAAATCCTCCGCCATCACACGAGATTCATTTACCAAGAGACCACACACACTTGACAGCTTGGCACCTGGCCACCCCTGTACGCCTCGACACTCACAACTCAGAGTTCCTTCATCGTATCACAACTCTCAACCCTGTGCCACCCAACAATGGTCTAAGCAGACAACACTTCCCAATCCCAGACCACCTAAACCACAGTTCGTCAACCATCTCTCATATCCTCACCACTTCATCACTCCATACTTATACGTAACTAAGAGTAGGAACCTCCAACCCATTGTTGAAGTGTCCACCTACTCGAATTAAACTTATCCTGCAACCCCACCATTCCTCGCGGATCGCCACGTTCGTTCACCTACAAAAACATAACGCCGGTTACTCTCGCCCAACTGGGAGGAGTAACCATGGTCACACCATACTATTCTCACTAGCTTATCACTCCACGACCCAATCGTTTAACCATTTCTCGCAAAGTCACTAACTTAACTCATTTAGTTGTCTCATCCACTTCTTCCCTGCACAGAAACATACACAATTTCCTTCCTTAATATTCTTTCCAGCGGTTCGCACACTTATTAATGACAACCTACACAATACTGTACCTTTCGGCAATACTGTCGAGTTTACTACTTTCAATTTACTCACTTGTTCCGACATACTAACTACACCTTCCCCACGTTAGCGTGGAGCACTGCTCACCAAACATTACTTGCCCCTCTCTCCCGACCTTTCCACATGTTGATATCGCTTTCTCATTACTTACATAACCAAACAGTTTACACCAAGATCTTATCTTAAGGCATTCAACCAAGCCATCTTGAAACAAGACCAGTGTTCGACGTCACTACACATTCTTAAATCTCCAACTTTTACCTTCTCAGACATTTCTTTCACACATAAGCAACAATTCACATTCTTTAAGGATTTCACATCTATCCCAACATTTACACCTTCATCATATTAACAAATATAATCGTTTATTAATTAAAATACGTTAAAAAAATACGTTTTAATTTTAACAAGTTACACCATTGTAATCGTCTCTTCGATAATGATCCTAATATTGAATACTTTTTGATTTAATTATTTTATTATATATCATATATACTACATAAAAATATTTTTAATATTTACAATTCATACTCTTATAGTTAATTATTTAATTTATGGTACATCTCTTATTTTTTTCAATTTTGTTTTACACTCTTATCACATTAACATAATAATCTTATATTAACTAAATGAAAAATAAAAAACTAATAGGTATAAAGTAAACTAACTAAATAAGTATAATATAATTAAATCAAAAAATATTCAATATTGGGCTCATTTCGAGGGTATCGACGAAACGATATTAATGGTGTAACTTGCTAAAATTAAAAAACATTTTTTTAACGTATTTTAGTTAATAATTGATTAAATCGTCAAATTATTTGGATTATACGTCTCACTGTATTGCAGCGGGTAAATAATATATATATATATATATATATATATATATATATATATATTTATCGAACTCCTTAACATATTTTAACGTAATTATATATGTTAATGTGATATGTTAAAACATACTTTTTAACATATTTTAGTTAATATATGATTATTATGTTAATGCGATAAGAGTGTAAAACGAAAATTGAAAAAGCAAGAAATGTACCATAAATTAAAAAATTAACTATAATGTTATGAATTGTAAATATTAAAAATATTTTTATGTAGTATATATGATATATAATAAAATAATTAAATCAAAACATATTTAATATTGGGCTCATTTCGAACGTATCGAAGAGACGATTATAATGGTGTAATCTGTTAAACTTAAAACGTATTTTTTAACATATTTTAACTATAAGAGTACCATAAATTAAATAATTAACTATAAGAATATGAATTAAAAATATAAAAAATATTTTTATGTAGTATATATGATATATATTAAAATAATTAAATAAAAAAATATTTAATATTGGGCTCATTTCGAACGTATCGAAGAAATGATTATAATTGTGTAACTTGTTAAATTTAAAACGTATTTTTAACGTATTTTAGTTAATAAACGATTATATGTGTTAATATGATGAAGATGTAAAATTAAAATTAGAAAAGTAAAAGGTATAAAGTAAACTAAGTAAATAATTATAGGGATCGAAAGTGTAAATTTCAAATCAAAAATCACCAAATTGAATGTGCCGCGGGACACTCTCCTTCGATCGCGGAAAAATATTTTCCAAATTGGTCCCTGTTCTGCGATCGCGAACCCCATCGTGGAAAAAATTGGTATTTTGATAAAATGGTTTAGAAAGTTGGTATTTTGGTAAGTCAAAGTCAAACTTTGAGTATTTTAATTAATTTCCCTTTTAGTAATGGTATTATTTTGCATTTTTTTAACCTTTAAGTAATTATAAAATTTAATGGTTAAACTTAATTTACTTATATTATATTTATTATATACAAAAAAGTAACATATAGACATACATAAAATATTTTTTAAATAAAATTAATTAAAAATTAAATTACTATTACTAATTGGTAAAGTTTTATTTAAATGATTAAAAAAAGTGGGATGACACCTTTAGTGGCCATGTGGCATTGCAAAGTGAATTGCAAGTTTTACAATTATTTTATTACGTGACATTTATTTCCTGACACTTTTTTATCTGCAAATCAATTTGAAAGGTGTGTCAGCCACGTCATCCGTGGCAAATCCACAACTTCCAAGATAAAAACAAATTTAAATTGATCCTTTTAAATCGACAAAAGGTAGGCGTGGAAATAGGGAGGGGACCCCAATCCTCGTTCCCGATATTCCATATCCGTTCCAGTCCTCGTCCCCATCAGATAATATAATCACATTCTCGTCTCCGTCCCCAACACGGAATGGGGATCCCTAACTGGGAAACGGGGATTTTTGTATATACTTTTTATACTCAAAACTATGCTAATATTCAACAAGTATTGAACTAGAAAAAGCTATTGTGTTGCATCGTACTCGTATAAGGAAACTAGGAGTTTAGGAATAATTTTAGATCTAACAGGGAAGGGACGGGTCGGGGCGGGGAGTGCGATACCCATCTCCGTCCCCATCCCTGGTAACGGGGATCCCCGTCCCCGGTTTAACGGGGAATCCTCATTCCTGATCGGGACGGATGGACCGGGTTATCCGACGGGTTGGGGGATATTCGCATGCCTAACTAAAAGGATTAAGGAATCGTAATTCGGGGAGCGAAGGGGGGAGTGTGAACTAAAAGGATTAAGGAATATCGGGGAGAGAAGGGGGGACCATTACGTCTGCTCATGCACGTCACCAAGTAAATTACAGATTTGGTCCCTATAATATATACAAATTATGGTTTATGTGCCTAAATGAAATAATTATACCATCGTCATCGTGGTTTCACTTTTGTCACAAATTCGATCCCTTATTATAACTCTATTAATCGTTACTTCAATAAATCAAGGAAATTTTGTCTGACATTTTTCTCTCAGTTCTATATAAGAATAAAAAGTTATATAGTTTATAATTAAAAAAACCCATAGATATTTTAAACTCTTATTTATTCACATTTTTTCCTTTGAAGAAATTCATTTTTAAACATTTTATTTTTTACTCTTAATTAATATATGCTTGTAATATTCATGTTCCCTCTTACACATTTTCTTCATGGTATCACGTTGCCATCACTTTATTTCTTTCATCACCGTCCTTTTTTAAATTTTACTCTTAATTTATAAATATAAAATTACAACGGACCAATCGTACGTGGATGTTAATACTTCCTCGGGTGGTACGAAATTTGTGTATAGTTTTGCTTGCTTCTTCAATTAATATTAAAATTCATTTCTTAATAAAATGCATGATGAATAGTACATGGTCTAATGAAGAAATATAAGTAAAAAGAATTATAACACTGTAGTAATAAACTTTACATGTGAATGTCAATCCAGGTTCCCATTATAACGGGAGGCATTGAAACAGTTTCATCAAATTCATGACGGACGTACAACCCAAGTGTCACTATAACATTTTTGCTTATTTAATCACTTATAGTCATAGATCCATCACATTACGTATTTAAAAAATACATTAAAATGCCCCACTTTCAGCAAATGTTCATAACTCTGCTTAACACTTTCGACATGCACATGTTTCCTGATTATGTTTTGTTCTCCCGTTTCACCATATCAATTGTGTTGATTTCATCATATATATATAGCCACAAAGCCATCACATTAGGAAATAAAACAACAAATAGACTAAAAAACAACTTTACAGTTTGATAAGTTCATCAACTATTCATTTAGTAGTTTCATCATGTTCATGTTTTATGATCACCATCTAATTTTGAAACAATTTCATCATATTCATGCATAACAGCTCAGGATTCATTATAGCAATTTTCACACAGTCATTGATTCATCATATTACGTATAAAAAAACAAATAGATTAAAAATCCCCACTTAACAGTTTGATCATTTCACCAAATATTCATATTTCCACTTAACACTTCCAACGTGCACATGTATCCTGATTATATCAAATGTCTCACCACTTAACAGTTTCATCACATTGCATAATCATAACCAAACATTTCATCACGATGCAACCACAAATTCATCACATTACATAGTACAAAAAAACTCGTTAGGAGGATTGAATCCAACATATATAAGAGCTTTTCATATTCACCCACTTTCACCAACATTATACAAGTAACAAGAACACCATATAATGTAATCATTCATTAAAAGTACTATCATAAACATAAATTCGAACCCTGTTTCACCATATCATTACATTGTTTTCATCAAAACGACTAACTTGTCGACATACACTCTGAAAACTGTTTCATTAAATTAACTTAACAACATGTTTCACATAACTAAAAAACCCTAATTTCAACCGGGGCTGCTGAAATTTGATGATTACCATCATCAAAAAAGGCTTTTGAAAAACCCCTACATTCAGGTTCACGATGTCACCATAAGCTTAAAGTGTTTCATCAGTATGCCTAATTTCAATAGCTACACTCTCAAAACCATCATCAACCGATTTCTTATTTCACCGCACGATTTTTGATACTATCTGTTGCCTCCTTCTTAGCTATGATTTCATTCTCGTGTTCATCTAAGGGGTTGTCTGGAGTATTAGGTGAAGTTCGAAAAAAGTGTTTTTCTTCATCAGCCTTTCACTTCGCTTGCGTCATGTGTTATGTAAATCTCTATCAAAACGTTTTGTGTATTGATGAAATATAATCAAACCCTAAGAAATTACCTCTATTGCGACAAATCATCTGTGAAATATTTGGAAATGATCTTTGGAAGTGATCTTCAGAAATCGGTAACCAGAATACTCGCTTCCTTTTTAATTTGGATCATGGTCGCTGAAGAATAGGGATTTCACCAGATTTCCTAATTTGAAATGGGATGCCAATGTACAAATATGCCCCTGGGTCATTTTTTCCCAATTTAAAAAATTAAATTAATTTAATTATTCCCATAAATAGTACAAACTGATCTTAATCGTTATTGAGTATGTCTATGGTTCATAAATGAGTTTCATATTTTGCTATATAAAAGTGGTTTGCAAGTGAAACCACATACCACATCTATCTCTCTCTCTCTCTCTCTACACTGTTCATTCATGCGGCTACTAAGGTTGTCAACAAAGGTCAATGACATGCAACCAATCCGCTGATGACACGTGTAAAGTGTATACTGAATTGCATTAAATGCATGCAGTATATAAAGAGATGAACTCACTTCATTTGAAGTAACTTGCTAACTCTGGACAAGTTCAAATCTCTCAAGATAGGATTTTATTAGTAATCTCCTTATCTTTCTTAGTGCAAGAAAACCTTAGTGTTCCAACTTGTTTAGATTTAGGTTTATCCTTAATCTTGTTTCCGCAACAAGCTGTAAATTGTTAATGATTTACCAATAAACAATTTAGAAAAGTAAAATAGTGTGTTTGTATTCAACCCCCCCCCCTTTCTACAAACTTGTTTAGGCCTTTCGGGACCAACACTTTTCAAGTTTTCATTATTATTCTTTACAAAAGAGATAAAACAAAAATACTATAAAACTGATTTTTTTTTGTATTTATAACAATTGTACACAATATTCAAAACACTTAAAATTTTTAACTTAAGAACTTCTAAGAAAATAAACATAAAAAATTTATAATATAATATAGACACATATATAATTTACATCAAAACAAAATATAAAATTCTATTTTAAACCTAACTATAAATTTTAATTAAAAGAAATCTAAAACTTAGGTTTGAAATATAAGTATTTTGTAAGTTGCAACTAAATTTAATTTTGAACTTAAATATTTTAGGGGGTGTTTGGGATTGCTTATTTGCTTATTGCTTTTCCTCGTCGTAAATAAGTTATGTTTAGTGTTTGGATTGGAAAAGAAAAGTGTTTATGACTTTTCCCACCACAAATAAGTTGTTTTTGATAAGTTAATTCATTCTAACTTATTTCGTCCTAAAACGTCAGCGGACTATGATTAACAAGATCTCTTGATATAATTAAGATAATGATCTATCAAATAATACAAAGCCAGTTTTTTTAAATACGATTGATGTAATAGCTTTTAATATATATATTTTTTGGACATCTTAATAGTTTTCTATAATCATTGGCGTTACAAAAATAAATGAGACAAAAAAAACTCTTCTAAAAGCTATAACTTTTGTATAAGTTTTTAACTTAATGAGTTAGAACGATAAGAGATGTACCATAAATTAAATAATTAACTATAAGGGTATGAATTATAAATATTATAAATATTTTTATGTAGTATATATGATATATAATAAAATAATAAAATCCAAAATTATTCAATATTGAGCTCATTTCGAACGTAACGAATAGACGATTATAATGGTGTAACTTGTTAAAATTAAAATATATTTTTAACGTATTTTAGCTAATATACGATTATATGTGTTAATATGATAAAAGTGTAAAATAAAAAATAAAAAAGTAAAGGATATAAAATAAACCAATTAAATAATTATAGGGGTATGAAATGAAAGTATAATTAGCGTAGTAGACTACGAAGGTATGTGGGGTATAGAAATGTGTTATCACCACGGGACCAAAACCTATCACAACTGTCAAGTGGGACTATATAACGACAAGGACCAAGTCATCCTAAAACATTTTCATTAAAACTAGAGTGAATTGCATTTTTGGTTTATGTGGTTATCTAATTTCTTTGAAAGAGGGACCTAAAATTTAGTATCTCAAAAAGTGGTCTCTCAGTTTTTGTATTTGCTCCAAATTCAGGACCCCAACACTAACACCGCTTATTTCCTCCGTTACTAGCAGGGGTATTTTCGTCCATTCACCTTTCAGGTCCTTCTTTTAAAGAAACCATATAACCACAGGTACCAAAAATGCAATTTACTATTTGTTCTATTTTGATTTCAAAGTTACATTTCATACCCCTGTAATTATTTACTTAGTTTACTTTATACCCTTTACTTTTCTAATTTTAATTTTACATTTTTATTATATTAACACACATAATCGTATATTAACTAAAATACGTTAAAAAAATACGTTTTAATTTTAACAAGTTACACCATTGTACTCGTCTCTTCGATACCTTCGAAATGAGCCCAATATTGAATATTTTTGGATTTATTTATTTTATTATATTACGTTTTAACACTCCTATCGCATTAACATAATAATCATATATTAACTAATTGATTAAATCGTTGTAAATTATTCGTTTTAAAAAATACGTTTTAACATATCACATTAACATACATAATTTCGATAAATATATATACGTTTTAAAAAAATCGTTTTAAAAACAAGTTTTAACATATCACATTAACATACATAATTACGTTAAAATATGTTAAGAAGTTCGATATATATTAACATACATAATTTCGATAAATATATAAACGTTTTAAAAAATCGTTTTAAAAAATACGTTTTAACATATCACATTAACATACATAATTACGTTAAAATATGTTAAGGAGTTCGATATATATATATATATATATATATATATATATATATATATATATATATATATATATATATATACGTTTTAAAAAATCGTTTTGACGTAACAAGTCACGTTTTAAAAAACCGTTGTAACAAATCAATTATGTAATGCAGCGAGGCGTATAATCCAAATAATTTGGCGATTTAATCATTTAAATCAAAAAATATTCTATATTTGGCTCATTTCGAAGGTATCGGCGAGACGATTATAACGGTGTAACTTGTTGAAATTAAAAAGTTATTTTTTAACGTATTTTTTAAAAATCGTTTTAAAAAATCGTTTTGACGTAACAAGTCACGTTTTAAAAAATCGTTGTAAATTTGACGATTTAATCAATTATGTATGTTAATGTGATATGTAACAAGTCAATTATGCAATGCATCGAGACGTATAATCCAAATAATTTGACGTTTTAATCATTTAAATCAAAAAATATTCTATATTGGGCTCATTTCGAAGGTATCGACGAGACGATTATAATGGTGTAACTTGTAAAAACTAAAAAGTATTTTTAATGTAATTATATATGTTAATGTGATATGTTAAAACGTATTTTGTAACATATTTTAGTTAATATAAGATTATTATGTTAATGTGATAAGAGTGTAAAACAAAATTGAAAAGAATAAGAGATGTACCATAAATTAAATAGGGTATGAATACGTTAAAAAAATACTTTTTAATTTCAACAAGTTACACCATTATAATCGTCTCGTCGATGCCTTCGAAATGAGCCCAATATAGAATATTTTTTGAATTAAATTATTAAATCGTCAAATTATTTGGATTATACGTCTCGCTGCATTGCATAATTGACTTGTTACAACGATTTTTTAAAACGTGACCTGTTACGTCAAAACGGTTTTTTAAAAACTGAAATTATTTAAGTTGATTGGCTATAAAGTGGTTTCTAACAATGTGGTGGTTTGCAAAAGAAACCTCTCATATATATATATATATATATATATATGTCTTAACATATCCCATTAACATATATAATTACGTTAAAATATGTTAAGGAGTTCGATATATATATATATATATATATATATCGAACTCCTTAACATATTTTAACGTAATTATGTATGTTAATATGATATGTTAAAACGTAATATAATAAAATAAATAAATCCAAAAATATTCAATATTGGGCTCATTTCGAAGGTATCGAAGAGACGAGTACAATGGTGTAACTTGTTAAAATTAAAACGTATTTTTTTAACGTATTTTAGTTAATATACAATTATGTGCGTTAATATAATAAAAGTGTAAAATTAAAATTAGAAAAGTAAAGGGTATAAAGTAAACTAAGTAAATAATTACAGGGGTATGAAATGTAACTTTGAAATCAAAATAGAACAAATAGTAAATTGCATTTTTGGTACCTGTGGTTATATAGTTTCTTTAAAAGAGGGACCTGAAAGGTGAATGGACGAAAATACCCCTGCTAGTAACGGAGGAAATAAGCAGTGTTAGTGTTGGGGTCCTGATTTTGGAGCAAAATTGAAAACTGAGGGACCACTTCTTGAGATACTGAAGTTTAGGTCCCTCTTTCAAAGAAATACTATAACCACATGGACCAAAAATGCAATTCACTCTTAAAACTATATATTAGTGTTGTACCCAATCCACGTCATTTCGATCTCTTCCTCATTTCATCTCATTCTCTCTCAATGGCAAACCACCAAGATGACGACTCGAGTCTGCAGTTGGTCTTTCATTCTGCAACCGATCTCGCAAAACCCCCCTTCTCTTTGAAAGCAGCGAACCCATATGTAATGGCAGACATCATCAGTCCTGACGATAAACCCAATTGGGTTAAAACCAGTACAGATGAGAAGGGGGGTGAAAACCAACGTGGGATTATGAGTTCCGATTCCCCCTGAATCACCAAAAGCTTCACATGGCAAGAAACTTCAACCTTTTGTGTAAGATCATGCACTCTGGGATAGCACTTGGGGATAGGGAGATAGGGCACGTCAAAGTGCGTCTTCCGGTCCTCCTTGCCGGACCTGCAGCCGGTGAAAATATCACTTACCCAGTGGTATCAGGTGGGAAGGAAAGGGGCAGAATCGTCATTTCCCACAAACTACTCACAAATAATACTACCGTCGGAGACGTCTCTGTCTCTGTTCCTCAGCCGCCGCTGGCGCTGGGTGTTAAAGATCCTAATCAGAACCACCCGGTGGAGTTAGAGTTCTTAAACACAACATCTGTTCATCACAACCCAACGACCCTAGAGTTGGTCTTCCACTGTGCAGTCGATCTCCCGAATCCCCCTTTCAACAGCAAAGCGAGGCCATATGTACTGGCAGCCATCGTCGGCCGTGACACTAAACCCAATTGGGTAAAAACAAATACCGACAAAGAATGTGGTGAAAATCCGGTGTGGGACTATATCATCCAGTTCCCCCTGAATCACCAAAAGCTTCACATGCCAAAAAACTTCAACCTTGTCTGTAAGATCATGCATTCTGGAAACAAACTTGGGGATAGAGAAATCGGTCACGTCAAAGTGCGTCTTCAAGCTTTACTTGCAACAGGTGAATACATCCCTTACCCGGTGGTGGTATCAGGTGGAGTGGAAAAGGGCAAAATCTTTATATCTCATAAACTAGCCACAAACACCGCCGTGGATGTCTCCGCTCCTCCGTCTGTGGGTATTGAAGATCCTAACGACGGTGCTGAACCCAACGTAATGGACAGAATGCGGTTGGCTGCAGGTGTCACCACAATAGTCGGAGTTGTCTACAACATCGTTGCAGAGTTACTTGAATGAGAGGTATATATTTTCCCTTTCTTTTAAGGAAATTTGTTCTAAATGGAATCTAACTTTATTTCTATTTTAGGAAATAACTTTTAAAAATAATTATTTAAGGGTTTGGAAAAAAAGTTTATGTTTATCTAAGGGTGTTTGGGAATGCTTTTTTTCAAATGCATATATTTATGTTTTCCAAATGTTTTTTTTAAGTATATAATATTTATATACGGTAAATGCAACAAATAAACTCACACACCCTCCTCACCATTGGTGAGGTTTGAACCCCTGACCTCCTAGGAGGAAAGAGACTCACATACCGCTAGGCCAAAGGCCCTTTGGTTTTTCCAAATGTTTCAGTATGCATGTTTAGAAAGCTTGGTCGCATTGGGCGTAAGCTAGTTATTTTAACATGCATTTCAGGGAGCGCCATTGCTGGAGGTAGCTCGAATGGACACAGAAAAAGTCTTGGAAGATTTTGAAGCCTTGTTAATTTTACAATGTTTAAGACTGTTTCATGTTTCAACTTTCAACTTAATATCTTACTTTGATGTAACTTTCACTGTTTAAGTTTACGATGTGGATGAATTATGATGTGTCTCGCAAGAAGCCACAATCTGCATCCGGCTTAGATATTTGGGACTATGCGTCTTGAATAGTACTCTCTCTCTCTCTCTCTCTCTTTGATATTTCAATTCATATCTTTTACCTCATTTTGATGGTCAACCAAGTAAAGCATCAAATACCCATTTTGAATTTTACTGTTTTTTCTTATTGTTGTTAGATTCCAAAATTTTGCTTCCACTGTAAGTAGTATACCATCTCAGATCCTGCATTCTTAGGTGACATAGTAATAATATTTTCCATCGATCTATTCAATCTTCTTTAATTTGTTCATAGTAAGGTATTTTTAACAAATGGAATGGAATGGAATGGTGGCAGATCTATAATGACTTTGCTATTTCCATCCATTTTACCATGCATCTTATGTGATTTGAATGTTACGTACATGGGGTTTTTTTTAAACATTTTCCTATGCTTTTTGATTTCAAATAATGAGTGGACAAAAAATCTTTCAAGGATTTAACGGAAAAAAGATATGCAAATATGTTGATATTGATGTTTATGCATGGGGTTTTGAATAAGATTTTAGGTAACGTTTGATACCAGACCCAACTAGACTGTACTGAACAGGATAAGGGTTTTCAATGATTTTATATGATGGTTACCGATGGTGGTGTAGAGGAGTTGGTGATTCCATGATTGTGGTTGAGGCGGAGGGTAGATGTGGTGATTGTGGATGGTGGTGGTGGTGGCGGCATATAGTGGTGGAAGTAGTGGTTGTGGTTGTTGATGAGGTAGATGTGGTGGTGCTGATGATGGTGACAACGATAGGCGTTGGTGGTCGGTGATGGCTATGGAGGATGTGGAGATGGTGGACAGTCCTGGCGGTCAACAGTGGTGATTGTGGAGGAGGTGAAGATGTGGTGGGCGACACGACCGTTGCCTGTGGTGGTGGCAATGGGCAGCGATTACCATTACACCAAATATCATATTAAAGTTATACTAGTGCATCACACTGCACGTTGCGCGATGACGAATTTTTGGCTACGAATTACGAAATACATAAGTAAAAATGAAACATATTTTATTAACTGACAACTAATTAAATGAATGTATTGTTAATATTTGAGATGTAATTAATTTGCTGACATTTAGGTATATAAAATAATGTTTGTTGACGATTAGGTATATAAAATAATGTTCTGATGTTGAAAATAAGAATATACAAAAATGGTTAGACGTAGGTATATTATATATAGGGAAATTAATTAAAATGCCAAAAGTTTGACCACTTGTTACCAAAATGCCGTAAAAAACCGCGGTGGGCCCCCCGATCGCGGGGCCCAGACCCACGTGTCACCCAGGTTTGCCCACTTTGCCCGCGTTGGTCCCTCAAGAATGCCCGCGGCCCAGCTTTCCCCCCTCAAGAATGCCCGTGTTGGCAGTTTTAGTCCCTGCCCGCGTTGAGAGCCCGCGATCGCGGGCTAACCCGCCACGCGTCGGCACAGGGTTAACCCTAAAAAAAATTTGAAGACAAAAACCCTAATTTTTATTCTCATAGCCGCACTATATAAAGGGTGGGGGGGACCAACTTCGGCCACCTCTCATTATTTTAAACCATCTCAAATTTTTTAATAACTCTCTCTCAATTTTCTCCACTCTCTCAATTTTGTCATGTGGAACACGTGTTCGAGTTTTGTGAAGATGTCTCGTATTACCTCTATGGTATGTTTTCCTTATGTTTTTTGTTATTTTTTGTATATGTTATTTTAAGTTAAGATATATGATTTGTATGTTGTTAGAGTGTTTATAACTTTTGTTATGTTTGAATATGTTCTATGTTTAACATTTTTAAGATATATGATATGTATGGTTTTATGTTTGAATGTGATATTTGTATGTTATAATGTGTATGTTGTTATAGGAGTATTTTTATAAAAATTTTGTTAAGAGTGTTTTTATAAAAATAATTCTTAAAAGTGTGTTTGTATAAAAAATTGTTAAGAATGTGTTTTTATAAAAAATTGTTAAGAATGTGTTTTTTTATAAAAATTGTTAAGAGTGTGTTTTTATAAAAATAATTCTTAAAAGTGTGTTTTTATAAAAAAAATTGTTAAGAATGTATTTTTATAAAAAAATTGTTAAGAATGTTTTTTATAAAAAAATTGTTAAGAGATTGTTTTTATAAAAATAATTCTAAAGAGTGTGTTTTTATAAGAAATGTTAATAATGTTTTTTTTATAAAAAAAAATTGTTAAGAGTGTGTTTTTATAAAAAAAATTGTTAAGAATGTGTTTTTTTATAAAAATTGTTAAGATTGTGTTTTTATAAAAAAATTGTTAAGAATGTGTTTTTTTATAATAAAAAAATGTTAACTTAGGTCCCTACGGTTTTAAGAATGACAACTTAGGTCCCTAAACTTTTAAGAATGACAATTTAGGTCCCTAAACTTTTAAGAGTGCCAATTAGGTCCCTAAACTTTTAAGAATGACAACTTAGGTCCCTATGGTTTTAAGAATGACAACTTAGGTCCCTAAACTTTTAAGAATGACAATTTAGGTCCCTAAACTTTTAAGAATGCCAATTAGGTCCCTAAACTTTTAAGAATGACAACTTAGGTCCCTACGGTTTTAAGAATGGTAACTTAGGTCCCTACGGCTTTAAGAATGACAACTTAGGTCCCTAAACTTTTAAGAATGACAATTTAGGTCCCTAAACTTTTAAGAATGCCAATTAGGTCCCTAAACTTTTAAGAATGACAACTTAGGTCCCTACGGTTTTAAGAATGGTAACTTAGGTCCCTACGGTTTTAAGAATGACAACTTAGGTCCCTAAACTTTTAAGAATGCCAATTTAGGTCCCTAAACTTTTAAGAATGACAACTTAGGTCCCTACGGTTTTAAGAATGACAACTTAGGTCCCTAAACTTTTAAGAATGACAATTTAGGTCCCTAAACTTTTAAGAATGACAATTTAGGTCCCTAAACTTTTAAGAATGCCAATTAGGTCCCTAAACTTTTAAGAATGACAACTTAGGTCCCTAAACTTTTAAGAATGACAATTTGTAACGTCCCCAAAAGTAGATCATACGATAAACCATAAACTGAGCGTTTTACAATGCCAAAAGAAAAGATTGACCAATACTTTGAATATATGAGCTTAACAAAATGACAGCGGAAGTCTAACTACCCACAGCCGAGCTCTAGACTAAGGTTAATCATCTATCTTGGAGTCGCTCTATCTCCAAGCCACGATCCTTCTGCCTTTAATTCCTAACACTCGAGCCTGAAGCTCGCTTACCTGAAAATGGTTTAGTTTTGAAAAGCGAGGGTTAGACCAAAAAGGCCTAGTGAATTTCCTCCATAAAAGAACATGTTTAATATAAAATCATTTGTTAAAATGCATAACAAGTCATCATACATGGTACTGCACTGTGTAATGGATCACTTAACCATATGCGATCGGGGCCCAAGCAGACTCCCCTTTCGCCCTCTCGTATCGGGGCCCAAGCAGACTCCCCGATACCCGCCTAGGAGGAAACGAATTCCAACCTACCGTCTCGTCATGCCAAACCAAAGTATCATCAGATCCCGAGGCTCATTGATCCCACAGTACAGACCGACATCACATAACATGCACATACGATTCATAACACATTTGACTCTTCATAAATCATGCGCATCATCATATCAAACATTCATTTCTTTCCTTCATGCATATAAGTTCATAAATATTTCGTGCGTTTTAAAACCATAAACAGTAAAAGAGTCATTTAACAGTTACGTCGTAAAAGAGGTTTAGGGAACTCACCTGATACGATGTCCGTCTCTACACTCTTGTCCGTCCCACGTAAACCTATTTATGAATCAGAATTATCAGGCTCTCTAGTCCCACAATGAACTGACCCTGACATACACTCCTCTCACATACTGCTCTGGAACTCGCTAGACTCTCAGTTTGCGCAAGCTGAAGAACTCGCAAGCTAAGCCTGCGAAAACCACACTTTTCGCAAGCAGCACTTGCGAATTCTATGGTTTGCGCAACCCATGGTTGCGAGTTCTGAACTTAGTCTCTAGCCTATGGCACCTCTGAACTTCTCGCAACCTACGCCAGCGAAAACCATACTTTTCGCAACAGGCCTCTGCGAAAAGTAGCACTTTTCGCAGTAGACCCTTGCGAAAAGTATCCTTCCGACACTGTTCATCGTCTCTTTCCTCATATCACTTATCCAAACTCGCTTAACTCTGACCTTTATTTCGAAACATCGATTTTTGATAGCTATAGTCTATACCAACAACAAACCCTATCGATTTTCTACGAAATCTAATCTGAAAGGTTTTGTTCTGAAATACACAGGTCTGATTCATAATCCAAAATCTCAAGAATCATTTGCACTTACACCCCCTTCTTGCCATTAAATTCGAGTCCACTACCACCCCAATTTGTTCGAAAATCAGAAAGATGAAATCAGAGGTTTAAACCCTTCGATAATGGCAAAGTCAGGTGGGAATCCCATCTGATTTCACCATTTTCGATTTAGACATAACCCACAGAGGAGAGAAAAACCCACGAATTGAGAAATGTTAATGAGGGGTGGATGATTACCTGAACAGAAATTCTTCCTTGCACACAAATCGATCTCCACACCAACACCACACTGAATCGTTCTCTTCTTCTTCTTTCCTCAGCTTAGCCGCCAACAATCACTTCTCAGAATAATAATACTGGATAGGAATTTAAGACTGCCCTAGGGATTTGGGCCCAAAAAGCCATATTCATAAATAATAAGGCCCCTTTATGCCAACTTCCAAACTTCTTAATTTGGCCACCAAACTTTTCTTTTAAATAAATATTGGGTTATTACAACCTTCCCTCCTTAAAAGAATTCCGTCCTCGGAATTCCTCCTGGAAAAAAAATGCGAGTATCTTGCCCACACCAAAACTGACACTTCCCCAAGGTAATGCCACTTCTGACTCAGTCAACCGCCTCATTAGTTTCAAAACATGGAACATTGGTTGCATCCCCTTCATTTCTTACGGTACTCTAACTTGTAGGCTATTGTTCCTACTCGGGCGGACTTGACAGCCGAAGATTAACTAAGGCTTCTTATGCATCTATACTTCCTTTAAGGAGGGACTTAGCTAAATCCTCCGCCATCACACGAGATTCATTTACCAAGAGACCACACACACTTGACAGCTTGGCACCTGGCCACCCCTGTACGCCTCGACACTCACAACTCAGAGTTCCTTCATCGTATCACAACTCTCAACCCTGTGCCACCCAACAATGGTCTAAGCAGACAACACTTCCCAATCCCAGACCACCTAAACCACAGTTCGTCAACCATCTCTCATATCCTCACCACTTCATCACTCCATACTTATACGTAACTAAGAGTAGGAACCTCCAACCCATTGTTGAAGTGTCCACCTACTCGAATTAAACTTATCCTGCAACCCCACCATTCCTCGCGGATCGCCACGTTCGTTCACCTACAAAAACATAACGCCGGTTACTCTCGCCCAACTGGGAGGAGTAACCATGGTCACACCATACTATTCTCACTAGCTTATCACTCCACGACCCAATCGTTTAACCATTTCTCGCAAAGTCACTAACTTAACTCATTTAGTTGTCTCATCCACTTCTTCCCTGCACAGAAACATACACAATTTCCTTCCTTAATATTCTTTCCAGCGGTTCGCACACTTATTAATGACAACCTACACAATACTGTACCTTTCGGCAATACTGTCGAGTTTACTACTTTCAATTTACTCACTTGTTCCGACATACTAACTACACCTTCCCCACGTTAGCGTGGAGCACTGCTCACCAAACATTACTTGCCCCTCTCTCCCGACCTTTCCACATGTTGATATCGCTTTCTCATTACTTACATAACCAAACAGTTTACACCAAGATCTTATCTTAAGGCATTCAACCAAGCCATCTTGAAACAAGACCAGTGTTCGACGTCACTACACATTCTTAAATCTCCAACTTTTACCTTCTCAGACATTTCTTTCACACATAAGCAACAATTCACATTCTTTAAGGATTTCACATCTATCCCAACATTTACACCTTCATCATATTAACAAATATAATCGTTTATTAATTAAAATACGTTAAAAAAATACGTTTTAATTTTAACAAGTTACACCATTGTAATCGTCTCTTCGATAATGATCCTAATATTGAATACTTTTTGATTTAATTATTTTATTATATATCATATATACTACATAAAAATATTTTTAATATTTACAATTCATACTCTTATAGTTAATTATTTAATTTATGGTACATCTCTTATTTTTTTCAATTTTGTTTTACACTCTTATCACATTAACATAATAATCTTATATTAACTAAATGAAAAATAAAAAACTAATAGGTATAAAGTAAACTAACTAAATAAGTATAATATAATTAAATCAAAAAATATTCAATATTGGGCTCATTTCGAGGGTATCGACGAAACGATATTAATGGTGTAACTTGCTAAAATTAAAAAACATTTTTTTAACGTATTTTAGTTAATAATTGATTAAATCGTCAAATTATTTGGATTATACGTCTCACTGTATTGCAGCGGGTAAATAATATATATATATATATATATATATATATATATATATATATTTATCGAACTCCTTAACATATTTTAACGTAATTATATATGTTAATGTGATATGTTAAAACATACTTTTTAACATATTTTAGTTAATATATGATTATTATGTTAATGCGATAAGAGTGTAAAACGAAAATTGAAAAAGCAAGAAATGTACCATAAATTAAAAAATTAACTATAATGTTATGAATTGTAAATATTAAAAATATTTTTATGTAGTATATATGATATATAATAAAATAATTAAATCAAAACATATTTAATATTGGGCTCATTTCGAACGTATCGAAGAGACGATTATAATGGTGTAATCTGTTAAACTTAAAACGTATTTTTTAACATATTTTAACTATAAGAGTACCATAAATTAAATAATTAACTATAAGAATATGAATTAAAAATATAAAAAATATTTTTATGTAGTATATATGATATATATTAAAATAATTAAATAAAAAAATATTTAATATTGGGCTCATTTCGAACGTATCAAAGAAATGATTATAATTGTGTAACTTGTTAAATTTAAAACGTATTTTTAACGTATTTTAGTTAATAAACGATTATATGTGTTAATATGATGAAGATGTAAAATTAAAATTAGAAAAGTAAAAGGTATAAAGTAAACTAAGTAAATAATTATAGGGATTGAAAGTGTAAATTTCAAATCAAAAATCACCAAATTGAATGTGCCGCGGGACACTCTCCTTCGATCGCGGAAAAATATTTTCCAAATTGGTCCCTGTTCTGCGATCGCGAACCCCATCGTGGAAAAAATTAGTATTTTGATAAAATGGTTTAGAAAGTTGGTATTTTGGTAAGTCAAAGTCAAACTTTGAGTATTTTAATTAATTTCCCTTTTAGTAATGGTATTATTTTGCATTGTTTTTTAACCTTTAAGTAATTATAAAATTTAATGGTTAAACTTAATTTACTTATATTATATTTATTATATACAAAAAAGTAACATATAGACATACATAAAATATTTTTTAAATAAAATTAATTAAAAATTAAATTACTATTACTAATTGGTAAAGTTTTATTTAAATGATTAAAAAAAGTGGGATGACACCTTTAGTGGCCATGTGGCATTGCAAAGTGAATTGCAAGTTTTACAATTATTTTATTATGTGACATTTATTTCCTGACACTTTTTTATCTGCAAATCAATTTGAAAGGTGTGTCAGCCACGTCATCCGTGGCAAATCCACAACTTCCAAGATAAAAACAAATTTAAATTGATCCTTTTAAATCGACAAAAGGTAGGCGTGGAAATAGGGAGGGGACCCCAATCCTCGTTCCCGATATTCCATATCCGTTCCAGTCCTCGTCCCCATCAGATAATATAATCACATTCTCATCTCCGTCCCCAACACGGAATGGGGATCCCTAACTGGGAAACGGGGATTTTTGTATATACTTTTTATACTCAAAACTATGCTAATATTCAACAAGTATTGAACTAGAAAAAGCTATTGTGTTGCATCGTACTCGTATAAGGAAACTAGGAGTTTAGGAATAATTTTAGATCTAACAGGGAAGGGACGGGTCGGGGCGGGGAGTGCGATACCCATCTCCGTCCCCATCCCTGGTAACGGGGATCCCCGTCCCCGGTTTAACGGGGAATCCTCATTCCTGATCGGGACGGATGGACCGGGTTATCCGACGGGTTGGGGGATATTCGCATGCCTAACTAAAAGGATTAAGGAATCGTAATTCGGGGAGCGAAGGGGGGAGTGTGAACTAAAAGGATTAAGGAAAATCGGGGAGAGAAGGGGGGACCATTACGTCTGCTCATGCACGTCACCAAGTAAATTACAGATTTGGTCCCTATAATATATACAAATTATGGTTTATGTGCCTAAATGAAATAATTATACCATCGTCATCGTGGTTTCATTCGATCCCTTATTATAACTCTATTAATCGTTACTTCAATAAATCAAGGAAATTTTGTCTTTGACATTTTTCTCTCAGTTCTATATAAGAATAAAAAGTTATATAGTTTATAATTAAAAAAACCCATAGATATTTTAAACTCTTATTTATTCACATTTTTTCCTTTGAAGAAATTCATTTTTAAACATTTTATTTTTTACTCTTAATTAATATATGCTTGTAATATTCATGTTCCCTCTTACACATTTTCTTCATGGTATCACGTTGCCATCACTTTATTTCTTTCATCACCGTCCTTTTTTAAATTTTACTCTTAATTTATAAATATAAAATTACAACGGACCAATCGTACGTGGATGTTAATACTTCCTCGGGTGGTACGAAATTTGTGTATAGTTTTGCTTGCTTCTTCAATTAATATTAAAATTCATTTCTTAATAAAATGCATGATGAATAGTACATGGTCTAATGAAGAAATATAAGTAAAAAGAATTATAACACTGTAGTAATAAACTTTACATGTGAATGTCAATCCAGGTTCCCATTATAACGGGAGGCATTGAAACAGTTTCATCAAATTCATGACGGACGTACAACCCAAGTGTCACTATAACATTTTTGCTTATTTAATCACTTATAGTCATAGATCCATCACATTACGTATTTAAAAAATACATTAAAATGCCCCACTTTCAGCAAATGTTCATAACTCTGCTTAACACTTTCGACATGCACATGTTTCCTGATTATGTTTTGTTCTCCCGTTTCACCATATCAATTGTGTTGATTTCATCATATATATATAGCCACAAAGCCATCACATTAGGAAATAAAACAACAAATAGACTAAAAAACAACTTAACAGTTTGATAAGTTCATCAACTATTCATTTAGTAGTTTCATCATGTTCATGTTTTATGATCACCATCTAATTTTGAAACAATTTCATCATATTCATGCATAACAGCTCAGGATTCATTATAGCAATTTTCACACAGTCATTGATTCATCATATTACGTATAAAAAAACAAATAGATTAAAAATCCCCACTTAACAGTTTGATCATTTCACCAAATATTCATATTTCCACTTAACACTTCCAACGTGCACATGTATCCTGATTATATCAAATGTCTCACCACTTAACAGTTTCATCACATTGCATAATCATAACCAAACATTTCATCACGATGCAACCACAAATTCATCACATTACATAGTACAAAAAAACTCGTTAGGAGGATTGAATCCAACATATATAAGAGCTTTTCATATTCACCCACTTTCACCAACATTATACAAGTAACAAGAACACCATATAATGTAATCATTCATTAAAAGTACTATCATAAACATAAATTCGAACCCTGTTTCACCATATCATTACATTGTTTTCATCAAAACGACTAACTTGTCGACATACACTCTGAAAACTGTTTCATTAAATTAACTTAACAACATGTTTCACATAACTAAAAAACCCTAATTTCAACCGGGGCTGCTGAAATTTGATGATTACCATCATCAAAAAAGGCTTTTGAAAAACCCCTACATTCAGGTTCACGATGTCACCATAAGCTTAAAGTGTTTCATCAGTATGCCTAATTTCAATAGCTACACTCTCAAAACCATCATCAACCGATTTCTTATTTCACCGCACGATTTTTGATACTATCTGTTGCCTCCTTCTTAGCTATGATTTCATTCTCGTGTTCATCTAAGGGGTTGTCTGGAGTATTAGGTGAAGTTCGAAAAAAGTGTTTTTCTTCATCAGCCTTTCACTTCGCTTGCGTCATGTGTTATGTAAATCTCTATCAAAACGTTTTGTGTATTGATGAAATATAATCAAACCCTAAGAAATTACCTCTATTGCGACAAATCATCTGTGAAATATTTGGAAATGATCTTTGGAAGTGATCTTCAGAAATCGGTAACCAGAATACTCGCTTCCTTTTTAATTTGGATCATGGTCGCTGAAGAATAGGGATTTCACCAGATTTCCTAATTTGAAATGGGATGCCAATGTACAAATATGCCCCTGGGTCATTTTTTCCCAATTTAAAAAATTAAATTAATTTAATTATTCCCATAAATAGTACAAACTGATCTTAATCGTTATTGAGTATGTCTATGGTTCATAAATGAGTTTCATATTTTGCTATATAAAAGTGGTTTGCAAGTGAAACCACATACCACATCTATCTCTCTCTCTCTCTCTCTCTACACTGTTCATTCATGCGGCTACTAAGGTTGTCAACAAAGGTCAATGACATGCAACCAATCCGCTGATGACACGTGTAAAGTGTATACTGAATTGCATTAAATGCATGCAGTATATAAAGAGATGAACTCACTTCATTTGAAGTAACTTGCTAACTCTGGACAAGTTCAAATCTCTCAAGATAGGATTTTATTAGTAATCTCCTTATCTTTCTTAGTGCAAGAAAACCTTAGTGTTCCAACTTGTTTAGATTTAGGTTTATCCTTAATCTTGTTTCCGCAACAAGCTGTAAATTGTTAATGATTTATCAATAAACATTTTAGAAAAGTAAAATAGTGTGTTTGTATTCAACCCCCCCCCCTTTCTACAAACTTGTTTAGGCCTTTCGGGACCAACACTTTTCAAGTTTTCATTATTATTCTTTACAAAAGAGATAAAACAAAAATACTATAAAACTGATTTTTTTTTGTATTTATAACAATTGTACACAATATTCAAAACACTTAAAATTTTTAACTTAAGAACTTCTAAGAAAATAAACATAAAAAATTTATAATATAATATAGACACATATATAATTTACATCAAAACAAAATATAAAATTCTATTTTAAACCTAACTATAAATTTTAATTAAAAGAAATCTAAAACTTAGGTTTGAAATATAAGTATTTTGTAAGTTGCAACTAAATTTAATTTTGAACTTAAATATTTTAGGGGGTGTTTGGGATTGCTTATTTGCTTATTGCTTTTCCTCGTCGTAAATAAGTTATGTTTAGTGTTTGGATTGGAAAAGAAAAGTGTTTATGACTTTTCCCACCACAAATAAGTTGTTTTTGATAAGTTAATTCATTCTAACTTATTTCGTCCTAAAACGTCAGCGGACTATGATTAACAAGATCTCTTGATATAATTAAGATAATGATCTATCAAATAATACAAAGCCAGTTTTTTTAAATACGATTGATGTAATAGCTTTTAATATATATATTTTTTGGACATCTTAATAGTTTTCTATAATCATTGGCGTTACAAAAATAAATGAGACAAAAAAAACTCTTCTAAAAGCTATAACTTTTGTATAAGTTTTTAACTTAATGAGTTAGAACGATAAGAGATGTACCATAAATTAAATAATTAACTATAAGGGTATGAATTATAAATATTATAAATATTTTTATGTAGTATATATGATATATAATAAAATAATAAAATCCAAAATTATTCAATATTGAGCTCATTTCGAACGTAACGAATAGACGATTATAATGGTGTAACTTGTTAAAATTAAAATATATTTTTAACGTATTTTAGCTAATATACGATTATATGTGTTAATATGATAAAAGTGTAAAATAAAAAATAAAAAAGTAAAGGATATAAAATAAACCAATTAAATAATTATAGGGGTATGAAATGAAAGTATAATTAGCGTAGTAGACTACGAAGGTAGGTGGGGTATAGAAATGTGTTATCACCACGGGACCAAAACCTATCACAACTGTCAAGTGGGACTATATAACGACAAGGACCAAGTCATCCTAAAACATTTTCATTAAAACTAGAGTGAATTGCATTTTTGGTTTATGTGGTTATCTAATTTCTTTGAAAGAGGGACCTAAAATTTAGTATCTCAAAAAGTGGTCTCTCAGTTTTTGTATTTGCTCCAAATTCAGGACCCCAACACTAACACCGCTTATTTCCTCCGTTACTAGCAGGGGTATTTTCGTCCATTCACCTTTCAGGTCCTTCTTTTAAAGAAACCATATAACCACAGGTACCAAAAATGCAATTTACTATTTGTTCTATTTTGATTTCAAAGTTACATTTCATACCCCTGTAATTATTTACTTAGTTTACTTTATACCCTTTACTTTTCTAATTTTAATTTTACATTTTTATTATATTAACACACATAATCGTATATTAACTAAAATACGTTAAAAAAATACGTTTTAATTTTAACAAGTTACACCATTGTACTCGTCTCTTCGATACCTTCGAAATGAGCCCAATATTGAATATTTTTGGATTTATTTATTTTATTATATTACGTTTTAACACTCCTATCGCATTAACATAATAATCATATATTAACTAATTGATTAAATCGTTGTAAATTATTCGTTTTAAAAATACGTTTTAACATATCACATTAACATACATAATTTCGATAAATATATATACGTTTTAAAAAAATCGTTTTAAAAACAAGTTTTAACATATCACATTAACATACATAATTACGTTAAAATATGTTAAGAAGTTCGATATATATTAACATACATAATTTCGATAAATATATAAACGTTTTAAAAAATCGTTTTAAAAAATACGTTTTAACATATCACATTAACATACATAATTACGTTAAAATATGTTAAGGAGTTCGATATATATATATATATATATATATATATATATATATATATATATATATATATATATATATATACGTTTTAAAAAATCGTTTTGACGTAACAAGTCACGTTTTAAAAAACCGTTGTAACAAGTCAATTATGTAATGCAGCGAGGCGTATAATCCAAATAATTTGGCGATTTAATCATTTAAATCAAAAAATATTCTATATTTGGCTCATTTCGAAGGTATCGGCGAGACGATTATAACGGTGTAACTTGTTGAAATTAAAAAGTTATTTTTTAACGTATTTTTTAAAAATCGTTTTAAAAAATCGTTTTGACGTAACAAGTCACGTTTTAAAAAATCGTTGTAAATTTGACGATTTAATCAATTATGTATGTTAATGTGATATGTAACAAGTCAATTATGCAATGCATCGAGACGTATAATCCAAATAATTTGACGTTTTAATCATTTAAATCAAAAAATATTCTATATTGGGCTCATTTCGAAGGTATCGACGAGACGATTATAATGGTGTAACTTGTAAAAACTAAAAAGTATTTTTAATGTAATTATATATGTTAATGTGATATGTTAAAACGTATTTTGTAACATATTTTAGTTAATATAAGATTATTATGTTAATGTGATAAGAGTGTAAAACAAAATTGAAAAGAATAAGAGATGTACCATAAATTAAATAGGGTATGAATACGTTAAAAAAATACTTTTTAATTTCAACAAGTTACACCATTATAATCGTCTCGTCGATGCCTTCGAAATGAGCCCAATATAGAATATTTTTTGAATTAAATTATTAAATCGTCAAATTATTTGGATTATACGTCTCGCTGCATTGCATAATTGACTTGTTACAACGATTTTTTAAAACGTGACCTGTTACGTCAAAACGGTTTTTTAAAAACTGAAATTATTTAAGTTGATTGGCTATAAAGTGGTTTCTAACAATGTGGTGGTTTGCAAAAGAAACCTCTCATATATATATATATATATATATATATATATATATATATATATATATATATATATATATATATATATGTCTTAACATATCACATTAACATATATAATTACGTTAAAATATGTTAAGGAGTTCGATATATATATATATATATATATATATATATATATATATATATATATATATATATATATATCGAACTCCTTAACATATTTTAACGTAATTATGTATGTTAATATGATATGTTAAAACGTAATATAATAAAATAAATAAATCCAAAAATATTCAATATTGGGCTCATTTCGAAGGTATCGAAGAGACGAGTACAATGGTGTAACTTGTTAAAATTAAAACGTATTTTTTTAACGTATTTTAGTTAATATACAATTATGTGCGTTAATATAATAAAAGTGTAAAATTAAAATTAGAAAAGTAAAGGGTATAAAGTAAACTAAGTAAATAATTACAGGGGTATGAAATGTAACTTTGAAATCAAAATAGAACAAATAGTAAATTGCATTTTTGGTACCTGTGGTTATATAGTTTCTTTAAAAGAGGGACCTGAAAGGTGAATGGACGAAAATACCCCTGCTAGTAACGGAGGAAATAAGCAGTGTTAGTGTTGGGGTCCTGATTTTGGAGCAAAATTGAAAACTGAGGGACCACTTCTTGAGATACTGAAGTTTAGGTCCCTCTTTCAAAGAAATACTATAACCACATGGACCAAAAATGCAATTCACTCTTAAAACTATATATTAGTGTTGTACCCAATCCACGTCATTTCGATCTCTTCCTCATTTCATCTCATTCTCTCTCAATGGCAAACCACCAAGATGACGACTCGAGTCTGCAGTTGGTCTTTCATTCTGCAACCGATCTCGCAAAACCCCCCTTCTCTTTCAAAGCAGCGAACCCATATGTAATGGCAGACATCATCAGTCCTGACGATAAACCCAATTGGGTTAAAACCAGTACAGATGAGAAGGGGGGTGAAAACCAACGTGGGATTATGAGTTCCGATTCCCCCTGAATCACCAAAAGCTTCACATGGCAAGAAACTTCAACCTTTTGTGTAAGATCATGCACTCTGGGATAGCACTTGGGGATAGGGAGATAGGGCACGTCAAAGTGCGTCTTCCGGTCCTCCTTGCCGGACCTGCAGCCGGTGAAAATATCACTTACCCAGTGGTATCAGGTGGGAAGGAAAGGGGCAGAATCGTCATTTCCCACAAACTACTCACAAATAATACTACCGTCGGAGACGTCTCTGTCTCTGTTCCTCAGCCGCCGCTGGCGCTGGGTGTTAAAGATCCTAATCAGAACCACCCGGTGGAGTTAGAGTTCTTAAACACAACATCTGTTCATCACAACCCAACGACCCTAGAGTTGGTCTTCCACTGTGCAGTCGATCTCCCGAATCCCCCTTTCAACAGCAAAGCGAGGCCATATGTACTGGCAGCCATCGTCGGCCGTGACACTAAACCCAATTGGGTAAAAACAAATACCGACAAAGAATGTGGTGAAAATCCGGTGTGGGACTATATCATCCAGTTCCCCCTGAATCACCAAAAGCTTCACATGCCAAAAAACTTCAACCTTGTCTGTAAGATCATGCATTCTGGAAACAAACTTGGGGATAGAGAAATCGGTCACGTCAAAGTGCGTCTTCAAGCTTTACTTGCAACAGGTGAATACATCCCTTACCCGGTGGTGGTATCAGGTGGAGTGGAAAAGGGCAAAATCTTTATATCTCATAAACTAGCCACAAACACCGCCGTGGATGTCTCCGCTCCTCCGTCTGTGGGTATTGAAGATCCTAACGACGGTGCTGAACCCAACGTAATGGACAGAATGCGGTTGGCTGCAGGTGTCACCACAATAGTCGGAGTTGTCTACAACATCGTTGCAGAGTTACTTGAATGAGAGGTATATATTTTCCCTTTCTTTTAAGGAAATTTGTTCTAAATGGAATCTAACTTTATTTCTATTTTAGGAAATAACTTTTAAAAATAATTATTTAAGGGTTTGGAAAAAAAGTTTATGTTTATCTAAGGGTGTTTGGGAATGCTTTTTTTCAAATGCATATATTTATGTTTTCCAAATGTTTTTTTTAAGTATATAATATTTATATACGGTAAATGCAACAAATAAACTCACACACCCTCCTCACCATTGGTGAGGTTTGAACCCCTGACCTCCTAGGAGGAAAGAGACTCACATACCGCTAGGCCAAAGGCCCTTTGGTTTTTCCAAATGTTTCAGTATGCATGTTTAGAAAGCTTGGTCGCATTGGGCGTAAGCTAGTTATTTTAACATGCATTTCAGGGAGCGCCATTGCTGGAGGTAGCTCGAATGGACACAGAAAAAGTCTTGGAAGATTTTGAAGCCTTGTTAATTTTACAATGTTTAAGACTGTTTCATGTTTCAACTTTCAACTTAATATCTTACTTTGATGTAACTTTCACTGTTTAAGTTTACGATGTGGATGAATTATGATGTGTCTCGCAAGAAGCCACAATCTGCATCCGGCTTAGATATTTGGGACTATGCGTCTTGAATAGTACTCTCTCTCTCTCTCTCTCTCTTTGATATTTCAATTCATATCTTTTACCTCATTTTGATGGTCAACCAAGTAAAGCATCAAATACCCATTTTGAATTTTACTGTTTTTTCTTATTGTTGTTAGATTCCAAAATTTTGCTTCCACTGTAAGTAGTATACCATCTCAGATCCTGCATTCTTAGGTGACATAGTAATAATATTTTCCATCGATATATTCAATCTTCTTTAATTTGTTCATAGTAAGGTATTTTTAACAAATGGAATGGAATGGAATGGTGGCAGATCTATAATGACTTTGCTATTTCCATCCATTTTACCATGCATCTTATGTGATTTGAATGTTACGTACATGGGGTTTTTTTTAAACATTTTCCTATGCTTTTTGATTTCAAATAATGAGTGGACAAAAAATCTTTCAAGGATTTAACGGAAAAAAGATATGCAAATATGTTGATATTGATGTTTATGCATGGGGTTTTGAATAAGATTTTAGGTAACGTTTGATACCAGACCCAACTAGACTGTACTGAACAGGATAAGGGTTTTCAATGATTTTATATGATGGTTACCGATGGTGGTGTAGAGGAGTTGGTGATTCCATGATTGTGGTTGAGGCGGAGGGTAGATGTGGTGATTGTGGATGGTGGTGGTGGTGGCGGCATATAGTGGTGGAAGTAGTGGTTGTGGTTGTTGATGAGGTAGATGTGGTGGTGCTGATGATGGTGACAACGATAGGCGTTGGTGGTCGGTGATGGCTATGGAGGATGTGGAGATGGTGGACAGTCCTGGCGGTCAACAGTGGTGATTGTGGAGGAGGTGAAGATGTGGTGGGCGACACGACCGTTGCCTGTGGTGGTGGCAATGGGCAGCGATTACCATTACACCAAATATCATATTAAAGTTATACTAGTGCATCACACTGCACGTTGCGCGATGACGAATTTTTGGCTACGAATTACGAAATACATAAGTAAAAATGAAACATATTTTATTAACTGACAACTAATTAAATGAATGTATTGTTAATATTTGAGATGTAATTAATTTGCTGACATTTAGGTATATAAAATAATGTTTGTTGACGATTAGGTATATAAAATAATGTTCTGATGTTGAAAATAAGAATATACAAAAATGGTTAGACGTAGGTATATTATATATAGGGAAATTAATTAAAATGCCAAAAGTTTGACCACTTGTTACCAAAATGCCGTAAAAAACCGCGGTGGGCCCCCCGATCGCGGGGCCCAGACCCACGTGTCACCCAGGTTTGCCCACTTTGCCCGCGTTGGTCCCTCAAGAATGCCCGCGGCCCAGCTTTCCCCCCTCAAGAATGCCCGTGTTGGCAGTTTTAGTCCCTGCCCGCGTTGAGAGCCCGCGATCGCGGGCTAACCCGCCACGCGTCGGCACAGGGTTAACCCTAAAAAAAATTTGAAGACAAAAACCCTAATTTTTATTCTCATAGCCGCACTATATAAAGGGTGGGGGGGACCAACTTCGGCCACCTCTCATTATTTTAAACCATCTCAAATTTTTTAATAACTCTCTCTCAATTTTCTCCACTCTCTCAATTTTGTCATGTGGAACACGTGTTCGAGTTTTGTGAAGATGTCTCGTATTACCTCTATGGTATGTTTTCCTTATGTTTTTTGTTATTTTTTGTATATGTTATTTTAAGTTAAGATATATGATTTGTATGTTGTTAGAGTGTTTATAACTTTTGTTATGTTTGAATATGTTCTATGTTTAACATTTTTAAGATATATGATATGTATGGTTTTATGTTTGAATGTGATATTTGTATGTTATAATGTGTATGTTGTTATAGGAGTATTTTTATAAAAATTTTGTTAAGAGTGTTTTTATAAAAATAATTCTTAAAAGTGTGTTTGTATAAAAAATTGTTAAGAATGTGTTTTTTTATAAAAAAATTGTTAACAATGTGTTTTTTATAAAAAAATTGTTAAGAATGTGTTTTTATAAAAAATTGTTAAGAATGTGTTTTTTTATAAAAATTGTTAAGAGTGTGTTTTTATAAAAATAATTCTTAAAAGTGTGTTTTTATAAAAAAAATTGTTAAGAATGTATTTTTATAAAAAAATTGTTAAGAATGTTTTTTATAAAAAAATTGTTAAGAGATTGTTTTTATAAAAATAATTCTAAAGAGTGTGTTTTTATAAGAAATGTTAATAATGTTTTTTTTATAAAAAAAAATTGTTAAGAGTGTGTTTTTATAAAAAAAATTGTTAAGAATGTGTTTTTTTATAAAAATTGTTAAGAGTGTGTTTTTATAAAAAAATTGTTAAGAATGTGTTTTTTTATAAAAAAAAAAATGTTAACTTAGGTCCCTACGGTTTTAAGAATGACAACTTAGGTCCCTAAACTTTTAAGAATGACAATTTAGGTCCCTAAACTTTTAAGAGTGCCAATTAGGTCCCTAAACTTTTAAGAATGACAACTTAGGTCCCTATGGTTTTAAGAATGACAACTTAGGTCCCTAAACTTTTAAGAATGACAATTTAGGTCCCTAAACTTTTAAGAATGCCAATTAGGTCCCTAAACTTTTAAGAATGACAACTTAGGTCCCTACGGTTTTAAGAATGGTAACTTAGGTCCCTACGGCTTTAAGAATGACAACTTAGGTCCCTAAACTTTTAAGAATGACAATTTAGGTCCCTAAACTTTTAAGAATGCCAATTAGGTCCCTAAACTTTTAAGAATGACAACTTAGGTCCCTACGGTTTTAAGAATGGTAACTTAGGTCCCTACGGTTTTAAGAATGACAACTTAGGTCCCTAAACTTTTAAGAATGCCAATTTAGGTCCCTAAACTTTTAAGAATGACAACTTAGGTCCCTACGGTTTTAAGAATGACAACTTAGGTCCCTAAACTTTTAAGAATGACAATTTAGGTCCCTAAACTTTTAAGAATGACAATTTAGGTCCCTAAACTTTTAAGAATGCCAATTAGGTCCCTAAACTTTTAAGAATGACAACTTAGGTCCCTAAACTTTTAAGAATGACAATTTGTAACGTCCCCAAAAGTAGATCATACGATAAACCATAAACTGAGCGTTTTACAATGCCAAAAGAAAAGATTGACCAATACTTTGAATATATGAGCTTAACAAAATGACAGCGGAAGTCTAACTACCCACAGCCGAGCTCTAGACTAAGGTTAATCATCTATCTTGGAGTCGCTCTATCTCCAAGCCACGATCCTTCTGCCTTTAATTCCTAACACTCGAGCCTGAAGCTCGCTTACCTGAAAATGGTTTAGTTTTGAAAAGCGAGGGTTAGACCAAAAAGGCCTAGTGAATTCCCTCCATAAAAGAACATGTTTAATATAAAATCATTTGTTAAAATGCATAACAAGTCATCATACATGGTACTGCACTGTGTAATGGATCACTTAACCATATGCGATCGGGGCCCAAGCAGACTCCCCTTTCGCCCTCTCGTATCGGGGCCCAAGCAGACTCCCCGATACCCGCCTAGGAGGAAACGAATTCCAACCTACCGTCTCGTCATGCCAAACCAAAGTATCATCAGATCCCGAGGCTCATTGATCCCACAGTACAGACCGACATCACATAACATGCACATACGATTCATAACACATTTGACTCTTCATAAATCATGCGCATCATCATATCAAACATTCATTTCTTTCCTTCATGCATATAAGTTCATAAATATTTCGTGCGTTTTAAAACCATAAACAGTAAAAGAGTCATTTAACAGTTACGTCGTAAAAGAGGTTTAGGGAACTCACCTGATACGATGTCCGTCTCTACACTCTTGTCCGTCCCACGTAAACCTATTTATGAATCAGAATTATCAGGCTCTCTAGTCCCACAATGAACTGACCCTGACATACACTCCTCTCACATACTGCTCTGGAACTCGCTAGACTCTCAGTTTGCGCAAGCTGAAGAACTCGCAAGCTAAGCCTGCGAAAACCACACTTTTCGCAAGCAGCACTTGCGAATTCTATGGTTTGCGCAACCCATGGTTGCGAGTTCTGAACTTAGTCTCTAGCCTATGGCACCTCTGAACTTCTCGCAACCTACGCCAGCGAAAACCATACTTTTCGCAACAGGCCTCTGCGAAAAGTAGCACTTTTCGCAGTAGACCCTTGCGAAAAGTATCCTTCCGACACTGTTCATCGTCTCTTTCCTCATATCACTTATCCAAACTCGCTTAACTCTGACCTTTATTTCGAAACATCGATTTTTGATAGCTATAGTCTATACCAACAACAAACCCTATCGATTTTCTACGAAATCTAATCTGAAAGGTTTTGTTCTGAAATACACAGGTCTGATTCATAATCCAAAATCTCAAGAATCATTTGCACTTACACCCCCTTCTTGCCATTAAATTCGAGTCCACTACCACCCCAATTTGTTCGAAAATCAGAAAGATGAAATCAGAGGTTTAAACCCTTCGATAATGGCAAAGTCAGGTGGGAATCCCATCTGATTTCACCATTTTCGATTTAGACATAACCCACAGAGGAGAGAAAAACCCACGAATTGAGAAATGTTAATGAGGGGTGGATGATTACCTGAACAGAAATTCTTCCTTGCACACAAATCGATCTCCACACCAACACCACACTGAATCGTTCTCTTCTTCTTCTTTCCTCAGCTTAGCCGCCAACAATCACTTCTCAGAATAATAATACTGGATAGGAATTTAAGACTGCCCTAGGGATTTGGGCCCAAAAAGCCATATTCATAAATAATAAGGCCCCTTTATGCCAACTTCCAAACTTCTTAATTTGGCCACCAAACTTTTCTTTTAAATAAATATTGGGTTATTACAACCTTCCCTCCTTAAAAGAATTCCGTCCTCGGAATTCCTCCTGGAAAAAAAATGCGAGTATCTTGCCCACACCAAAACTGACACTTCCCCAAGGTAATGCCACTTCTGACTCAGTCAACCGCCTCATTAGTTTCAAAACATGGAACATTGGTTGCATCCCCTTCATTTCTTACGGTACTCTAACTTGTAGGCTATTGTTCCTACTCGGGCGGACTTGACAGCCGAAGATTAACTAAGGCTTCTTATGCATCTATACTTCCTTTAAGGAGGGACTTAGCTAAATCCTCCGCCATCACACGAGATTCATTTACCAAGAGACCACACACACTTGACAGCTTGGCACCTGGCCACCCCTGTACGCCTCGACACTCACAACTCAGAGTTCCTTCATCGTATCACAACTCTCAACCCTGTGCCACCCAACAATGGTCTAAGCAGACAACACTTCCCAATCCCAGACCACCTAAACCACAGTTCGTCAACCATCTCTCATATCCTCACCACTTCATCACTCCATACTTATACGTAACTAAGAGTAGGAACCTCCAACCCATTGTTGAAGTGTCCACCTACTCGAATTAAACTTATCCTGCAACCCCACCATTCCTCGCGGATCGCCACGTTCGTTCACCTACAAAAACATAACGCCGGTTACTCTCGCCCAACTGGGAGGAGTAACCATGGTCACACCATACTATTCTCACTAGCTTATCACTCCACGACCCAATCGTTTAACCATTTCTCGCAAAGTCACTAACTTAACTCATTTAGTTGTCTCATCCACTTCTTCCCTGCACAGAAACATACACAATTTCCTTCCTTAATATTCTTTCCAGCGGTTCGCACACTTATTAATGACAACCTACACAATACTGTACCTTTCGGCAATACTGTCGAGTTTACTACTTTCAATTTACTCACTTGTTCCGACATACTAACTACACCTTCCCCACGTTAGCGTGGAGCACTGCTCACCAAACATTACTTGCCCCTCTCTCCCGACCTTTCCACATGTTGATATCGCTTTCTCATTACTTACATAACCAAACAGTTTACACCAAGATCTTATCTTAAGGCATTCAACCAAGCCATCTTGAAACAAGACCAGTGTTCGACGTCACTACACATTCTTAAATCTCCAACTTTTACCTTCTCAGACATTTCTTTCACACATAAGCAACAATTCACATTCTTTAAGGATTTCACATCTATCCCAACATTTACACCTTCATCATATTAACAAATATAATCGTTTATTAATTAAAATACGTTAAAAAAATACGTTTTAATTTTAACAAGTTACACCATTGTAATCGTCTCTTCGATAATGATCCTAATATTGAATACTTTTTGATTTAATTATTTTATTATATATCATATATACTACATAAAAATATTTTTAATATTTACAATTCATACTCTTATAGTTAATTATTTAATTTATGGTACATCTCTTATTTTTTTCAATTTTGTTTTACACTCTTATCACATTAACATAATAATCTTATATTAACTAAATGAAAAATAAAAAACTAATAGGTATAAAGTAAACTAACTAAATAAGTATAATATAATTAAATCAAAAAATATTCAATATTGGGCTCATTTCGAGGGTATCGACGAAACGATATTAATGGTGTAACTTGCTAAAATTAAAAAACATTTTTTTAACGTATTTTAGTTAATAATTGATTAAATCGTCAAATTATTTGGATTATACGTCTCACTGTATTGCAGCGGGTAAATAATATATATATATATATATATATATATATATATATATATATATATATATATATATATTTATCGAACTCCTTAACATATTTTAACGTAATTATATATGTTAATGTGATATGTTAAAACATACTTTTTAACATATTTTAGTTAATATATGATTATTATGTTAATGCGATAAGAGTGTAAAACGAAAATTGAAAAAGCAAGAAATGTACCATAAATTAAAAAATTAACTATAATGTTATGAATTGTAAATATTAAAAATATTTTTATGTAGTATATATGATATATAATAAAATAATTAAATCAAAACATATTTAATATTGGGCTCATTTCGAACGTATCGAAGAGACGATTATAATGGTGTAATCTGTTAAACTTAAAACGTATTTTTTAACATATTTTAACTATAAGAGTACCATAAATTAAATAATTAACTATAAGAATATGAATTAAAAATATAAAAAATATTTTTATGTAGTATATATGATATATATTAAAATAATTAAATAAAAAAATATTCAATATTGGACTCATTTCGAACGTATCGAAGAAATGATTATAATTGTGTAACTTGTTATATTTAAAACGTATTTTTTAACGTATTTTAGTTAATAAACGATTATATGTGTTAATATGATGAAGATGTAAAATTAAAATTAGAAAAGTAAAAGGTATAAAGTAAACTAAGTAAATAATTATAGGGATCGAAAGTGTAAATTTCAAATCAAAAATCACCAAATTGAATGTGCCGCGGGACACTCTCCTTCGATCGCGGAAAAATATTTTCCAAATTGGTCCCTGTTCTGCGATCGCGAACCCCATCGTGGAAAAAATTGGTATTTTGATAAAATGGTTTAGAAAGTTGGTATTTTGGTAAGTCAAAGTCAAACTTTGAGTATTTTAATTAATTTCCCTTTTAGTAATGGTATTATTTTGCATTGTTTTTTAACCTTTAAGTAATTATAAAATTTAATGGTTAAACTTAATTTACTTATATTATATTTATTATATACAAAAAAGTAACATATAGACATACATAAAATATTTTTTAAATAAAATTAATTAAAAATTAAATTACTATTACTAATTGGTAAAGTTTTATTTAAATGATTAAAAAAAGTGGGATGACACCTTTAGTGGCCATGTGGCATTGCAAAGTGAATTGCAAGTTTTACAATTATTTTATTATGTGACATTTATTTCCTGACACTTTTTTATCTGCAAATCAATTTGAAAGGTGTGTCAGCCACGTCATCCGTGGCAAATCCACAACTTCCAAGATAAAAACAAATTTAAATTGATCCTTTTAAATCGACAAAAGGTAGGCGTGGAAATAGGGAGGGGACCCCAATCCTCGTTCCCGATATTCCATATCCGTTCCAGTCCTCGTCCCCATCAGATAATATAATCACATTCTCATCTCCGTCCCCAACACGGAATGGGGATCCCTAACTGGGAAACGGGGATTTTTGTATATACTTTTTATACTCAAAACTATGCTAATATTCAACAAGTATTGAACTAGAAAAAGCTATTGTGTTGCATCGTACTCGTATAAGGAAACTAGGAGTTTAGGAATAATTTTAGATCTAACAGGGAAGGGACGGGTCGGGGCGGGGAGTGCGATACCCATCTCCGTCCCCATCCCTGGTAACGGGGATCCCCGTCCCCGGTTTAACGGGGAATCCTCATTCCTGATCGGGACGGATGGACCGGGTTATCCGACGGGTTGGGGGATATTCGCATGCCTAACTAAAAGGATTAAGGAATCGTAATTCGGGGAGCGAAGGGGGGAGTGTGAACTAAAAGGATTAAGGAATATCGGGGAGAGAAGGGGGGACCATTACGTCTGCTCATGCACGTCACCAAGTAAATTACAGATTTGGTCCCTATAATATATACAAATTATGGTTTATGTGCCTAAATGAAATAATTATACCATCGTCATCGTGGTTTCACTTTTGTCACAAATTCGATCCCTTATTATAACTCTATTAATCGTTACTTCAATAAATCAAGGAAATTTTGTCTGACATTTTTCTCTCAGTTCTATATAAGAATAAAAAGTTATATAGTTTATAATTAAAAAAACCCATAGATATTTTAAACTCTTATTTATTCACATTTTTTCCTTTGAAGAAATTCATTTTTAAACATTTTATTTTTTACTCTTAATTAATATATGCTTGTAATATTCATGTTCCCTCTTACACATTTTCTTCATGGTATCACGTTGCCATCACTTTATTTCTTTCATCACCGTCCTTTTTTAAATTTTACTCTTAATTTATAAATATAAAATTACAACGGACCAATCGTACGTGGATGTTAATACTTCCTCGGGTGGTACGAAATTTGTGTATAGTTTTGCTTGCTTCTTCAATTAATATTAAAATTCATTTCTTAATAAAATGCATGATGAATAGTACATGGTCTAATGAAGAAATATAAGTAAAAAGAATTATAACACTGTAGTAATAAACTTTACATGTGAATGTCAATCCAGGTTCCCATTATAACGGGAGGCATTGAAACAGTTTCATCAAATTCATGACGGACGTACAACCCAAGTGTCACTATAACATTTTTGCTTATTTAATCACTTATAGTCATAGATCCATCACATTACGTATTTAAAAAATACATTAAAATGCCCCACTTTCAGCAAATGTTCATAACTCTGCTTAACACTTTCGACATGCACATGTTTCCTGATTATGTTTTGTTCTCCCGTTTCACCATATCAATTGTGTTGATTTCATCATATATATATAGCCACAAAGCCATCACATTAGGAAATAAAACAACAAATAGACTAAAAAACAACTTAACAGTTTGATAAGTTCATCAACTATTCATTTAGTAGTTTCATCATGTTCATGTTTTATGATCACCATCTAATTTTGAAACAATTTCATCATATTCATGCATAACAGCTCAGGATTCATTATAGCAATTTTCACACAGTCATTGATTCATCATATTACGTATAAAAAAACAAATAGATTAAAAATCCCCACTTAACAGTTTGATCATTTCACCAAATATTCATATTTCCACTTAACACTTCCAACGTGCACATGTATCCTGATTATATCAAATGTCTCACCACTTAACAGTTTCATCACATTGCATAATCATAACCAAACATTTCATCACGATGCAACCACAAATTCATCACATTACATAGTACAAAAAAACTCGTTAGGAGGATTGAATCCAACATATATAAGAGCTTTTCATATTCACCCACTTTCACCAACATTATACAAGTAACAAGAACACCATATAATGTAATCATTCATTAAAAGTACTATCATAAACATAAATTCGAACCCTGTTTCACCATATCATTACATTGTTTTCATCAAAACGACTAACTTGTCGACATACACTCTGAAAACTGTTTCATTAAATTAACTTAACAACATGTTTCACATAACTAAAAAACCCTAATTTCAACCGGGGCTGCTGAAATTTGATGATTACCATCATCAAAAAAGGCTTTTGAAAAACCCCTACATTCAGGTTCACGATGTCACCATAAGCTTAAAGTGTTTCATCAGTATGCCTAATTTCAATAGCTACACTCTCAAAACCATCATCAACCGATTTCTTATTTCACCGCACGATTTTTGATACTATCTGTTGCCTCCTTCTTAGCTATGATTTCATTCTCGTGTTCATCTAAGGGGTTGTCTGGAGTATTAGGTGAAGTTCGAAAAAAGTGTTTTTCTTCATCAGCCTTTCACTTCGCTTGCGTCATGTGTTATGTAAATCTCTATCAAAACGTTTTGTGTATTGATGAAATATAATCAAACCCTAAGAAATTACCTCTATTGCGACAAATCATCTGTGAAATATTTGGAAATGATCTTTGGAAGTGATCTTCAGAAATCGGTAACCAGAATACTCGCTTCCTTTTTAATTTGGATCATGGTCGCTGAAGAATAGGGATTTCACCAGATTTCCTAATTTGAAATGGGATGCCAATGTACAAATATGCCCCTGGGTCATTTTTTCCCAATTTAAAAAATTAAATTAATTTAATTATTCCCATAAATAGTACAAACTGATCTTAATCGTTATTGAGTATGTCTATGGTTCATAAATGAGTTTCATATTTTGCTATATAAAAGTGGTTTGCAAGTGAAACCACATACCACATCTATCTCTCTCTCTCTCTCTCTCTACACTGTTCATTCATGCGGCTACTAAGGTTGTCAACAAAGGTCAATGACATGCAACCAATCCGCTGATGACACGTGTAAAGTGTATACTGAATTGCATTAAATGCATGCAGTATATAAAGAGATGAACTCACTTCATTTGAAGTAACTTGCTAACTCTGGACAAGTTCAAATCTCTCAAGATAGGATTTTATTAGTAATCTCCTTATCTTTCTTAGTGCAAGAAAACCTTAGTGTTCCAACTTGTTTAGATTTAGGTTTATCCTTAATCTTGTTTCCGCAACAAGCTGTAAATTGTTAATGATTTATCAATAAACAATTTAGAAAAGTAAAATAGTGTGTTTGTATTCAACCCCCCCCCCCCCTTCTACAAACTTGTTTAGGCCTTTCGGGACCAACACTTTTCAAGTTTTCATTATTATTCTTTACAAAAGAGATAAAACAAAAATACTATAAAACTGATTTTTTTTTGTATTTATAACAATTGTACACAATATTCAAAACACTTAAAATTTTTAACTTAAGAACTTCTAAGAAAATAAACATAAAAAATTTATAATATAATATAGACACATATATAATTTACATCAAAACAAAATATAAAATTCTATTTTAAACCTAACTATAAATTTTAATTAAAAGAAATCTAAAACTTAGGTTTGAAATATAAGTATTTTGTAAGTTGCAACTAAATTTAATTTTGAACTTAAATATTTTAGGGGGTGTTTGGGATTGCTTATTTGCTTATTGCTTTTCCTCGTCGTAAATAAGTTATGTTTAGTGTTTGGATTGGAAAAGAAAAGTGTTTATGACTTTTCCCACCACAAATAAGTTGTTTTTGATAAGTTAATTCATTCTAACTTATTTCGTCCTAAAACGTCAGCGGACTATGATTAACAAGATCTCTTGATATAATTAAGATAATGATCTATCAAATAATACAAAGCCAGTTTTTTTAAATACGATTGATGTAATAGCTTTTAATATATATATTTTTTGGACATCTTAATAGTTTTCTATAATCATTGGCGTTACAAAAATAAATGAGACAAAAAAAACTCTTCTAAAAGCTATAACTTTTGTATAAGTTTTTAACTTAATGAGTTAGAACGATAAGAGATGTACCATAAATTAAATAATTAACTATAAGGGTATGAATTATAAATATTATAAATATTTTTATGTAGTATATATGATATATAATAAAATAATAAAATCCAAAATTATTCAATATTGAGCTCATTTCGAACGTAACGAATAGACGATTATAATGGTGTAACTTGTTAAAATTAAAATATATTTTTAACGTATTTTAGCTAATATACGATTATATGTGTTAATATGATAAAAGTGTAAAATAAAAAATAAAAAAGTAAAGGATATAAAATAAACCAATTAAATAATTATAGGGGTATGAAATGAAAGTATAATTAGCGTAGTAGACTACGAAGGTAGGTGGGGTATAGAAATGTGTTATCACCACGGGACCAAAACCTATCACAACCGTCAAGTGGGACTATATAACGACAAGGACCAAGTCATCCTAAAACATTTTCATTAAAACTAGAGTGAATTGCATTTTTGGTTTATGTGGTTATCTAATTTCTTTGAAAGAGGGACCTAAAATTTAGTATCTCAAAAAGTGGTCTCTCAGTTTTTGTATTTGCTCCAAATTCAGGACCCCAACACTAACACCGCTTATTTCCTCCGTTACTAGCAGGGGTATTTTCGTCCATTCACCTTTCAGGTCCTTCTTTTAAAGAAACCATATAACCACAGGTACCAAAAATGCAATTTACTATTTGTTCTATTTTGATTTCAAAGTTACATTTCATACCCCTGTAATTATTTACTTAGTTTACTTTATACCCTTTACTTTTCTAATTTTAATTTTACATTTTTATTATATTAACACACATAATCGTATATTAACTAAAATACGTTAAAAAAATACGTTTTAATTTTAACAAGTTACACCATTGTACTCGTCTCTTCGATACCTTCGAAATGAGCCCAATATTGAATATTTTTGGATTTATTTATTTTATTATATTACGTTTTAACACTCCTATCGCATTAACATAATAATCATATATTAACTAATTGATTAAATCGTTGTAAATTATTCGTTTTAAAAAATACGTTTTAACATATCACATTAACATACATAATTTCGATAAATATATATACGTTTTAAAAAAATCGTTTTAAAAACAAGTTTTAACATATCACATTAACATACATAATTACGTTAAAATATGTTAAGAAGTTCGATATATATTAACATACATAATTTCGATAAATATATAAACGTTTTAAAAAATCGTTTTAAAAAATACGTTTTAACATATCACATTAACATACATAATTACGTTAAAATATGTTAAGGAGTTCGATATATATATATATATATATATATATATATATATATATATATATATACGTTTTAAAAAATCGTTTTGACGTAACAAGTCACGTTTTAAAAAACCGTTGTAACAAGTCAATTATGTAATGCAGCGAGGCGTATAATCCAAATAATTTGGCGATTTAATCATTTAAATCAAAAAATATTCTATATTTGGCTCATTTCGAAGGTATCGGCGAGACGATTATAACGGTGTAACTTGTTGAAATTAAAAAGTTATTTTTTAACGTATTTTTTAAAAATCGTTTTAAAAAATCGTTTTGACGTAACAAGTCACGTTTTAAAAAATCGTTGTAAATTTGACGATTTAATCAATTATGTATGTTAATGTGATATGTAACAAGTCAATTATGCAATGCATCGAGACGTATAATCCAAATAATTTGACGTTTTAATCATTTAAATCAAAAAATATTCTATATTGGGCTCATTTCGAAGGTATCGACGAGACGATTATAATGGTGTAACTTGTAAAAACTAAAAAGTATTTTTAATGTAATTATATATGTTAATGTGATATGTTAAAACGTATTTTGTAACATATTTTAGTTAATATAAGATTATTATGTTAATGTGATAAGAGTGTAAAACAAAATTGAAAAGAATAAGAGATGTACCATAAATTAAATAGGGTATGAATACGTTAAAAAAATACTTTTTAATTTCAACAAGTTACACTATTATAATCGTCTCGTCGATGCCTTCGAAATGAGCCCAATATAGAATATTTTTTGAATTAAATTATTAAATCGTCAAATTATTTGGATTATACGTCTCGCTGCATTGCATAATTGACTTGTTACAACGATTTTTTAAAACGTGACCTGTTACGTCAAAACGGTTTTTTAAAAACTGAAATTATTTAAGTTGATTGGCTATAAAGTGGTTTCTAACAATGTGGTGGTTTGCAAAAGAAACCTCTCATATATATATATATATATATATATATATATATATGTCTTAACATATCACATTAACATATATAATTACGTTAAAATATGTTAAGGAGTTCGATATATATATATATATATATATATATATATATATATATATATATATATATATATATATATATATATATATATATATATCGAACTCCTTAACATATTTTAACGTAATTATGTATGTTAATATGATATGTTAAAACGTAATATAATAAAATAAATAAATCCAAAAATATTCAATATTGGGCTCATTTCGAAGGTATCGAAGAGACGAGTACAATGGTGTAACTTGTTAAAATTAAAACGTATTTTTTTAACGTATTTTAGTTAATATACAATTATGTGCGTTAATATAATAAAAGTGTAAAATTAAAATTAGAAAAGTAAAGGGTATAAAGTAAACTAAGTAAATAATTACAGGGGTATGAAATGTAACTTTGAAATCAAAATAGAACAAATAGTAAATTGCATTTTTGGTACCTGTGGTTATATAGTTTCTTTAAAAGAGGGACCTGAAAGGTGAATGGACGAAAATACCCCTGCTAGTAACGGAGGAAATAAGCAGTGTTAGTGTTGGGGTCCTGATTTTGGAGCAAAATTGAAAACTGAGGGACCACTTCTTGAGATACTGAAGTTTAGGTCCCTCTTTCAAAGAAATACTATAACCACATGGACCAAAAATGCAATTCACTCTTAAAACTATATATTAGTGTTGTACCCAATCCACGTCATTTCGATCTCTTCCTCATTTCATCTCATTCTCTCTCAATGGCAAACCACCAAGATGACGACTCGAGTCTGCAGTTGGTCTTTCATTCTGCAACCGATCTCGCAAAACCCCCCTTCTCTTTGAAAGCAGCGAACCCATATGTAATGGCAGACATCATCAGTCCTGACGATAAACCCAATTGGGTTAAAACCAGTACAGATGAGAAGGGGGGTGAAAACCAACGTGGGATTATGAGTTCCGATTCCCCCTGAATCACCAAAAGCTTCACATGGCAAGAAACTTCAACCTTTTGTGTAAGATCATGCACTCTGGGATAGCACTTGGGGATAGGGAGATAGGGCACGTCAAAGTGCGTCTTCCGGTCCTCCTTGCCGGACCTGCAGCCGGTGAAAATATCACTTACCCAGTGGTATCAGGTGGGAAGGAAAGGGGCAGAATCGTCATTTCCCACAAACTACTCACAAATAATACTACCGTCGGAGACGTCTCTGTCTCTGTTCCTCAGCCGCCGCTGGCGCTGGGTGTTGAAGATCCTAATCAGAACCACCCGGTGGAGTTAGAGTTCTTAAACACAACATCTGTTCATCACAACCCAACGACCCTAGAGTTGGTCTTCCACTGTGCAGTCGATCTCCCGAATCCCCCTTTCAACAGCAAAGCGAGGCCATATGTACTGGCAGCCATCGTCGGCCGTGACACTAAACCCAATTGGGTAAAAACAAATACCGACAAAGAATGTGGTGAAAATCCGGTGTGGGACTATATCATCCAGTTCCCCCTGAATCACCAAAAGCTTCACATGCCAAAAAACTTCAACCTTGTCTGTAAGATCATGCATTCTGGAAACAAACTTGGGGATAGAGAAATCGGTCACGTCAAAGTGCGTCTTCAAGCTTTACTTGCAACAGGTGAATACATCCCTTACCCGGTGGTGGTATCAGGTGGAGTGGAAAAGGGCAAAATCTTTATATCTCATAAACTAGCCACAAACACCGCCGTGGATGTCTCCGCTCCTCCGTCTGTGGGTATTGAAGATCCTAACGACGGTGCTGAACCCAACGTAATGGACAGAATGCGGTTGGCTGCAGGTGTCACCACAATAGTCGGAGTTGTCTACAACATCGTTGCAGAGTTACTTGAATGAGAGGTATATATTTTCCCTTTCTTTTAAGGAAATTTGTTCTAAATGGAATCTAACTTTATTTCTATTTTAGGAAATAACTTTTAAAAATAATTATTTAAGGGTTTGGAAAAAAAGTTTATGTTTATCTAAGGGTGTTTGGGAATGCTTTTTTTCAAATGCATATATTTATGTTTTCCAAATGTTTTTTTTAAGTATATAATATTTATATACGGTAAATGCAACAAATAAACTCACACACCCTCCTCACCATTGGTGAGGTTTGAACCCCTGACCTCCTAGGAGGAAATAGACTCACATACCGCTAGGCCAAAGGCCCTTTGGTTTTTCCAAATGTTTCAGTATGCATGTTTAGAAAGCTTGGTCGCATTGGGCGTAAGCTAGTTATTTTAACATGCATTTCAGGGAGCGCCATTGCTGGAGGTAGCTCGAATGGACACAGAAAAAGTCTTGGAAGATTTTGAAGCCTTGTTAATTTTACAATGTTTAAGACTGTTTCATGTTTCAACTTTCAACTTAATATCTTACTTTGATGTAACTTTCACTGTTTAAGTTTACGATGTGGATGAATTATGATGTGTCTCGCAAGAAGCCACAATCTGCATCCGGCTTAGATATTTGGGACTATGCGTCTTGAATAGTACTCTCTCTCTCTCTCTCTCTCTCTCTTTGATATTTCAATTCATATCTTTTACCTCATTTTGATGGTCAACCAAGTAAAGCATCAAATACCCATTTTGAATTTTACTGTTTTTTCTTATTGTTGTTAGATTCCAAAATTTTGCTTCCACTGTAAGTAGTATACCATCTCAGATCCTGCATTCTTAGGTGACATAGTAATAATATTTTCCATCGATCTATTCAATCTTCTTTAATTTGTTCATAGTAAGGTATTTTTAACAAATGGAATGGAATGGAATGGTGGCAGATCTATAATGACTTTGCTATTTCCATCCATTTTACCATGCATCTTATGTGATTTGAATGTTACGTACATGGGGTTTTTTTTAAACATTTTCCTATGCTTTTTGATTTCAAATAATGAGTGGACAAAAAATCTTTCAAGGATTTAACGGAAAAAAGATATGCAAATATGTTGATATTGATGTTTATGCATGGGGTTTTGAATAAGATTTTAGGTAACGTTTGATACCAGACCCAACTAGACTGTACTGAACAGGATAAGGGTTTTCAATGATTTTATATGATGGTTACCGATGGTGGTGTAGAGGAGTTGGTGATTCCATGATTGTGGTTGAGGCGGAGGGTAGATGTGGTGATTGTGGATGGTGGTGGTGGTGGCGGCATATAGTGGTGGAAGTAGTGGTTGTGGTTGTTGATGAGGTAGATGTGGTGGTGCTGATGATGGTGACAACGATAGGCGTTGGTGGTCGGTGATGGCTATGGAGGATGTGGAGATGGTGGACAGTCCTGGCGGTCAACAGTGGTGATTGTGGAGGAGGTGAAGATGTGGTGGGCGACACGACCGTTGCCTGTGGTGGTGGCAATGGGCAGCGATTACCATTACACCAAATATCATATTAAAGTTATACTAGTGCATCACACTGCACGTTGCGCGATGACGAATTTTTTGCTACGAATTACGAAATACATAAGTAAAAATGAAACATATTTTATTAACTGACAACTAATTAAATGAATGTATTGTTAATATTTGAGATGTAATTAATTTGCTGACATTTAGGTATATAAAATAATGTTTGTTGACGATTAGGTATATAAAATAATGTTCTGATGTTGAAAATAAGAATATACAAAAATGGTTAGACGTAGGTATATTATATATAGGGAAATTAATTAAAATGCCAAAAGTTTGACCACTTGTTACCAAAATGCCGTAAAAAACCGCGGTGGGCCCCCCGATCGCGGGGCCCAGACCCACGTGTCACCCAGGTTTGCCCACTTTGCCCGCGTTGGTCCCTCAAGAATGCCCGCGGCCCAGCTTTCCCCCCTCAAGAATGCCCGTGTTGGCAGTTTTAGTCCCTGCCCGCGTTGAGAGCCCGCGATCGCGGGCTAACCCGCCACGCGTCGGCACAGGGTTAACCCTAAAAAAAATTTGAAGACAAAAACCCTAATTTTTATTCTCATAGCCGCACTATATAAAGGGTGGGGGGGACCAACTTCGGCCACCTCTCATTATTTTAAACCATCTCAAATTTTTTAATAACTCTCTCTCAATTTTCTCCACTCTCTCAATTTTGTCATGTGGAACACGTGTTCGAGTTTTGTGAAGATGTCTCGTATTACCTCTATGGTATGTTTTCCTTATGTTTTTTGTTATTTTTTGTATATGTTATTTTAAGTTAAGATATATGATTTGTATGTTGTTAGAGTGTTTATAACTTTTGTTATGTTTGAATATGTTCTATGTTTAACATTTTTAAGATATATGATATGTATGGTTTTATGTTTGAATGTGATATTTGTATGTTATAATGTGTATGTTGTTATAGGAGTATTTTTATAAAAATTTTGTTAAGAGTGTTTTTATAAAAATAATTCTTAAAAGTGTGTTTGTATAAAAAATTGTTAAGAATGTGTTTTTTTATAAAAAAATTGTTAACAATGTGTTTTTTATAAAAAAATTGTTAAGAATGTGTTTTTATAAAAAATTGTTAAGAATGTGTTTTTTTATAAAAATTGTTAAGAGTGTGTTTTTATAAAAATAATTCTTAAAAGTGTGTTTTTATAAAAAAAATTGTTAAGAATGTATTTTTATAAAAAAATTGTTAAGAATGTTTTTTATAAAAAAATTGTTAAGAGATTGTTTTTATAAAAATAATTCTAAAGAGTGTGTTTTTATAAGAAATGTTAATAATGTTTTTTTTATAAAAAAAAATTGTTAAGAGTGTGTTTTTATAAAAAAAATTGTTAAGAATGTGTTTTTTTATAAAAATTGTTAAGAGTGTGTTTTTATAAAAAAATTGTTAAGAATGTGTTTTTTTATAAAAAAAAAATGTTAACTTAGGTCCCTACGGTTTTAAGAATGACAACTTAGGTCCCTAAACTTTTAAGAATGACAATTTAGGTCCCTAAACTTTTAAGAGTGCCAATTAGGTCCCTAAACTTTTAAGAATGACAACTTAGGTCCCTATGGTTTTAAGAATGACAACTTAGGTCCCTAAACTTTTAAGAATGACAATTTAGGTCCCTAAACTTTTAAGAATGCCAATTAGGTCCCTAAACTTTTAAGAATGACAACTTAGGTCCCTACGGTTTTAAGAATGGTAACTTAGGTCCCTACGGCTTTAAGAATGACAACTTAGGTCCCTAAACTTTTAAGAATGACAATTTAGGTCCCTAAACTTTTAAGAATGCCAATTAGGTCCCTAAACTTTTAAGAATGACAACTTAGGTCCCTACGGTTTTAAGAATGGTAACTTAGGTCCCTACGGTTTTAAGAATGACAACTTAGGTCCCTAAACTTTTAAGAATGCCAATTTAGGTCCCTAAACTTTTATGAATGACAACTTAGGTCCCTACGGTTTTAAGAATGACAACTTAGGTCCCTAAACTTTTAAGAATGACAATTTAGGTCCCTAAACTTTTAAGAATGACAATTTAGGTCCCTAAACTTTTAAGAATGCCAATTAGGTCCCTAAACTTTTAAGAATGACAACTTAGGTCCCTAAACTTTTAAGAATGACAATTTGTAACGTCCCCAAAAGTAGATCATACGATAAACCATAAACTGAGCGTTTTACAATGCCAAAAGAAAAGATTGACCAATACTTTGAATATATGAGCTTAACAAAATGACAGCGGAAGTCTAACTACCCACAGCCGAGCTCTAGACTAAGGTTAATCATCTATCTTGGAGTCGCTCTATCTCCAAGCCACGATCCTTCTGCCTTTAATTCCTAACACTCGAGCCTGAAGCTCGCTTACCTGAAAATGGTTTAGTTTTGAAAAGCGAGGGTTAGACCAAAAAGGCCTAGTGAATTCCCTCCATAAAAGAACATGTTTAATATAAAATCATTTGTTAAAATGCATAACAAGTCATCATACATGGTACTGCACTGTGTAATGGATCACTTAACCATATGCGATCGGGGCCCAAGCAGACTCCCCTTTCGCCCTCTCGTATCGGGGCCCAAGCAGACTCCCCGATACCCGCCTAGGAGGAAACGAATTCCAACCTACCGTCTCGTCATGCCAAACCAAAGTATCATCAGATCCCGAGGCTCATTGATCCCACAGTACAGACCGACATCACATAACATGCACATACGATTCATAACACATTTGACTCTTCATAAATCATGCGCATCATCATATCAAACATTCATTTCTTTCCTTCATGCATATAAGTTCATAAATATTTCGTGCGTTTTAAAACCATAAACAGTAAAAGAGTCATTTAACAGTTACGTCGTAAAAGAGGTTTAGGGAACTCACCTGATACGATGTCCGTCTCTACACTCTTGTCCGTCCCACGTAAACCTATTTATGAATCAGAATTATCAGGCTCTCTAGTCCCACAATGAACTGACCCTGACATACACTCCTCTCACATACTGCTCTGGAACTCGCTAGACTCTCAGTTTGCGCAAGCTGAAGAACTCGCAAGCTAAGCCTGCGAAAACCACACTTTTCGCAAGCAGCACTTGCGAATTCTATGGTTTGCGCAACCCATGGTTGCGAGTTCTGAACTTAGTCTCTAGCCTATGGCACCTCTGAACTTCTCGCAACCTACGCCAGCGAAAACCATACTTTTCGCAACAGGCCTCTGCGAAAAGTAGCACTTTTCGCAGTAGACCCTTGCGAAAAGTATCCTTCCGACACTGTTCATCGTCTCTTTCCTCATATCACTTATCCAAACTCGCTTAACTCTGACCTTTATTTCGAAACATCGATTTTTGATAGCTATAGTCTATACCAACAACAAACCCTATCGATTTTCTACGAAATCTAATCTGAAAGGTTTTGTTCTGAAATACACAGGTCTGATTCATAATCCAAAATCTCAAGAATCATTTGCACTTACACCCCCTTCTTGCCATTAAATTCGAGTCCACTACCACCCCAATTTGTTCGAAAATCAGAAAGATGAAATCAGAGGTTTAAACCCTTCGATAATGGCAAAGTCAGGTGGGAATCCCATCTGATTTCACCATTTTCGATTTAGACATAACCCACAGAGGAGAGAAAAACCCACGAATTGAGAAATGTTAATGAGGGGTGGATGATTACCTGAACAGAAATTCTTCCTTGCACACAAATCGATCTCCACACCAACACCACACTGAATCGTTCTCTTCTTCTTCTTTCCTCAGCTTAGCCGCCAACAATCACTTCTCAGAATAATAATACTGGATAGGAATTTAAGACTGCCCTAGGGATTTGGGCCCAAAAAGCCATATTCATAAATAATAAGGCCCCTTTATGCCAACTTCCAAACTTCTTAATTTGGCCACCAAACTTTTCTTTTAAATAAATATTGGGTTATTACAACCTTCCCTCCTTAAAAGAATTCCGTCCTCGGAATTCCTCCTGGAAAAAAAATGCGAGTATCTTGCCCACACCAAAACTGACACTTCCCCAAGGTAATGCCACTTCTGACTCAGTCAACCGCCTCATTAGTTTCAAAACATGGAACATTGGTTGCATCCCCTTCATTTCTTACGGTACTCTAACTTGTAGGCTATTGTTCCTACTCGGGCGGACTTGACAGCCGAAGATTAACTAAGGCTTCTTATGCATCTATACTTCCTTTAAGGAGGGACTTAGCTAAATCCTCCGCCATCACACGAGATTCATTTACCAAGAGACCACACACACTTGACAGCTTGGCACCTGGCCACCCCTGTACGCCTCGACACTCACAACTCAGAGTTCCTTCATCGTATCACAACTCTCAACCCTGTGCCACCCAACAATGGTCTAAGCAGACAACACTTCCCAATCCCAGACCACCTAAACCACAGTTCGTCAACCATCTCTCATATCCTCACCACTTCATCACTCCATACTTATACGTAACTAAGAGTAGGAACCTCCAACCCATTGCTGAAGTGTCCACCTACTCGAATTAAACTTATCCTGCAACCCCACCATTCCTCGCGGATCGCCACGTTCGTTCACCTACAAAAACATAACGCCGGTTACTCTCGCCCAACTGGGAGGAGTAACCATGGTCACACCATACTATTCTCACTAGCTTATCACTCCACGACCCAATCATTTAACCATTTCTCGCAAAGTCACTAACTTAACTCATTTAGTTGTCTCATCCACTTCTTCCCTGCACAGAAACATACACAATTTCCTTCCTCAATATTCTTTCCAGCGGTTCGCACACTTATTAATGACAACCTACACAATACTGTACCTTTCGGCAATACTGTCGAGTTTACTACTTTCAATTTACTCACTTGTTCCGACATACTAACTACACCTTCCCCACGTTAGCGTGGAGCACTGCTCACCAAACATTACTTGCCCCTCTCTCCCGACCTTTCCACATGTTGATATCGCTTTCTCATTACTTACATAACCAAACAGTTTACACCAAGATCTTATCTTAAGGCATTCAACCAAGCCGTCTTGAAACAAGACCAGTGTTCGACGTCACTACAAATTCTTAAATCTCCAACTTTTACCTTCTCAGACATTTCTTTCACACATTCTTAAACCGCACTTTATCTATTTATAACACTATTATATGTTAAAATAAAATAAACCGCAACATCTATATATAACACTATTATACGTTGAAATAAAATAAACCGCAACATCTATATATAACACTATTATACGTTGAAATAAAATAAACCGCAACATCTATATATAACACTATTATACGTTGAAATAAAATAAACCGCACTTTATATATTTATAACACTATTATATATTGAAATAAAATAAACCGCAACATCTATATATAACACTATTATAAGTTGAAATAAAATAAACCGCAACATCTATATATAACACTATTATACGTTGAAATAAAATAAACCGCAACCTCTATGTATAACACTATTATACGTTGAAATAAAATAAACCGCACTTTATCTATTTATAACACTATTATATGTTGAAATAAAATAAACCGCAACATCTATATATAACACTATTATACGTTGAAATAAAATAAACCGCAACATCTATATATAACACTATTATACGTTGAAATAAAATAAACCGCACTTTATCTATTTATAACACTATTATATGTTGAAATAAAATAAACCGCAACATCTATATATAACACTATTATACGTTGAAATAAAATAAACCGCAACATCTATATATAACACTATTATACGTTGAAATAAAATAAACCGCAACCTCTATATATAATACTATTATACGTTGAAATAAAATAAACCACAACATCTATATATAACACTATTATACGTTGAAATAAAATAAACCGCACTTTATCTATTTATAACACTATTATATGTTGAAATAAAATAAACCGCAACATCTATATATAACACTATTATACGTTGAAATAAAATAAACCGCAACATCTATATATAACACTATTATACGTTGAAATAAAATAAACCGCAACCTCTATATATAACACTATTATACGTTGAAATAAAATAAACCGCAACATCTATGTATAACACTATTATACGTTGAAATAAAATAAACCGCACTTTATCTATTTATAAAACTATTATATGTTGAAATAAAATAAACCGCAACATCTATATATAACACTATTATACGTTGAAATAAAATAAACCGCATTTTATCTATATATAACACTATTATACGTTGAAATAAAATAAACCACAACCTCTATATATAACACTATTATACGTTGAAATAAAATAAACCACACTTTATCTATTTATAACACTATTATATGTTGAAATAAAATAAACCGCAACATCTATATATAACACTATTATACGTTGAAATAAAATAAACCGCAACATCTATATATAACACTATTATACGTTGAAATAAAATAAACCGCAACCTCTATATATAACACTATTATACGTTGAAATAAAATAAACCGCACTTTATCTATTTATAACACTATTATATGTTGAAATAAAATAAACCGCAACATCTATATATAACACTATTATACGTTGAAATAAAATAAACCGCAACGTCTATATATAACACTATTATACGTTGAAATAAAATAAACCGCAACCTCTATATATAACACTATTATACGTTGAAATAAAATAAACCGCAACATCTATATATAACACTATTATACGTTGAAATAAAATAAACCGCAACATCTATATATAACACTATTATACGTTGAAATAAAATAAACCGCAACCTCTATATATAACACTATTATACGTTGAAATAAAATAAACCGCAACATCTATATATAACACTATTATACGTTGAAATAAAATAAACCGCACTTTATCTATTTATAACACTATTATATGTTGAAATAAAATAAACCGCAACATCTATATATAACACTATTATACGTTGAAATAAAATAAACCGCAACATCTATATATAACACTATTATACGTTGAAATAAAATAAACCGCAACCTCTATATATAACACTATTATACGTTGAAATAAAATAAACCGCACTTTATCTATTTATAACACTATTATATGTTGAAATAAAATAAACCGCAACATCTATATATAACACTATTATACGTTGAAATAAAATAAACCGCAACATCTATATATAACACTATTATACGTTGAAATAAAATAAACCGCAACATCTATATATAACACTATTATACGTTGAAATAAAATAAACCGCACTTTATCTATTTATAACACTATTATATGTTGAAATAAAATAAACCGCAACATCTATATATATCACTATTATACGTTGAAATAAAATAAACCGCAACATCTATATATAACACTATTATACGTTGAAATAAAATAAACCGCAACCTCTATATATAACACTATTATACGTTGAAATAAAATAAACCGCACTTTATCTATTTATAACACTATTATATGTTGAAATAAAATAAACCGCAACATCTATATATAACACTATTATACGTTGAAATAAAATAAACCGCAACATCTATATATAACACTATTATACGTTGAAATAAAATAAACCGCAACTTCTATATATAACACTATTATACGTTGAAATAAAATAAACCGCACTTTATCTATTTATAACACTATTATATGTTGAAATAAAATAAACCGCAACATCTATATATAACACTATTATACGTTGAAATAAAATAAACCGCAACATCTATATATAACACTATTATACGTTGAAATAAAATAAACCGCAACCTCTATATATAACACTATTATACGTTGAAATAAAATAAACCGCAACATCTATATATAACACTATTATACGTTGAAATAAAATAAACCGCACTTTATCTATTTATAACACTATTATATGTTGAAATAAAATAAACCGCAACATCTATATATAACACTATTATACGTTGAAATAAAATAAACCGCAACATCTATATATAACACTATTATACGTTGAAATAAAATAAACCGCAACCTCTATATATAACACTATTATACGTTGAAATAAAATAAACCGCACTTTATCTATTTATAACACTATTATATGTTGAAATAAAATAAACCGCAACATCTATATATAACACTATTATACGTTGAAATAAAATAAACCGCAACATATATATATAACACTATTATACGTTGAAATAAAATAAACCGCAACCTCTATATATAACACTATTATACGTTGAAATAAAATAAACCGCAACATCTATATATAACACTATTATACGTTGAAATAAAATACACCGCACTTTATCTATTTATAACACTATTATATGTTGAAATAAAATAAACCGCAACATCTATATATAACACTATTATACGTTTGAAATAAAATAAACCGCACTTTATCTATTTATAACACTATTATATGTTGAAATAAAATAAACCGCAATATCTATATATAACACTATTATACGTTGAAATAAAATAAACCGTAACATCTATATATAACACTATTATACGTTGAAATAAAATAAACCGCAACCTCTATATATAACACTATTATACGTTGAAATAAAATAAACCGCACTTTATCTATTTATAACACTATTATATGTTGAAATAAAATAAACCGCAACATCTATATATAACACTATTATACGTTGAAACAAAATAAACCGCAACATGTATATATAACACTATTATACGTTGAAATAAAATAAACCGCAACATCTATATATAACACTATTATACGCTGAAATAAAATAAACCGCAACTTCTATATATAACACTATTATACGTTGAAATAAAATAAACCGCAACGTCTATATATAACACTATTATACGTTGAAATAAAATAAACCGCAACCTCTATATATAACACTATTATACGTTGAAATAAAATAAACCGCAACATCTATATATAACACTATTATACGTTGAAATAAAATAAACCGCAACATCTATATATAACACTATTATACGTTGAAATAAAATAAACCGCAACCTCTATATATAACACTATTATACGTTGAAATAAAATAAACCGCAACATCTATATATAACACTATTATACGTTGAAATAAAATAAACCGCACTTTATCTATTTATAACACTATTATATGTTGAAATAAAATAAACCGCAACATCTATATATAACACTATTATACGTTGAAATAAAATAAACCGCAACATCTATATATAACATTATTATACGTTGAAATAAAATAAACCGCAACCTCTATATATAACACATAGTACATCAGTCGGTGTTCACCCTCATTTATGCTATCAATAGGTCAAAAGCATTTTGGTTATAAATGAAATGCACGTAACTATATTCTTGACCCTTTGCACAAATTTGACTTATCAATAATGTATATAAAAAAAATGAAATACTTAGCGAGTCGTTAAACTCAAAATTTCAGTGTGCAATGTGAATGAAATCACCCCCTTTTTTTTTAAACATACGCTTGTATATTCTGACTCATTTTCGATTGGAATCCATATTTAAACATTTAACTTAAGTTGTGAAAAACCTTCAAGTTACATGAAAGAGTACAATGCATGAGACTCTACTTGAGACTGAAGGCTACTCACTCTAACAAGATCAACCGTTCTACTTACGCACTTATTCAACCATTTCATACTTATTCAACCGGTCATGCAATAACTCGCTGAACACGCTTTCCACACCTCACTTACTCAACCATTTCATACTATTTCGTTTTGATCAACTATCTCACTTTCTACTTCTACATGCTTTCAGTTCACTATAGGTATCTTAATTTCATTTACCCTGCCATCAAGAAGCCCGATTAGGAAATCAGAGCTCCATTGACACTTTCAAGATTTCGACACAATCTTTCCTTACCATCCTGACTGATCTATGCCATGATTTCTAGAACTGGGACTCTCCCGAAACAGGAGCCCTACTCAAACTCAGGCATTCACCCTTTCCAAATCCACAAAGAGCTACCTCTAGACGACTCATAACATTCTTTATAACATTCCTTCTTAACGTCGTATACATACATCACATCATAAGTGACATCTCATGAAACTTCCCCATCAAAGGATCTCAATCTATCCCTCAAGGATCTTGCTGACATTCTAAAGTACTGGCATACGACATAAACACTAGGTAGGTTAATAAGGTAGGTTAAGCACATACATGTACCTGTAAGTTCGCCATTACAATGGCCAGGTGAAATCTCAAACTTACCTTACATGACAGTCCTCAGTACCCTATTAGTCCTATCTTTATAATAGTGTCCTCCTAACGCATTTCCTGTGTCTACAATAGTGCTCTCTTAACGCAATTCCTGATTCTCAGTTGTGATTTTCTACTCCCAAGTTTAAGTTTAGGCTCGTCCGGTCACCTAAATCCCTTAAACTATGGCTCTGATACCATTTGTAACATCCCACAGTGCAATAGAACAGTCTTGGCATTAAGTCATAACATTTACAATTCTGGGTCCCAATACATCATTACATTCATTTAAAACTAAGGTTGGCGGAAACAACCTATACACAACTGAGAACATTTTAACTTCTACAAGAGGCACTCGCAGTGTCTCAAGCTGCAACTGTACACTATCTTGCTCATACTCACTTACTTGATCCTCTTTCTACTTGCTTACCTGAAAATGGTTTAGTTTTTGAAAAGCGAGGGTTAGACCAAAAGGGTCTAGTGAATTCCCTCCGTAAAACATGCAAACCAGTATAAAGACATTTATAAAAGATTCAACGTAAACCTTCACATACATCAGGCATGGCGCTGCACTGTGTATAGGATCACATAAACATTCTGCGATCGGGGCCCAAGCAGACTCCCCTTTCGCCCTCTCGTATCGGGGCCCAAGCAGACTCCCCGATACCCGCCTAGGAGGAAACGAATTCCAACCTATCGTCTCGCCATAAATATCCAAGGGATCATCAGACCCCGAGGATCCCTCTCTGATCCCACAGTGCAGGCCGACTCCACATAGCACATCATTCATTTTTATAAAACATGCACCTTTAATCCTTTAAATCATCATTCTCATTTCATCATACATAATAAGCTTTCTCAAGTAAAACATGGAGTTCATGGGTAAACATGCGTGATTGTTACAAACAGTTCATGCTCGTAAATGAAACCAATTTCAGTTAAAACATTTAACACTTTGCGTCGTAAAAAGGTTTAGGGAACTCACCTGAGAGCAATTTCCTTTCAAACCTTGCGTCTCGTTCCAACCGTAAACCTATTAAATTAATTATATAAAAATATAATTAGCCTTACTAATCCTTTAAACTTGGACCGTCCTCCCTTAACTCGATTCTAGCATGGGTAGACGTTCTCTCGGCTAAACCACTAAGGGAAGAATCTCGTTGGACATGGCCTTGCGTTGAAATAAAATAAACCGTAACCTCTATATATAACACTATTATACGTTGAAATAAAATAAACCGCACTTTATCTATTTATAACACTATTATATGTTGAAATAAAATAAACCGCAACATCTATATATAACACTATTATACGTTGAAATAAAATAAACCGCAACATCTATATATAACACTATTATACGTTGAAATAAAATAAACCGCAACCTCTATATATAACACTATTATACGTTGAAATAAAATAAACCGCAACATCTATATATAACACTATTATACGTTGAAATAAAATAAACCGCACTTTATCTATTTATAACACTATTATATGTTGAAATAAAAGAAACCGCAACATCTATATATAACACTATTATACGTTGAAATAAAATAAACCGCAACCTCTATATATAACACTATTATACGTTGAAATAAAATAAACCGCACTTTATCTATTTATAACACTATTATATGTTGAAATAAAATAAACTGCAACATCTATATATAACACTATTATACGTTGAAATAAAATAAACCGCAACATCTATATATAACACTATTATACGTTGAAATAAAATAAACCGCAACCTCTATATATAACACTATTATACGTTGAAATAAAATAAACCGCAACATCTATATATAACACTATTATACGTTGAAATAAAATAAACCGCACTTTATCTATTTATAACACTATTATATATTGAAATAAAATAAACCGCAACATCTATATGTAACACTATTATACGTTGAAATAAAATAAACCGCAACATCTATATATAACACTATTATACGTTGAAATAAAATAAACCGCAACCTCTATATATAACACTATTATACGTTGAAATAAAATAAACCGCACTTTATCTATTTATAACACTATTATATGTTGTAATAAAATAAACCGCAACATCTATATATAACACTATTATACGTTGAAATAAAATAAACCGCGACATCTATATATAACACTATTATACGTTGAAATAAAATAAACCGCAACCTCTATATATAACACTATTATACGTTGAAATAAAATAAACCGCAACATCTATATATAACACTATTATACGTTGAAATAAAATAAACCGCAACATCTATATATAACACTAACTATAACATCTATGAATGACTATGTAGAGGGATTTCTTTAACATCGACTTGACGCTAAAGTGCAAAGTTGCCTGCATCGAGGACTTAAGAAACCGCTTTAGGGGATTAGGTGATCGCGCGAATACCCTTGAGGTTATCTTTAGAGGAACACCGTTCGGGCCATGGATGGATGTGTCTTACTCTGCTGGCGACCCTACGCTAGTACACATGTTTCTACAGTTGGAGGTCGAGGACGCCAACGCTGAGCCGGAGGAGATGCATTTTGATTTCTTCGGCGATCGATTGCATTTTGGGCGTCGTGAGTTCTGTCTAATTACAGGACTACGTTTTGGAGAGGCTCCCCCCTTCCTCCCTTAGCAGACTGCTCCTTCGTTCCTACGGTTTGGGGCATTTCAGCATCTCGTTTGAAGCTGAAGGCAGCCCAGGACATGATGAAAGAGGGCCTTAGTGCCCTAAGCGACGCCGATGCTGTCCGTGTATGCTTGGTGGTGATCGTGGACATGGGCTTCATGGGCCGTGAGTATAGCCAGTATGCTTCCTCGACGGTCCTTAGGGCCGTCGAGGACCTTGAGCTGTTTAACAGCTACCCGTGGGGTAGCCATATCTGGACACATTGCTACTCAATCTTGCATCGAGCCATAACCAGACGCGACTCCGATCGACATGGAAAGATGAACCTTTGTGGTTTTACATACGCCTTCAAGGTTAGATACGTAGTATAACAATTGTTAATAATACATACAAACTGTTTGGCTTTTCTTTTTACATACTTGCTCTTCTTGTCTAATTCCAGATATGGATCTTGGAGATGTTTCCCACATCAATCCGATATTTCGTCAAGCGCGACGACCGAGTACTTAGGGGAACCCGTTGGGACAAGCGTGTTACCCTAAGTAGGTCGCTTTGGGTTCAGTTCTTCAATGAATCTAGACATGTAAGTTCTTTTACTATGTTTACAATTTGCATACGTTAGTCCCGCTTATTAATTTTTTTTATGTTTTATCATATATTTAGCTGCCACTCTTGCCTTTCGCTCGCCTTGAGCCTACTTCCGACGAGATGGACACGGATTGGTACAGAGACAGCGTGGCCTTTATTGACGCAGAGGCGGCAAGGGCTCGACGTCCCTCTCCTTCCACATCTCACGAAGATGAGGAAGACGACGACAGGCCCCCTTCCGGTGGATATCAGCAACCCCCTTCCTCCTCCTATCTGCCGCCCCCTTCCTCCTCCTATCCGCCGCCCCCTTCCTCCTCCTACCAGCCTCCCCCTTACGATCCATATCAGGCGGCCCCTTCCTACGGGCCACATCGTGGTTGTCATGAGTACCTGTGGGACTACGTCCACGGGCCGCTAGAGTCACGTGTAGAGTTTCTGGAGGGAGTCTACAGACAGTTTAGCGCTGTCCATGTTAGTGTTTAACTTAATTTGTTGGCCACGTTTATTTAGTTTGTATATTAATATTACGTTTTAAATTTGTTTTAGATGTCGAGTACGACACCGATCCCCGCTCCGTTCGGACAGGGGGCACAGGCGACGTTTGCCACCACATCCTATCCGTCATTCCCTGAAAATGTAAGTGACATTGAGTAACCATTATAGTTATATGTTTGTTCCTAAGTTTGTAACTCTTATAATGATCAATGTCACGCAGGCCGGGATGTCGGGGGCATACACCTCCCAAACGACGTTCGCCACCACATCCTATTCTACTATCCCGGAGAGTGTAAGTGACACTGAGTAACCATTATAGTTATATGTTTGTTCCTAAGTTTGTAACTCTTATAATGATCAATGTCACGCAGGCCGGGATGTCGGGGGCATACACCTCCCAAACGACGTTCGCCACCACATCCTATTCTACTATCCCGGAGAGTGTAAGTGACACTGAGTAACCATTATAGTTATATGTTTGTTCCTAATTTTGTAACTCTTATAATGATCAATGTCATGCAGGCCGGGATGTCGGGGGCATACACCTCAGCATTCACGGACATCTTTGGCGATTCGGCCAGAGAGTATTACAGGCCGGAAATGTCGGGGTCGACGTTCGTCACACAGCCACCTTCCATGCATACTGTAAGTTATTTTGGTAGTTTTGGTTTAATTGTGAACATTTCCTAAATTGTACTTAAAATATCTAATAACTTAATTTTCAGACGATGGGGTCTCCTATTCTCGAGGAGCACTTCTCGGAGCCGGAAGATGACCCGATGGATGTTGTAGATCCACAGGTGACCCCGCTCCCTCAAAAGCGGCAGCATAAACTTTCAAAATGGTTGAGTTACCCATTTGGAAAACAAGAATCTACGACACCACTGCCCCCTAAAAAGTAAGCAAAGATTGTGGGGGGAAACAAGGGAGGAAAGAAGGCGGAAAAGAGAAAGGGAAAGGTGGCTTCACCGGAGCGTCTACCGGCATCCGATATATTGAGGATGTGCAAGACTGGTCACCTCCCCCCATGATATTCGTCCCTTACTTGAGCCTGGAAATCACCCCCCGCTTTTTCCAAGATTTGTTGGCGGATGACCCTTTGGAGTCTGAGTTACAGGATGTGGTTAGTATGAAGTTTAACTATAGTCATATAATCAAATATATTTATATTACATGTCTAACCATCTATTTTTTATGTATAGCACATGGATTGTTGGGTCTCGCTGCTCCAAAAATCTCGTGGAACAGACACGAGGTGGACCATGATGTACAGTATTTTCTTTCCCTACCTGGTGCTCCCCCATCAAGGTCCCGCCTCCGTGGCCAACTCATGCAATGGCGTGGAAGGGGTTTCTTGGGCTCTCCTCGATGTGGTATGTAAATCGTTTTACTCTTATTTTATTTAAGTTGTTTTGTTGCTAACTAAGTTGTCTAATATTGTAATATTTCAGGTGTACATCCCAATATGCATTCATCCCAAACATTGGCTGCTTGGAGTGTTTGAGCTTGACGCTATGACCATGACCATATATGACAGCGACAGTGCCAGTCTCTTCAAAGACCAATTGGAAGACCAGATGAGAAGGTTTAAAGCTGTGCTATTTGACTTCTTTTGTCGGGTCAAGGACACGAGGCGTCGCGATAGGTCAAAGCTCTTTCGCCATAAGTTCGCCAAGAATACCCCCCAGCAGGCCGGGATGAATGCGGATTGCGGTGTCTGGGTATGCCGTAATGCCAGCATGTTGATAAATAACGATGTGGTATTTGTACACCCTGACCACACCGTGGCCGAGGCCAATGCATTTCGCATACATATGGCGGAGTCCATTTATGCACATTGTCAAATAAAGCAAAGTTAGGTTGTTTATGTAACATTAAATAATTGTTATTTTTAGTATTAACTTGTTTTGTTAAAGTATTGTGATTGACTTAGTGTTTACTTCATTTGGTTTTTGCTAATTTCATCCAATTACTCAACTTTGAGTATCGATATCTCTTTCACACATACTCCATTTTGGACGCATTATATATCGTTTCGAAGCTCTCATATAGGAGAACATAAACCTACTAAGAGTTAGTTATATATAACATATATATATAGGGGAGGTATCCGTTGCAAACCAGTCAGTTTGTGCAAACCCCGTGCAAACCAATCTACCAATCACGTAACTTTTTTTTCTTTATCCATAAGGGTATGTTAGGGCTTTTAGCATATTTTTTCATCTCCACCAATCACGTAACTTATTTTTTTATATCCATAACTTCTTTTTTATATCCATAAGGGTATTTTAGGGCTCTATCGGAAAATATAGATTCATGAAGCCAAATTATATATTCATGAATCCAAATTTTATATTCATGAAGCCAAAATATAGATTCATGAAGCATCAACATAAAAAAATTGCAGATTCATGATTGTAGATTGGTTTGCACGGGGTTTGCACAAACTGACTGGTTTGCAACGGATACCTCACCTATATATATATATATATATATATATATATATATATATATATATATATATATATATATATATATATATATATATATATATATGCTACTGAGTGAACTCAATGAACCGGCGAAGGGGTTTTTGTTAAATGGAATTCTTATTCTCGAAGCCGAGTTTTCTTTGGTTGGAATGCTTAAAAATATCATCCCGGCCATTTGGTGTCTTCCTTCTGATGCAAAAATTGGTATTATGTAATGTAGAACAGTATCTATATTATAGAAACTTGCATTTGACAGTACCATATAAATCTGATCTAAATTCTCATTAATTAGCTATGTTTGACTACTTAAAGACTAATTTTCTGCCTAATGAAAGACCTTTATTCAAGAGCAGACGAATATTGCAATTACTTTTTCAGTCGAATCTTACACGCTCTTTTCAAACGAATCTTGTAGTGAACTATTCAGACGAATCATGCAGTGAACTATTCAGACGAACCATGGCTGGAGGTTCAAGATCAAGGGGGAACAGGTCGGCGAATGTGGCTGGAACTTCACGTTCAGGAGCCTACCAACCACTGAACGATGGAGGTCGCCGGAGTACCTGGAAGGTACCAGAAACAGAGGAGGAGTGGACAAACTGTGGGCGAACTGCGGCCGATTTTCCATTCACGCCTGAGGAGGAAGCAGACTGGGAGATGGCATCCGACAATTACTACTTCGATAATGGCATGAGAACCCCACCAATGTATGGTTTTATGCCGACGGGTCTTCGACAAAGTCAACGAATTACTCCCGCAGTGCAAAAAGCCATTGATGAGGCGAACGCCGGTATCGAAAAGGTAAAGGGTATGTGGAACCATAACAGGGGGATTCAGCAAGGGAAAATGGAGTATCTAGCGGAGAAGAAACGAGATTTGTGGCATTTACTTTATACCTTTTACTTTCATAATTTAATTTTACAATTAACACATATAATCGTTTATTAACTAAAATACGTTAAAAAATACGTTTTAATTTTAACAAGTTACACCATTATAATCGTCTCTTCGATACGTTCGAAATGAGCCCAATCTTGAATTTTTTTGGATTTATATTTTTTAATATATATCATATACACTACATAAAAAATTCATTTTTAACGTATTTTCAATTTTGTTTTACACTCCTATCGCCTTAACATAATAATCATATATTAACTAATTCATTAAATTGTTTTAAATTATTATTATTTATATGTGTTTATAGATATCGTGAATGGCAATAGGACAAGGTTTCACGAGAAGAATATGAAATGGGGTTTTAACAAGTTGGTATCACTGGACTCATTTAAGAATTGTGAAAATGGGTATTTGGCGAATGATGATTCATGTGTGTTTGGAGCTGAAGTATTTGCAGTTACGGAGTATGCACAAAAGGATCGATGTCTGTCCATCACAAAGCCTCCGCCAATTTTTAATACTTACACTTGGACCATCGATAATAAAATAAATAAAACGTATTTTAACTATAAGGGTGCGTTTGGTACGCAGACTGGATGGAACGGGACGAGACAAAAAAAAATAGATGGTCCAAGTGTAAGTATTATTAAAAATTGGTGGAGGCTTTGTGATGGACAGACATCGATCCTTTTGTGCATACTTTGTAACTGCAAATACTTCAGCTCCAAACACACATGAATCATCATTCGCCAAATACCCATTTTCACAATTCTTAAATGAGTCCAGTGATACCAACTTGTCAAAACCCCATTTCATATTCTTCTCGTGAAACCTTGTTCTATTGCCATTCACGATATCTATAAACACATACAAATAATAATAATTTAAAACGATTTAATGACTTAGTTAATATATGATTATTATGTTAATGCGATAGGAGTGTAAAACAAAATTGAAAATACGTTAAAAATGAATTTTAAATATAAAAAAAATATTTTTTATGTAGTGTATATGATATATATATTAAAATATATAAATCAAAAAAATTCAAGATTTGGCTCATTTTGAACGTATCGAAGAGACGATTATAATGGTGTAACTTGTTAAAATTAAAAAGTATTTTTTTTAACGTATTTTAGTTAATAAACGATTATATGTGTTAAATGTAAAATTAAAATAATGAAAGTAAAAGGTATAAAGTAAATTTAGTAAATAAGTATATGGGTTAAAAGTGTAACATTTCAATTCAAATTCATCAAATTGAAATAATTGTCATCGTGGGGTCATCGCGGGGTAAAAGTGTCAAAAATGGTCCCTGCAAGTTTCAAAAAGTGTCAAAAATGGTCCTTGGACCCGCGATCGCGGGCTCCTATCGCGGGCTTTTGTGGCATTTTGGTAAACTGGGAGAGATTTGTGGCATTTTGGTAACTCGAAGTTGGACTTTTGGCATTTTAATTAATTTCTCTATATATAATCAAATTTAAGATTTACAAATGAATTATGATCCTCTTCGTCAAAGACTCAAAGTAGTTGGATCAGTGAGGTTGAATGTAAACAAAAAATAGCTAATATGTCAGTTCTTTTAGCAATCGTCATATCTTTATAACCATGCAAAAGCATAAAGACGTTAGGCGTCGAAATTTGAGTTAAACTTGATCTTCAATTGCATTATTACTTAAGAGTTCCAATTTATATATATCCTAGCACAAACAATAATAAGTTTATCATCGGTCAATATTTGTAAAAATAAGCATATCCATTTTAACGATTGTAAAGGTTAAACATGATAACACCAATGCAAAAAACTTGTAATGAGTCGTTTTTGTAAAGTGTCCAATGAAAACAATTTAATGGAAGCCTTAATTAGTAGAGTCTCTTAGAGGAGACCTAAGAAATTGCACACATAAGTATTTAATTATTTAATTTATGGTACATCTCTTATTTTTTCAATTTTGATTTAAACTCTTATCACATTAACATAATAATCTTATATTAACTAAATGAAAAATAAAAAACTAATAGATATAAAGTAAACTAACTAAATAAGTATAATATAATTAAATCAAAAAATATTCAATATTGGGCTCATTTCAAAGGTATCGACGAGACGATATTAATGGTGTAACTTGTTAAAATTAAAAAACATTTTTAACGTATTTTAGTTAATAATTGATTAAATTGTCAAATTATTTGAATTATACGTCTCGCTGCATTGCAGCGGGTAAATAACTAGTATATATATATATATATGTATATATATATATATATATTTATTTATTTATCGAACTCCTTAACATATTTTAACGTAATTATGTATGTTAATGTGATATGTTAAAACGTACTTTTTTAACATATTTTAGTTAATATATAATTATTATGTTAATGCGATAAGAGTGTAAAACGAAAATTGAAAAAGTAAGAAATATACCATAAATTAAATAATTAACTATAATGTTATGAATTGTAAATATTAAAAATATTTTTATGTAGTATATATATGATATATAATTAAATAATTAAATCAAAAAATATTCAATATTAGGCTCATTTCGAAGGTATCGAAGAGACGATTACAATGGTGTAACTTGTTAAAATTAAAACGTATTTTTTAACGTATTTTAGTTAATAAACGATTATATGTGTTAATATGATGAAGGTGTAAAATTAAAATTAGGAAAGTAAAAGGTATAAAGTAAACTAAGTAAATAATTATAGGGGTATAAAATATAAATTTCAAATCAATTTATATGAAATTGTGTGTGCCGCGGATGACGTGTCTCCAAATCGCGGGACATTTTTACAAACTTTTCCCTGGTCCGCAATCACGAGTCCAATCGCGGATTTTTTGGGTATTTTTGTAAACAGGTCGAGATTGTGGGTATTTTTGCAAGTCAAAGTCAAACAATGGGTATTTTAATTAATTTCCCTTTATAAATTTATCATTCTAGCCAATTTTAATTTCTTTTATATAAAATAATAATATATTTAATTTGGTGAGAAAGAACTATACAATAATTGTAATGGACTCAAATAACTATTTTAGACCAATAAATTGGTCTCCTGATCATTTCTCTTTCATTTTAAAAGAAATGTCACTACATCCGTAAAATTTAGGTTTGTAATTTGCGGACCTAAAAGACAAAAACAAATTTAGTCAATTATACTTTAAAAAATGCGGACCCGAGTCCGCAAATTGCGGAGGTAGTGACATTTTAGTAAAAATTGGAGAGAAATGACTAGGAGATCAATTTAAGGTTGCAAAATGGCTATTTGAGTCAATTTCTCAATAATTTATCTTTTCTTAATATTTGATTTTAGAAGTTTTTTTAAGCATTTTTCTCTATTTTAAAAAATAACATTACAAATCTATTCAAGCAAAAATTTGTTGAAGGATAAGTGTGACATCGTCTAAACGATATGACGATATAGATCGAGATACATAGTTAGATTAGAACTGAAATATCTAGTAGTTATCATGTTGTAACTCATCCTTGTTTAAAGGGTTTATGTTTAATGAGAATTGATATATTCCCTCTCTATTCTATTGTTGCTCTATTTGTTTTTTTCCTTTAATTAACACGTTATCAGTACGTACGTCCAATCAGGTCATTGATAGATTTTCGGACTTACAGCTTCATCAATCTCCAATACTTCTACAATCGAGGTAAGCGCTCTTATTGATACTAATATAACTACATGAATGATGTTGTCCTTAAAATATATATCTTTTCTGCGGACATAGAACATGAGCATAAAAGTTCAAATTCGTTTAAGGTTATTATGGCAAAAAAAAAATGGAAACACCTTTTAACCCATTCAACGTAAATTTAATATCTTAAAGCTTGTTTTTGAATATGATGTTATAACATATAAAGTGTGGGTGTACTCAACCCAAATACAAATTGTTATTCCTAAAATGCGGAAGATTTTATCAAGCTATTCCTTTCTCGTGCATAAAACTATCACTCATCCCTTTGCAGTGTTGTTAGTACTATTCCTCAACCGGAATCTGATGCACATGCCGACAAATAAAAAGGTTAAGCTAACGCCTAGTGAGTTCAAGAGTTTTCATCATGATTAAATAATTCGTTAAATTAAAAGAATGCAACTTAAATCATGATTTCCAAAAAGGGTTTATACTAAATATGCAAACAACCCATTTTCGCACCCCACACAAATTCTGCAACGAAAGCTCCAACATAAAGCATTTCCAAAAAATGAACTCACTCAAAACGTGAATAAATATTTAATTTCCAAATAATATAAACATGGATAAAACTCTATTATTCGAAACATCCAAACACGGATGAGGCATAATACACCGCCCATAAATCATGGAAAATGAAACATATAAATATAATACGTCATCGAAAACATGGATAAAAGAAAATACCCAAAACAACATCTTTCGGTGACGGGGGGAGACCCGGTTCCATCGAATGTGACGGGAATGTGACGGGCACACAAAGTTAGGTCACTTATCAATGTTCTCGAGATTCACATAGAGTCATGGATCCCCGTATATGGATCACCATGGGCACCACCGCAAGATACCCAAATGACTCTAGCGTCTACTCGACCTCTAGATGAGTGTCACCACAAAAGTCACAAGTCCTCGTATCCGGCTCCACATGGAACAACCGTCGCAAGACTTAGCTCCGTATATGGCTACCACGAGCACCACCGCAAGCTTACACACAAAAAACATGACTTGGGGACCACTCATTAGACTCAAACATGGACATCAAAACTCCATGACGAATAACCAGACCGGATTACACTGACCCGAGTTGAACCTCCCACGATCTATACCTCGAGTTCCCGCTAACCATAAATATTTCCAGTCCCAAAACAGGGATAAATACCCATTTAAACCAGCTAACTGACTCATATTCCTATGGAACCAATGCATTACAGTCTAAAACATTACATGTATTGGGTCACCAAAGATTTGAAATTGATTCACCGAAGTTCCTCCTAAATCTTACTTAGAATATTTTAGATTGGTTCTTTAAAATGACTTGTACATAATATCAAATGTTCGGTGAAGTCGAAGATCAACCGAAACCAAGCTTGAAGATATTCTCATTGTGGAAATGAAGAATAACCCTCTCAACAATCAACAAGTCATTATCCACCGATGGTCCTCATACATCGGTGGACATCTTCCACCGACCCTTCCCTTGGTCGACCAAATATGAGTCCCACCGATGAAAGCTTCAAATCGATGGGATCTCAAGTATCTTCGCAGATGTTCTCTCAATTTCAACAAACTCCAAGGCATTCATATCGGTGGAACATAATCGGTGGAACTGTATTGGAAGACACATCAAGAAGATCATTTATTATGGGACAATATCTATTGCCAGGTAAAAGTAACTATTTGTCGTTTTATCCATTTTCAGATATAGTCTCAATCAGCATGGGTATTCTTCCTAGTACCAAAGAAAAAGGTGATAAGGACACACCAACTTTTCAGAAGTCAACACCTACAAGCAAATAACCTGATGACAAGTGTCCTAAGCATTTAATGCTTCTCACACTATAAAAGGAGGAAGAAGCTCCCCATGCAAACTACGTTTTTCTGAAGATTTTCTCAGTGCAAGATTTCTCCATTTTGCTCAAGAACTTTATAGCTTTGTTCTAAGTGTTCAAGTTGTTTTGTTTTCAGTATACTTTGTGAAAGATTGTTATAATAGTTTATCTGTTCTTTTCCGCAACAGTCTTTAGATTCTATGTGTAATTCTTGTTGAAAGTTTTTCAATAATAGAATTAAAATTGTTAAAAATTTGAGTATTGTATTCAACCCCCCTTCTACAATACTTGTTAAGCCATCTGGGACTAACAAGTCGTATCAGAGCAGAAAGTTTAATTCATAAACTTGATCTGCGATGGCTGCCTCTTCCTCTTCAACTAATGAAAACTCTTTTCAAAACAACTTTTCTGAAAATGGCTCCATATCCAAACCTCCTAAGTTTAACCCTAACAACTTTTCTCTTTGGAAAAGCCGCATGATGCTCTTCATGGAAGGAGTGGATACTAGATATCCAACCATTCTCAAAGAGGGACCTATTATCCCTAGAGTCTGGGCTCGCTATGAAACGCAGAGGTCTGGAAAAGAAACCGTCGATAAGGAGGACTCTAGTGACTCTGATGATTCTGATGAGTCTTCTGACAAAGAGAAATCCAAAGCTACTGGTCGTTATATCCTCAAAAACCCAAAGAAATATACTGATGAGGAAAAACGTTTGGTTTCTCTTGATTCTAAGCTCATGGCAATTATTGCTCTATCTCTTCCTGATGAGGTCTATCACTCTCTAGTAAATTTTGAAACTGCTAAAGAAATGTGGACCACACTGTGTGTATTGTACAAAGGTACAGAGGAAGTGAAGAAAAGCAAAAAGATTGCTCTCATCAGAAAGTATGAGCTATTTGCTCATGCGAAAGGTGAAACTCTCCCTAGTTACTATAATCGTTTCAACAGTCTTCTAAATGATCTGAAGTTATTGGGCAGAGTCTATGATAATGAGGAAGTCTTATGCAAGTTCATGGATTGTCTCCCTGAATTTTGGGAGAACATATGCACTTGTATCAAGACAACCAAGGACCTTGAGTACATGCCCTTAACTGTCTTGTATGGAACTCTCTTCAACTTTGAACAAACCAAACTTCCAATGAAATCTTTCATTAAAGAGATAAAGGACTCTTCTATAGCCCTTGTCAGTGAAAATTCCAAAAAATCTCAAAGTGTTCCTCGAATCACCTATCCTTCATCAGACTCTGACAATGACAGCCAAAACAATTCTACCCACCAATCGGAGGCATATCTAAGTGATGCCGATGATGAAGGTGATGAGATCTCGGTTGAGCAGATGTCTGATGAAATGGCTATGATGGCTGGTTTCAAGAACAAGTCTCGTCCTTTTAATAAATCTAGAACTTTCAGAAAACCCTTCTCTTCCACAAAAACCCCCTCGTCTGATAAGTCAAATGAGGAGTGTTTTAATTGTGGTAAGAAAGGAAAATTCGCATCTGAGTGCAGAAGTAAGTGTGTTGTAAAGTCTAGGACCTCATCTTCTGACAGGTTTTCTTCTAAGTATGAGAAACCCAAAAACAACTCCTTTAAATCAACCTTTTCAAAGAAAGGTACTCAATCTTCTTCCCAAGATCATCAAGAACGTGCTGAGAAGTACAAGGCCAAATACAAGAAAGAGAAAGAAAGAAGTGAGGGTCTCCTCAGAAAAGGGAAAGGGCTCATGGCAGAAACTCATGATTGGGATGAAGAAGAAACCTTTGATAGTGATTCTCCCAACATGTGTTTCATGGCCATATCTGAAGATATGGAAGATTCTGAAAAGGATGTCTCTCCAATGGCTCTGGTGTCAACTGGGTGCTCGACATCATATTCTCAGGTACATCCCTTTAATTCTATGACTGGCATTGAAAAGATTGATAAATACGAATCCTTAACTAATGACTTCTATAGTATGAAGGATGCCAAGAAAAGAAAATCTACTCAAGTAAAAAATCTCACCTCTCAACTTAAAATTTGCATGTCTAAACTTGAAAAGTTTGAAGAAATCAAAGTTGAGCTTGAGGATCTGAAAACCATAAATCACATTATTTCAAAAGAGAAAAACAAGCTTTTTAAGAGATTAAAAAGAGAACAAGATACCGTTAGAAAATGGACTAGTTCTTCAAAAAATCTTGAGAGAATCTTTAAAGACCAAATCTCTTGTGACAATAAAGCTGGCTTAGGTTTTGGAAAAATGGATTATGAACTTCCTTCTCAAACTCTTGCTCCTACCTCAAGTGAGTGGCATAATTCTTCAGAGTCAAGCTCATGTGACTCCATTTCTTTAAACTCAGATGATCTAAATGAAGCTTTAAAATTCAGAATGTTCATAAAGGCAAAAGACTCTTCTTCTGTTCAAAACATTGAGAATCAAGATTCCAATGATATTTCAAAACCCATTCATGATCTTTTTAAAGTTTTAAGAATTGATGAAGCTTCTTCTTCTAATTCAACAACCTCAAAGATTTTTAAACTTGACAATACCACAAATTCTTCTTTAAAAAGAAAATCTTCAGACCTTGCAAGAGATCATTTCAAAAACTCTTCAAGGAATTCTCCAACCAACTTTGCTCCCACAACTTCTGGCAATGGGATTTTAATTTTTCCTCCCCTCATCTCTTCTTTTGGTCCTAAAGCTATTCAAATTAATGTCAAAGGGAAAGAAAAAGAAAAAATGCAAAAATCTAAAAAGACTTTTATCTATAGGAAATGTTACAATTGTGGTGACACTTTTCATCTTGCAAAGGAATGTCCAAAGGAAAGAATTGACATAACCAAACCTAAGGACTCTTCCTCCTCTAACCCCAAAGGACCCACCACCAAATGGGTACCTAGGAACTAATCTGTGTGTGCATGCAGGTTCTTGAGCACCATCAAATCTGGTATTTGGATAGTGGGTGCTCACGTCACATGACGGGAAACAAATCTCTTCTCATTAACTATGTGTCTGAAAAGGGTCCATCTGTAACATTTGGGGACAAATCTATAGGCTACACCAAAGGATATGGAACTCTCACCAATGGATCTGTCACCTTCAACAAAGTTGCATTTGTTGAAGGCCTCATGCATAATCTTTTAAGTATCAGCCAACTGTGTGATCTAGGATACAAAGTTACCTTTGAACTTTGTATCTGTACTATTGTTGACAAAAACATGAAAGTGGTTCTCTCTGGGAAAAGAATGGAAAATGTCTATATCATCGATATGGGACAAAATAAGAATTCATCTAGTGTATGTTTTGTGTCGGATGACACAGCCAAAAGGAACTGGCTGTGGCATAAACGTCTATCTCATCTCAACTTCAAAACTCTCCACAAAATCTCAAACAAAGAGCTAGTGACTAGGATGCCAAAGTTAAATTTTGTCAAAGAAAAGCTGTGTGATGCATGTGAAAAAGGAAAGCTCACTAAGACTTCCTTCAAGACCAATCAATGCTCTCACATCACTCTTCCTCTTCAAATGTTGCACATGAATTTATGTGGACCAGTCAGCAAAAGGTACATTCTTGTAATTGTTGATGAATTTACTAGATATACTTGGGTTTCTTTTCTCAGGTATAAAAGTGATGCAACTGAAGAAATCATCAACTTTGTTAAGAAAAATGAAGTCCTGAATGGACAACTTGTACGCTCGGTGAGAATTGACAATGGCACCGAATTCAGAAATAGTGCTCTAGAAGACTTCTTCAATGAGAAAGGAATTTCTCAAAATTTCTCAGCTGTCAGGACTCCTCAGCAAAATGGAGTCGTGGAAAGGAAAAATAGAACTCTATGTGAGGCTGCAAGATCAATGCTAAGTGAATCAAATCTTCCCACCTATTTTTGGGCTGAAGCTGTTAATACTGCTTGCTTTACCTAAAATAGGTCGGTGATCTCCAAAAGGCATGATAAGATCCCTTATGAAGTTTTCCATGGCAGAAAACCAAATATAGGTTTTCTTCATGTCTTTGGTTGTGTGTGTTTCATTCTGAATGATCGTGACAACCTTGGGAAATTTGATCCCAAGGCTGATGAAGGATTTTTTGTTGGATACGCCTTATCCTCCAAAGCATATCGTGTGTATAATCTCAGAAGAAAATGCATTGATGAGTCCATTCATGTAAAATTTGATGATATGAGATCATCATCCCTCTCAAATGATGATGATGAATTACATCGGTGGATTTCATCATGCATAGGTGATGCTCCTATAGCTAATCCCACCGATGCATCTTCCATTCCTTTCACTCCTTCAAATCCTTCTTCTTCAAATAACCAAGTTGGGTCATCCTCCATAGTACCCGACACTACCCCCACCGAAATTGACCCTACTTCCACCGAAATTCAGCCTCCCACCAAACCTCAATCCTCCACCGACATTCCTGACCCCACTCCTGTACAACAAAATCTTCCATCAACCTCCACACAAAATATTCCACCTCCATTACCTCCTACCACAAAATGGACCAAAGATCACCCCATAGATCAAATCATTGGTGATCAACAAGATGGTGTCCAAACACGAAGAGGAGTTGGAAACATTTGTCTCTATGTGAACTTTCTCTCTCTTATTGAGCCTAAGAAGATTGATGAAGCTCTAGCAGATCCCAGTTGGATCACTGCCATGCAAGAGGAACTTTCTCAGATTGAAAGAAACAAAGTGTGGAGATTGGTTCCCAGACCTCCAAAGAAGACAATCATTGGAACCAAATGGGTCTTCAGAAATAAAATGGATGAAGAAGGTGCAGTTGTCAGAAACAAGGCCAGACTGGTGGCTCAAGGATACAGACAGGAAGAAGGCATTGACTATGACGAAACATTTGCCCCTGTTACAAGACTTGAAGCCATAAGAATCTTTCTGGCTCATGCTGCCTACCGAAATTTCAGAGTCTTTCAGATGGATGTCAAAAGTGCTTTCCTCAATGGGGAACTCGCAGAAGAAGTCTATGTAAAACAACCACCTGGTTTTGAAGACCCAACTCATCCAGACTATGTGTACAGATTAGACAAGACTCTATATGGTCTCAAGCAAGCTCCACGTGCTTGGTATGACACTCTTGCTGTTTTTCTTCTAAAGAATGGATACTCCAGAGGTACAATTGACAACACTCTTTTTATCAAGAAGACCTCAGGTAATCTCATTCTTGTTCAAATTTATGTGGATGACATCATCTTTGGTGCCACTGATGAATCACTATGTGATGAGTTTGCTTCTCTCATGATGAGTGAATATGAGATGAGCATGATGGGAGAGCTTACTGGTAGGTGCGAAATATGTGAACTAATCGCAGTGGGTTGCAAAGTGTCCACAGTGGGGAGCCTAAGTGTATACTGGCCACTATGATCGTCACAGCAAGTAATAGTTGGTAAAATACCAGAATCGTATCCACGGGGACTGGGAAATCAAGACAATACGGTTTTCATGAGCTTCCTTTTACAAGTTTCAGTTACAAAAGAAGCAATAAGTTGGTTTGTTTGGTGATATGCTATTTTTAACGATTTACTTAAGATTTTGAAGAAGGAATGTAGGTTAGATTTTCCCTAGATTTTATATTAAATACTTGATCCCAAAAGTGATCATTGTACTTGAAGTGGACATTCTCGTTAGAAAAGCCCAGTTACAAAATACTCACACCTCTAGGTAAAAATCCCATTCTCTTGGTATTTATTGTTTTGTCAATGGTAATCTCAAAATGGATCTTTTCAGGTCTCGATGGAATGTGTAGAGACAAATACTCTAAGTGTTTTTAAATACACAAACTAGCTTGCCTACTACTCCAGTGGTTTAAGATTAGCTCACTGCGCCGACCTCACTTCCGCAAGTGTCATAAGAATTCTTTCGAATCCCCTAGCATCATCCAAGCTCGTGTCACTGCGTTCTACTCATTTCTGAGTTGAGAACTAGACTTTAGATCCTTACAAGTGATCGGCTTGTTCGCATCATTGGGCTATAATCGAGAGTGAATGACCAAAACAATAAATATTCGAAGCATGAAGATTACACAAGCATTTTTCATAAAATCCAAGTACTTCTCCTTCCTACATCCCAAGGGATGTTTAGCTCATCATTACCGAAGTAAAGAAAACAAAAGATGAAGAGTTGCACATAAGTAAACTGAAAGTGACTTTGATTAAAACCGCAGTGGGGACCGAGAGTACAACACTGCCACTAATTACTTCAAACTAAAACTTATAATAGGAATTTGAAATACAGAAAATTAAAGAGCTACTGCAGTAAATTCTAAAGCTAACAACTACACTTAACTTGCACTAAATGTAGTAGATGAAGATATATTAAATGACACCCAACACCTCTTTATATACTAAAAGGAAAAGTTGGACCAACAAAAGATGGGTAAAATCTAGAGACTAAAGACTTGAAGTAGAAGACATAAAATTCAGTTTCCATGAGTAAACCTTCCATCCACAAGTTTGTAGCCTTTTACCCCAAGGTCTCTTCACCTTTTCCAAAAAGTCCACTTTAAGTACCATGGGTTTCAATAAACAATTCAATTTTTCATCTCTAAGGGAACATGTTTGTACTTTTTATCCCATGCCTCTGCCATAGAGCCTTCTATTCTCCAGGATTTTGCTTCCATGCTAAGAATTGATTTATCTTTGTTTTCTTCTTGGCTCGCCAGTGGGATCCGGAGTGGGCACTCCGCAAGTCACTGCAGAATTTTCGTGAAAGTGTAGCAAAAATCTACCAAATGGTTTATAAAAAATGTGGTTCACTCTTTTTGCTCATTTTTAGGAATATTACCAAGAATGGGGGTTTTTGAGAAGTGAAATGGCTAAAATTTGACAAAATAAAATAAAAATAAAAATAAAAGGAAATAATAACTCTAAAAATAGAGTTATCACTTACATTCTTTTCGGGCCTTCAGGTCAAACAAACTTCAGAAGGGATTTTCATAAATCAAAGCAAATATATCCGTGATCTTCTGAAGAAATTCAACTTCTTAGATAGCTCCCCTATGAAAACTCTCATGGCACCACCCTTGAAAATTCATGCTGATCCAGATGGTAAATCTGTTGATGTAACGAATTATCGAGGGATGATTGGTTCTCTTCTCTATTTAACTGCTAGCAGACCGGATATTATGTTTGCTACTTGTCTTTGTGTAACACCCCAAAATTCTGGGCTAATTTGAACCTCAAATTTCCACAAGCTATGATAATATAAACTTCAAACTTACATAAATAGCAAGTGAAGTAATCATTAAGAGTACATTTACAGATACAGGATCCTACAAATAACTTATTAATCTAATTATGTCACTAAAATCAGATTAACTAAGTTATCTAAGCAATCCCTCAAAATCTCCTTCTGTTAATTGACTTCCTTGATATTCCAAAACGCTCGTCCCACAACCCTTATTTTCCCGAGCCGGTACCTGGTAAGAAAACATTATATTGAAACGATTAGGCCAACGCCTAGTGAGAACATTCGTTTCCCCAATAATAATTACTAGGGGTGTTCGCGGTCCGGTTTGGGCGGTTTAACCCCTCAAACCACAAACCAAACCACTTGTGGCGGTTTGGTACATTTTCAAACCGAGCGGTTTGACATCAAGTGTCCAAACCGGTCAAATCGGACCGCGGTTTTGGCGGTTTGGTCCGACCGGTTTAGGCGGTTTGGGCCTTTTATGGGCTTTAAAACTTAAACTAACAAAAACATATACAATCTGAAATTATAAGGAACACAAAGTCATAAACAGAGCCAATAAATCAACAAACAAAGCCACAACAGTTAAATTAAACTAACTACAATTAACGTAGACCAAGTTAAAGCTAATTAACGAAACCAAAAGATAAATAAAACATCGCGATCATGATCAACGTAGACTAAGTTAAAGCTAATTAACAACAATTACCACAACAACAATACAAAGTGAAAAGTATCACATTCTGTTGGGAATTGCAAAATAAGCATCAAACTACTGATGCTAAAAAATAAATATCAAAACACTAGTCACTTAACTAAGGACGAATTTCAGAACATAAAACCAAAATATAAACAAATTGGAATATTAAAGCCAAAATACATTGAAACAGAAACATACCAAAGCAGCAAACACAGAATTGAATCACGATTTCTTGATGCAAATTTAGAAAGAATTGAAGTAGAAGAGTTGTAATTGCATAGATATTGTAGGGCTGAAGTCATGAAGAAGTCGGTGGTGTTCGTGGCGATGTGAAGAAGTCGGTGGTGGTGGTGGCGATGTGAAGAACTCGGTGGTGGTGGTGGTGGTGGCGATGTGAAGAACTCGGTGGTGGTGGTAGCGATGTGAAGAACTCGGCGGTGGTGGTGGCGCTGTGAAGAACTCGGTGGTGGACTGGTGGTGGTGGCGCTGTGAAGTTGTAAGTCTAGGGTTGAATACTTGAAGTCGTGACTTGAAAAATTGGAAAGGGATTAAGGGATGGACTAGGCTTTGAAGAAATTGGGCTTATTAAAATGTGGGCTTATGATTAAAAACTGGACCAAGTCTAAAGGACATATATATAAAAAAATAATATATATATATATACACGTGACGGTCGGGTTGGTCCAAACCGTCCAAAAAAATATTCAAACCGCAGACCGGACCGGACCGCCCGGTTTGACAGAATTTCAAACCAAGCCAGACCGCCAAACCGCTCAAACCGCCAAAAACGGTCCGGTTTGACTTGGTTCGACCGGTTTAAGCGGTCCAACGGTTTTTTTGAACACCCCTAATAATTACAAAGTCAATGTAAACAAGTTATATCAAACCTGATTACCCTTTTTCTTACCATACGTGTAACTCTATTTCGTTAACACGATTTTCATCCAATCCCATGAATATGACTGACACACATTCCATCATCATATCATGTCTTAGAGCCACACTACGAATCTTTACTGATTCTAGATTAATACTCTTATTCCAGAAATCGCAATATACACATGCCCATTTCCATTTATATCCTATTCCAGAGCCACACTACGAATCTTTCTCAGATTCTAGATTAATGCTCTTATCCAATAAATCGCAATTACACATGCCCATTTATCGGAAATGAAGTAGAGATTACAAGCACTTATGTCAATCCCATTTTCTTCCTTAGAAATTGGGAATAACGATTATTACCACACGCCTATTCCACAATTTCTACACACACACACACTGGAATAACGATTATTACCACACGCCTATTCCAGGGTTTCTCACACACATCAGAATAATGACTAACTTCATCTATTCCACGTGCACATAACCATTAGTACTACACACATCAGAATAATGACTAACTTCATCTATTCCACGTGCACATAACCATTAGTACTACACACATCACTGGAATAACGATTATTACCACACGCCTATTCCATGTGATTACCAAACACTAGTGCATATGGATCCATTACACTTTACTAACGTACATGCATAACAACATATCACACCACATCTCATATCATATTCTTAACTCTAAGAATACTAGATAACCTATCGCATTTTCATCCTCAAATCCCCCCCCCCCCTTCGGCGACTTAGCACAGGGGGTTCCGCTACCCGGTTAGCGGATGGGGTCAAGGGGCAACGCCCTTGCGGGGTCTGGGGGCAGAACCTAACATTCTCAATTTCACAAAAGTGTCCGGACAACAGGGGTTTCCGGATAACTTTGACTGTCCGAACAACTAAACTTTCCGGACAACACACAACTTTCCGGATACTGATCTAATCCGGACAACACCCGGGTACCAAAACAATCCGGATACCATCCGATAACTATATTCATCCGGAAACTTACAAGAAAACAATACTTACCGGATACTTTGCTGCGTCCAGAAACATTCAACACAGAGGTATCCGGATACGACGATTTATCCGGAAAACTCGGTTCTGCAGCCTAAAATTCGATCCATTTTCATGTCTGTTCGATTCAGCTCATTCCAAACCATCCCATACAGTTCATAACCAATTTATACAACTATTTCAAGGTTTAATTTAACATGAAAACACTGATTTAAGCAAGGAACAAATGAACTCACCTTTGTTACCAAAACTTGCTTCTCTGCACAAATCCAACCCCAATCTGCTGTTTATGATTCTGAAATCCTATTCATTAATCAGATTCGGTTACAATCATAAACCCACAACAGATTTTATCAAAACCAAACTCAGTTCCTTACCAATTGAAGATCAAAGCCCTTGTTTTCCTTCTTTCTCCCTTTTTCCTTTTCTCTCTATCTTTCTCTCCTTTCTCTAAACCGACCCACACCAAGAATTCAGATAAAATATCTGATTTTAGCTACTTTATCCATACACACTTTCCATTAATTACCAAACATACCCTCCTAGTTTCCAAACTTTCAAAAGTAGCACCAAACTTAATCCCTTGTATTTTAACCCTATTGAATTATAAAATTTCCATATAATTCAAGGTTTAATCCAAAATACAAATAAATCTCAATCCTCATTAAAATAATATTAATGAAAATTCAGGATGTTACACTTTGTGCCCGTTATCAGACCAATCCAAAAGAATCTCATTTGACCGCTGTAAAATGGATTTTCAGGTATCTAAAAGGTACCATGCACCTGGGTCTTTGGTATCCCAAAGACTCGGACTTTGAACTAATTGGGTATTCAGATTCTGATTATGCAGGTTCCAAAGTTGATAGAAAGAGTACCACACGTAGCTGCCAACTTCTTGGTGGAAAATTAGTCAGCTGGTCAAGCAAGAAACAAAATTCAGTTTCAACCTCTATTGCTGAAGTTGAATATGTGGCTGCTGGAAGCTGCTGTGCTCAGATCCTGTGGATGAAAAATCAACTAAGGGACTACAATCAAATCTACTCCAAGATTCCAATTCTATATGACAACTCAAATGTAATAGCCATTGCAAATAATCCAGTTCTACATTCCAGATCAAAGCACATAGACATAAGATATCGCTTCATCAGATATCACATTTCCAAAGGTGACATTGAGCTGCACTTTATTCCTACTGATCTTCAGCTTGCAGACTTGTTCACCAAACCCTTAGATGAAGCCAAATTCAACTTTCTGATAAGTGAACTTGGAATGTTGTATCTTGATATGTAATTTATTTATAAAAAATAAAAATAAAAAATCGGTGGTCATCTCACCGATAAAAATCCTATCGGTAGATAGATCCCACCGACTCTTCTTGGTATTTCGGTGACCTTTCTTTCCCTCATCGGTGACTTCTCACTTACACCGACTCTTCCTATTCTATCGGTAAGACTCTTCTCACCGATTCGCCACACCGATACCCTCATTTCATCCAGCTCACCGAAACCCCTGTATCTTCCTTCTCACCAACATCCTCAATCTTTGAGTTCTCAACACTAATCATCGGTGAGCCCCTATCACACCGATATTCCTTAACACATCGATGCCTTTGGACTTCGGTGGGCATTCTCTTCATCGACGTTCCTTTTTCAACAAATATTCATCGGTGGAATCATTATTTCGGTGATTGATTTGTTTTCTCACCGACATTTTGTTATCGGTGGAATCCTTCCACCGATCCTTGTGGATAATCTCTCATCACGTTTCTCGATGCTTACATCATCCTACACCCCTATGTGTTAGTTGATGTTGACCCTTCCCATTTCTTGCAACCCATTTCTGGCCACAACTTCCCAAACCATAATCATTACTTTTTAAACCCATTTTATATTTTACTTAAACCTCAACCTTTCATTTTCCATCCATAACCATTGCCGCCCAAAACCAATTTCGAATCCTAACCCTATAAATACAACCCTTCTTCTTCATTCTCTCTTTTTCACAGACATCTGAAACCTTCGATCATCCTTTCAAGATTCTCAGACCTGTAAATACTTCATCTTCTTCAATGGCGTCTTCTACTTCATCCAAGGCTACCAAACACACCAAAGTTGTCAAGGAATCACCCACCTGCTTTGAAGACCTAAAGTTCAACCCTTGCAATCATGTTGCAAGGTTTGAATCCGATCCCGCTCATCCCGAGTTTGCTACTGTGATTAAGTTCTTAACCCGTTCCCCTCTTCTTCATGCTTTGACCTGCAACCCTAAAATGAGCAAAATGCTCATTGGCAACTTCTGGCTTACTGTTGTGTATGATCCCTCCAACGAAGCAGTTCATGCTTCGATTCTTACTGATGAAGAAGGCGATCATGATCTTACATTTGGAGTGGATGATGTTCGTCGTGGCTTGAAGATTGAGGCATTTTCTGATTATGAAGACATGCACATTACCACGGCCCATGTAGAGGTGGTGAATGCTCTTGGCTACATTCACCAAACCGATGACAAACTTTCCAAGTCTTCAAAAGGACCAGGTACACTTGTATGAGGTAAGATGGGAGGTATCTGGAACTTTTTCTTTGCCCATGTAATCTATTGTCTGTCCAGAAAAACTAGTGGACATGACCAATCTGCTTCCTACATCACTTCCCTTGCTCATGCTCTCATCTATCAACGGAAGATCGATTTTGCGCAATATTTCTTTACGGAACTGGTAGAGGTCATCAAGCCCCCAAAACGATGCCAAGTTGCCTACCCCCGATTTATCTCTATGATTGTTCAACATAAGCTCGGTGCTGCCTTGGATGCCGATCGAAAGTCTAAGTCTTCCCGCTTCAAATATGATTGGTCCTCTCCAATCGTCGGCCAAAAGACTCTCGATGTGAGTCCTCTCGCCACCGATCTTGCTCTTCGGCCAAGTATGATCTCTTTTGCCTACTCTCCCGATCTCCACTGGGGAGACGCGGAAATTCCAGGGTTTAGACACCCGGAAATTCCCATGGACCCCCCAGCTGTAGTGGCCCCATCTCCCCGTCCCCGAGTGAAGTCGGGTGGTGCCAAAAAGAAACAATCTCGGCCCACCGACACCTCCGTGTCCGCTTCCGGGACTACGCCTCTGAGAGATCCCTCGGAGGCTACCCAAGTCCCAATCCCTTCTCATAAGCGGAGGCACTCTAAATCCCCACCAAAATCTCCTCTAAAGAGATCTCGGACACCTTCGGCCATCCCTTCTAAGCCAGCTACCGATTCTCCAAAATCGGTGGCTGAAGTTGTCCCTTCCAGGCCAGGGAAATCTGCAAAACCCCAAACTGGCTCCTCCGTGGTCTCTCAAAAGACTTCGGTTGTGATTCAGGAGAACCCTACTATTACCTCATCACCCGTTTCTTTGGGTGGTGGAGATGACTTCGGGGTCTCTCCCCTCGAAGGCACCGAATTTACACTGCACAACCTATCACCCGATCAATATGAGATCGATGATGCACGACCGATTGATGATTCGTCCACTCCGAACCAGGCATTTTTGGACTTCTTATTAGAGGATACTGGCTCTCCCCGAAACACCACCACCGATGACATCATGGTCACCGTTCCAACAAACTCCCCGACACCCGAATCACCCCCACCGATTCACCCATCACCGACGCATCCAAACCCATCATCGAATCATGTCTCACCGACACCAATCCATGACTCCCCCAACCGATCACCTTCCCCCGAAAGATCCTCCTCCTCTGAGGCTAGCTCATCCCCATCTCAACCACCACCACCACCAAGGGTTTTGTTCCCCGATCCCTTATCTAATCAACCATCCTCATCCTATATCCCCGAAGATAGGTCACTTCCACATACCCCACTATCACCAAATGCTCCCCGATTCCAACTTCACCATGTTGGTCCATCTTCCACCACCGATATCCGTCTGCCGAGTAACCTCATCGCCGAAATTCAGGAGAGTGTCCGACAGTGTCGGTTCGTGGGCACTCAGTTTGAGTCTTTCAAACAAAGTACAATCTCTATGATGGCTCAAACGAATGATCGTGTATCAGTGATGGAAATTCGATAACCTCAACTTCTGGAATCAACCCTTCGGGATCTGCTTCGCCCCATCACCGAGATTATGGCTACCTTTGCTCAGAAGTTAGAAACTCTGAACACTTCCCACAACAATTTAGCCTTATCGGTGGTTGCTATCAAGGCTTCTACCGATTTCAAGGACTCTGAAATCGGTCGCCTAATTACTCGTGAGACTCGGCATTAAAATCTTCGCTCTTCTCTCACCGACTCATTTCAACAACTTCATCGGAAAGTTGACTCCCTTAACAACAATTTGGATTGGGATTTTGACTTAGGCGATTTTGCATTCGACAATACTGACAGGGGTCGACTTCAGTACATTCATGCCTCGGTGGAGCGTATTGCTTCTCATTTGGGTCTGGAATCGGCGTCTGCTGCTGAGGGGAAGAAAAGCCTAAGGTCCCCGAAAAGGCCTTCTGTTAGGCATCTTGACAGCAACAGGCCTCCATCAGACCCCACCGAAAAATCAACCATCCGCTTCTTCAAACCAAAAATCTCCACATCGGTAGCCACCTCAGCTGTACCGACACCGACCACCACTCCTACACCGATAGCATCACCAACACCGACAACAACTCCTACACCGAAAGTATCCTCGGCACCAACCACTACAATCCCACCGACGACAACAATTGAGGGGGAGCAAACTTCTTCGACCTCCATTCCAAAGACAAAGGCAAGAAAATAGTCTCGGCGGAGGAAGAGGCCAAAGAAGAGAAAAAGAAGAAGGAGTTAGCAAAATATGGAGTTCGTCCTTCTGATGCCCAAACCTTGAAACTCAAACCTCCTTCACATGAAGCTACCATTGATCTGGGTCTATCTCCTCAAGAAATTGAGGAGGCTAGACTAGCACAAAAAGCTTTGGATGATTCAAAAGCTTTATCTTTGGAAGTCGCAAAAGAGGAAGCGGTCAAAGCCAAGTCCACCGATCCCATTCTTGCCCAAAAATCTGAGGTGGGCACCATTGAAGAAGAAAAGGAAGAAGAGGTTAGATGGTACAAGAAAATTATGCACTACTGAACTGATAGGTCGCCGATCTCGTGTGTAAAAATTGCCACTTCAAAGATTGAACCCACCGATATCAGACTCATCATCGAAAGGGAGGATGGAACTTCAAGGAGTATTAGAGATTATAACCTCAGGCAATTCGGCCTCTCCGAATGGTTTGAAATCTCTAGGCTCTTAGTGAAATGCTCAAATCCCAAGAAAGACATTTTCATTAAATACATCGATGGGTTGATGAACAAGATGAAAGAACTTAAGAAGGAACACAATATCGTGCTCTCCACCGACGAACGTGCCTCTCTTCAATCCCTGAAAGAAGACGTTTGACTTCCACAGACCAAAAACCAACTGGTGAAAGACACTGTCTTTAAAAAATGGATTCGAAAGGAAGAATACCCTATGTGGAAAATCTCAACCTATCCATCCTAACCTCCATTGCTTACCCCTCTACCACATTGTGCATCTCACCGATTCCTGGACTCTTCTTCAATGATTCTCTTGGCCACCGACACTTCTTCAGGTTTGCACAGATCCATCTCGCCGACATCATCCTTCTGCATGGCATCTTAAATCTCATGCCACATATCCCCGAAGCTCAGACATACTACCAGAACATCACCAACGAGATCAAACGCCGCATTCAAAAACCAAAGAAATGATCTAGGTGTTTTTCTCTTTATAAGTACTTGTAATTTTTCATTTTCAGATGTATCCAAATTTTACTTGAATACAAGTACTTTTCATCTATTTGAATTTTGTGTTGCACATATTTATTTTTCCTTACTTGTAAATATTGGATATACTGTACAAACTCATAAAAGACAAAATATATCAAAAAGAACAAAAAGAATGGTCTATGTGAAAAGAACCCGAAAAGAGTAAAAAGGGTCAAAATGCATTTTATTCTCAGATACTCCTAGATATTCTAAGTATGGAGCTCAAATTCAAATAGGGGGGGATTATTGGGTCACCAAAGATTTGAAATTGACTCACTGATGTTCCTCCTAAATCTTACTTAGAATATTTTAGATTGGTTCTTTAAAATGACTTGTACAAAATATCAAATGTCCGGTGAAGTCGAAGATCAACCGAAACCAAGCTTGAAGATATTCTCATTGTGGAAATGAAGAATAACCCTCTCAATAAGTCATTATCCACCGATGGTCCTCATACATCGGTGGACATCTTCCACCGACCCTTCCCTTGGTCGGCCAAATATGAGTCCCACCGATGAAAGCTTCAAATCGGTGGGATCTCAAGTATCTTCGCAGATGTTCTCTCAATTGCAACAAACTCCAAGGCATTCATATCGGTGGAACATAATCGGTGGAACTGTATTGGAAGACACATCAAGAAGATCGTTTATTATGGGACAATGTCTATTGCCAGGTAAAAGTGACTATTTGTCGTTTTATCCATTTTCAGATATAGTCTCAATCAGCATGGGTATTCTTCCTAATACCAAAGAAAAAGGTGATAAGGACACATCAACTTTTCAGAAGTCAACACCTACAAGCAAATCTCCTGATGACAAGTGTCCTAAGCATTTAATGCTTCTCACACTATAAAAGGAGGAAGAAGCTCCCCATGCAAACTGCGTTTTTCTGGAAGATTTTCTTAGTGCAAGATTTCTCCATTTTGCTCAAGAACTTTATAGCTTTGTTCTAAGTGTTCAAGTTGTTTTGTTTTCAGTATACTTTGTGAAAGATTGTTAGAATAGTTTATCTGTTCTTTTCCGCAACAGTCTTTAGATTCTATGTGTAATTCTTGTTGAAAGTTTTTCAATAATAGAATTAAAATTGTGAAAATTTTGAGTATTGTATTCAACCCCCCCCCCCCCTTCTACAATACTTGTTAAGCCATCTGGGACTAACAACATGACTCCAAATAAAATGCAATTAAGTGCATAATACGTCCAAGGCTCCTTATCGAGCTACGAAAACTAGGCAAATACCCCAAAGACTCATTTGAGTATAAATCAAGCCCAAAAGGCATAATAAGTGTTGGCTAAATATGTGACCCAATATGGTTACATAAACCCAAAATACATATTTTTCCAAAACATTTGCCTCTCAAATCACAATTGGTCTTCGGCCCAAAACCCAAAAAGGTTTACAATTTCCAAAATGTTCTCAAGGTCGAGATCGACCAAATCCAATGACTCACACGTTCACATTTTCAAAACGTACCATAACATAGACTATGCATATTTCCAACAAACACTAAAGTCAAACACTACAAATAAATCGTCAAAATACTCTCATTTATGATTCATTTATCGAATTACCCAAAAATCCCAAATGTGGGTGTTTTACATGGTTTATAAAGTCAAACACTACAAATAATCAAAACCCACCAAATAACTCAACAATTGATAATTTTATGTAAAACACATAAACGCTTTAAAATGGACATTTTGGCATGTACAACATTTTTCACAAATCAACTTGAACTCAGTTTGCTAGATTTAGGCTAAATCTAGATTTTCCCCAACCTGATCTCATTTGAAGAAAATTGAATTCTCAAGCCAAAACTTCCAAAAACCTATATCCACAAGTTTCCAACCATAAATATTCATATCTAAACACTTAGAATCGTTCCCAAAACATTATCAACATCTCAACTTATACCAAAACCCTAATTTCTTAGGTGAAGAGAAGAGAAGATTACCTTGATCACAACTTACATCCACCAACAAAACACCTGTAAGGTTACCAAAATGAACTCCAAACTACAAGTTATCAAAAGATTAGATGAGGGTTTGGTGAACCTTAAAAGCTTGGGACCTTCAAAAGAGATGAGAGCGTGAGATTTACACATCTTGCTACCAAATCTTCACTAGATTGAGAGAGATCTCTTTACACCACAATGAAAAGCACCAAGAAGGCTCCAAAACCGGTTTCAAGGGTTAGGGTTCGATTTGGGAGAGTTTAGAGAGAGAGAGAGGGCTGAGATAAAAATGACAAATGGGGCTGAAATCTCGAGTTTTAAAGTCTCAGACCCCGTCGGAGACATTGCCCCGCGAAAGTGACAATCTGTCACAATCGTGGGCATAGTCACCCACATCTCCCCACTTACGGTACATCTTCCGCGAGAGTGCCCAGCGAGAGTGACACCGTGTCACAATCGTCAACATTCCCGTACAGACCGTTCTAAGCCCGATTTCCGACTTTTTTTAGCTAAGGCGCACACGATGTAAAACTCTGATTCCACCATAAAGTCTCCAATTAAGGTTTACAAATAAGGGTTATTAAGGAAGGAGAGGGATAAAGGTTTACCGAAAATATGGGTGTTACACAAGCGGTCATTCGTGGAAGGGGAAGGGGTCGTGGGAGGGGACGAGGAAGAGCACCCCGAATAACTACTATTCAAGTTGATGAAGCCAATATTGGGTCCGAGGACGGACAAAGACTTGTGTTCCTCGTAGAGTGAGGAGTGTAGAAGTACCGATTGGGCATGAAATGTCTCATCATGAGAGCTCGACAATTGTGAGGGTTGAGGCCAGGCTAGGGGTTGTGACCCAAGAGATTTTTGAAACTGAGATAGGCAAGTTACAAGAAACATTTAAAGCCTTGTTGAATCATTAAACGAAGTCAATGTCGAATAGCCAAGGGAAGAGTGGGAATGACACGGGCGTAGAGGCATCTCCGATAACGTCAAGTGAACCTAAACCGACTACGGGGTGCAATTTGAAAATGTCTTCATCATGCAAATATCCTTCTTTTTGTGGGGAGTGTGACCTGGTTCTAGCATTAAGGTGGGTTAGAGAGATGAAGTTGGCATTCGATACGAGTAAGTGAGCCGAAGAGGATAAGGTGTTGTATTGCAATCTCGATGTTGAAATCAAACGCCATTTATTGGTGGGATATCAACACAAGAGGAAAGGGATCTGAAGTGGACGAAAGCACCAATTGGGAGTCCTTCACTAAGAAATTTTTAGCCCAGTTTGGCACGATTTTCTGAGTTGTATGTTGTTGTCAGATTTATGCAACCTCTGAGATTCACTTAAATAGATCTTAGCGCAAGTATACACCTTAATCTACTATCGTCTCGTAACAAGTAATAATGGTAAAAGTACCAGATATCAATCTAAAGGGAATACTTGTGAAAGCTTTTCAAAAAGTCCAATCTTTTAAAACTGACTTTAGATGGAGAATTTGAAAACAGATTTAAGTGGTTTGTTTTTGTGAGTTAACAATGTTGGTCCCGAAAGGCCTATACAAGTTTGTAGAAGGGGGGGGGGGGTTGAATACAAACACACTATTTTACTTTTCTAAATTGTTTATTGATAAATCATTAACAATTTACAGCTTGTTGCGGAAACAAGATTAAGGATAAACCTAAATCTAAACAAGTTGGAACACTAAGGTTTCTTGCACTAAGAAAGATAAGGAGATTACTAATAAAATCCTATCTTGAGAGAGATTTGAACTTGTCCAGAGTTAGCAAGTTACTTCAAATGAAGTGAGTTCATCTCTTTATATACTGCATGCATTTAATGCAATTCAGTATACACTTTACACGTGTCATCAGCGGATTGGTTGCATGTCATTGACCTTGGTTGACAACCTTAGTAGCAGTAAAGATGAACAGTGTAGTATCAGAGTGGTTGTACGATTTCAGATTTTCGGAGGTTCTTTTCTGACATTTCGTACGGCGGCGTGCAAGGGAGGTTAAGACAAAAGTACTTTGTACGGAGGACTTCATGATCAGCTTTCGTTGATTCAGCGATTACCATTTACTATTCAGCGAATGATAAAGTTCAGCGAATGATAAAGTTCAGCGATAGCTGAAGTCTTGTACTTGATACTTCACGTTGAGTGGACAAATCTGAGTCTTCGCTGATCCGCATCAGTTCATTAGTAGACTTGTCGCTGGTTCTTGAGCTTGATCTTTGACTTCAGCGTAGAACCTTTGTTGACGTGAAACTTGTCTTCAGGGATCATAAGTAAACAACTAACTTATCAGCGATCACCATAAGGACTGAACAGACTCAGAGCATTATGGTGAACAGTGTTCGCTGAATGTTTAATTTAAAGAGCGAGAGTTTCTATCAGCGGTACTGTAAGATCTTAGTACTTATCAGCGATAGTGAAACTCTGATACATATTGTTTACATACAATTTTCACTAAGTATTTAAGAGAGGGTCATTATCAAATCACTGAGGGTTTGGATCAACAATCTCCCCCTATTTGATTATGACATAGCAACAAAGAAAATTGCTATTAAATGAAAACATAAGGATAAAAAGAACTCATAAAATATTTGTCCCTTTTACTGTTTTCTGGGATCTTTTCAGTACTGATGGAGTAAAGTACTTTCGCTGAAATCTTTCTTTAAATCTTTGAATCAGATTACAATGAAGAACAGAAAGATTACAAGTACAAGCGAAATAAATTACAAGTACAGAAGGATAACTGATACAATAGAGAAAAAGGAGATTATATCAGTTTTCAAAAGGTTCTTCCTTAATGAGAAGTTCATCAAGGGTCGTCTTTTCAGTGGGAATCATCCAGTCAGGAACCGTTATACCTCGTTTTCTTTTATTCAGCGCTTCTTGAAAAATCAAGGGTTTTAGGTGTCGTGCCTGAATGTCCTTTCTGAAGTCACACCAGTAGATAAGATCTCTGAGCTGTTCGATTGGAGTGATTGGAAGCTCAGCGATCCGTTGAAAGCATTTACGTCCGTCATAGTCAAGAAAGAATATTCCATAAGGATTACTGATGACTTTACCAGGGACGAAAAGTTCACATGGTGGCAAAGAGATGTCAAGGGCAGATAGATCAGGATCAGGACCAAGCACTTCAGCGCGAGAGAAACCAATTCCAGTTTCATTTCGTATGACAGGTCCTGAGTTTGAATCTTGACGTTTCTTCCTTGGAGAGCCCCTTTTTCTTTTCGGCTTTAGATCAGGAACAGGAGGAATATCCACACAAGAAGATATCAAGTCGATCTGTCTGTTTATCAGCTTTTCGAAATGATTCTTGTACTTAGATTGTGATGGTTGGATAGCTAACCTCATCTCCAGCCATTTCGAGAGACCATACCTTTTTACAGTGTCAGCGCGAAAGGTTTCAGATGTGCCATCTTCTCTGAACAGTTTGATGTCAACAATAGGTACTCCGATAGAGGTTCTTCCAGAGATGAATACCTTGTTGATCTTCGCTGGACGATATCTGAAGTGAATTTTCTCTTTACACCAGATCAAGGTGGTCTGAGAAACTTCAGTTTTCTTTTCCACGATCTTCTGGGCTTCTTCCCACAGCTTTCGTTGGATTTGAATGGGAACACGCTTCAGCTTGAGGTCTTTGACAGATTCTTGAGTGAGCTTGATGGCGTATTCTCTGTCTTTCTCTTCAGCTTCCTTCCTTTCAGCAATGAGGCGTTCAGCTCTAAGGTGGTCCTGGTATTCAGCTTTTGAAATTCTGAACTTGGGAGGAACTGAAGGCAGTTGATCAGGCCTTAGAATGATTCGCTGATCCTCGAATCGCTTTATTATTTCTTCTCTTCTCTTTTGATCCTCTTCACTCAGCCTTTGAGGAACTGAGGAAGGTCTCTTATTGTGCGAGAGAGGTTGTTCTTCTGGTTCATCAGTCTCAGAGATCAAGTCCAAGACTGGGATTATTTCATCAGCAGCAGCTGGCTTTATTTGTGAAGTCGCAACAGTAGAACCTTCAGCGACATCCTCAAACAGGGGAGAGGACTAGCTGAAACGCAGCGATCTTACAGATAAGAACTGGGTAGAAGAACTTGGGTAGAAAAGATAGAAAAAGATTGTGGATGTGTAGAGAGGTTGTTGAGTAGAGAACTTATTGAGTTGTTGAGAAGTTCAGGGAAGGAAAAAATAAAGTTTTAGTGTACCTGACAAACCGGCTTTTCAAATAGGATCGCTAGATTTTCATCTTCAGCGAGACCTTTGTCTTTGCTTTTCTCAGCGCCAGAGGCTGAGGGCTTTGTCTTTGTCTTCTCCCCTGGTGGTTCTTTTATTGAGATTCCTTTAAGAGCTTTGATCCTTGGGGCAGGTTTGACGATAAAGAAATCATCGTCATCTTCATCATCATCATCATCCTTTCTTGGAGAGAAGGATGGTTTGTCTTCAGGGATGTCGATGTCTTCATCTTCTTCTGCTTCGGATTCCTCAGCATCTTCTTCGAGTTGCTCCCCCTCAGATACAGAGGCGAGCTTCTCGGTTCCCTCAGGGTTTTCATCTCCCTGAGGTCCAGTGGTCAGATCTTCATTCCTCTCTCCCATGATAGATTCATCATGGGAAAGGTCTTCAGCGCTCTTGTTCAGATCTTCAGCGCTTTTCTCAAGATTTTCAGCGCTTTTCTCCCTGGAATGTTCAGCGCTCTTCTCCCCCACTTTCTCATGATGACTGGGGGAGGAATGGGCAGACTCAGCATTGGTGTTATCTCTGTCTTCTGGGCCAGAGATTTTCACACAACCTTCAAGTTTTGCTATTCTGTCTTCTAGGCCAGAAATAGCAGGCGTGATTTTCCTCAGCTCTGTGCGATCCTCCTCTGTGAAAGATTCCAAAATAGGGACAGGGGCAGGAGCAGGAGCTGGACTATTTGCCTTGTTTACCAGCGTCTCGATCATCGTCTTCATAGAACCAACGTCGGTCTTTACAGAGCCTAAGTCAGTCTTGACCTCTGACATATCACCCTCGAGTTTTGCAACCGATGTCTTCAGCGTTGTTACTTCGTTGGACATGGTCGAAACTGATGTTTTGAGGCTTGTGTAGTCAGTGTAGATGTCACAGAGCACCTTGGCAAAATCGCTGAGCGTCTTATCAAGACTCTTGATGTCTTCAGTGGAAGCTTTCTTCTCCACCACCGTTGTCAGCTTTGTCAAATTCTCTCCAGCGTTTGTTACAGCTGTTGAGTTATTGGAGAGTGTGGTGGTGAGACTGGACAGCTTTGTTTCCACGGACTTCAGAGAGGCGTTGATGTCTCCCAAATTAGGACCTGTAACATATAAGTACTTGTGAACAAAGGAAAGCTCAGAAGTTTCAGGTTTAGTTACAGTGTTTAAGGTGGGATTTGTACCTGCAGGAGGATTGATGAACTCGTCAAAGTTGCAGGTTCCTGAATAGTGTTCCATATCCTCTTCGAAAGTACGGTGAGGTATGGTGATCTCTGCAGGTCCTTTCTTCATCATTTGTTGAGAAGCATCAGCGGCGGCTTCTGGAATGATGGCATCTCCAGTGTTCGCTGGAGGAGTGTCCAAGTGAGTGGAGGGAGAAGCGAAGGTTAAGATTGGGGTTCGGGTTCTGAGTTCAGCGTTGGAATCGCTGACAATCACTTCATCAGTCTTTTGAGAGACTGAGGGAGGTTGGGTAGTTTCCAAGTTTCTAACCTCAGCGTTTGGAGACGCTGAAGTCTGGATTAGAGGGATGGCTTGCACGGGTGTGGCAGAGCGTACCACGGAACTTTCCTTCAGCTCTTCAGAATGAGCTGAGGAGTCTTCAGCATGGAATTGCTGGGGTTGCTCCTTGGTTTTCTTGATCCTTTTGGAATCAAGTTGGGTGTGTGAGGGTTTCCTTTTCTTATAAGGAGAGGATTTTGTGGCCGGGGTATCAGCGATTGGTATTGTCGCTGAAGGAGCCACAGAAAGCGAAGAATTTAGAAGAGTGAGAAGAGTAGAGAGACGTACCTCATTGGCGACAGGCTTGAAGTCGAGAACCTTAGGGCCAATCTGAGAAAGTTTCAGATCACCCTCTTCAGGATAGCTGTCCTTCAGGCCATATTGAAAGATGGCGCTGATGAATCGTGGGTAAGGAACCCATGCTGGTCTGTCAGCGGCAGAATCGACACGTTGAATCAGGTCTTCATAAATAATGGAGGCCCAGTCAATATTTAGACCTTTCAGCAGTGCGTATCCCATGGACTGCTGAGGTTGGGCGGCTTGATCAGAAGATCCGGATTTTGCTATCATGCAGCTGATCAGGTGAGCGAAGATGAAATTCATCTCGCTGGGCATCTTGGATTTCTTTATCAGCGTCAGTTTCTTCTCAGGCTTCTTGTCCCTTCCAATATCCCAGATATAACCCATTGCGTCAAGGAAAGCAATGATTGCTTCTCTGTCAGCATGCTTTTTATGGTCAGGGAATGGAATGAAGGGTTTTTCTTTGGTGGCATTTGGGAAGTTTAGGGCTTTGCGGATAATGGCGGGTGTAATCTTGATGGTGCCATACTCAGTATCGTTGAGTATGCAGTCTATTGTTTTGGATGGATCTTTGGCAGAGGGTAGCTCAGTGTGTCTGGCAGAGTACCAGAACTGGGATAAGAGCCGCTGACTGGCAGGAGGTGTTATGGTCAGGGCTATGTAGATGGGGCTGTTCTTCAGAAAACTTACATCATCGTCCAGATGTGATACTTGCTTCCGAGGAGGAAACTCGAGAAGAGCTGAGAGGTTGTTGGCCTTAGTCCAATCGAGTTGATCCAGCTCGAACTTAACCTGGGGGGCTTTGAAGATGTCCATTTCCTCAGAGTCAGTGGAGATGGACTCAGCGGTAACATTCAGCTTTGAAGATGCCATATCACTGTATTATCAGTTCAACCAAAGATGTTAACAAATAAGAATTATCTTAATGTGGAAAGAAATTTCCGTTAAGATATTTCGAATCTTGTCCATTTCATTCAGACAAAAAATGTCTTAATGAAGATTAGGGTTTTTCTTGATTTTAAAAGAAAAGTAAAACCCATAAAATCTTGTATTCCAGTTTCTAAAAGAAAAATGGATACGAATGAAGAACAAGTTTAAGATTTAGATTTAAAACTTGAAGAACAACCATGAAATGGTTGTGTTCATAAAACCATGAAAGAAATGATTTTATTTTATAAAGTTCTTTTGTTTGATCTTCTTAAAACAAAGAGAAGATCGAAAACAAGTTATACGCATTTGATAAAAGATAAGAACATATTAACCTTGAAGTTTTGATGAAGAAGATGATGAACAGTTCTTGAGGTTTTTGAGAGCACAAATGCAACAGAGGATTCTTTTCTTGCGGAGAAAGATTGTTCGCGTAAAAGACAAATATAAACCAAGAGTTGTTTATATAGGGATTTTTAGAGAGAGAAAACCTTGAGCGGGAAAAGGTTTTCATCATGACACGGACACGTGTTTGCATTTGATTGGAAGTTTGAACAAAACGTGCAAACGTGTGTCAGAAAGAAATCGTGCCGAGTGTAATTTGTTGCAATGACGTCACAACTGTCCTTTCACATTCTTTTAGGATGTCTCTGAGGTTTTGAAAAACTCAGGGACTCTTTTGAAAAACATGAAGCACTGAATAGAAAATATCAGTGAAGATTTAAGGAATTTTTCAAAATATCGCTGTTAAGGAAGAGATATTCAGCGATGCAATTTATTTTGAAATCTTGCATTTTCATGCGATTGTCAGAGAGAGAAAACATACCTGGATATCAGTTTAACCAAGTTTATTCAGAGAGAAGATGATGAAATGGATTATATAAGTTGATTTTATCCCGAAGGCTATACACGATTGTATAAACGTATCGCTGATTAAATGTGAACCGCTGAAGATTTTATCCTTCAAAGTTCAGCATTCCAAGCTCGCTGATGAGAAAGTTGAATCTTGTCTCGTCAAGAGGTTTGGTAAACAAATCAGCTAACTGATAATCAGTTGGGATAAAATGAAGTTCTATATCACCATTCATCACATGATCTCTGATAAAATGATATCTGATTTCTATGTGTTTTGTCTTTGAGTGTAGCACTGGATTGTTTGCTATAGCGATGGCACTTGTGCTGTCGCAATAGATTGGAATTTTGGAGAGCTGAAGATCATAGTCTAGTAGCTGATTTCTCATCCACAAGACTTGAGAACAGCAGCTTCCAGCGGCTACATACTCAGCTTCAGCTGTGGAAGTGGACACTGAGTTTTGCTTCTTACTTGTCCAACTTACCAGCTTTCCACCCAGGAGCTGACATCCTCCTGTGGTGCTTTTCCTATCCATTTTACAACCTGCAAAATCACTGTCTGAATAGGCGGTTAGATCGAATCCTGAGTCTTTGGGATACCAAAGACCTAGATTCGCTGTACCCTTAAGATATCGAAAGATTCTCTTTACAGCTTTCATATGGGATATCTTAGGTTCAGCTTGATATCGTGGGCACAGACATGTTGCAAACATAATATCGGGTCGGCTAGCTGTAAGATACAATAGTGAGCCGATCATCCCACGGTACAGCGTGACATTGACAGGAACACCCTTTGTGTCCTTATCAAGTATCAGCGGTGGTGCCATAGGGGTTTTCATAGCTGAACTTTCAGTTAAGTCGAATTTCTTCAGCATATCTTTAACATACTTTCCCTGATTTATAAAAGTTCCTTTTTCAGTTTGCTTAATCTGAAGACCAAGGAAATATGTTAGTTCACCCATCATGCTCATTTTATACTCATCTTTCATTCTATCAGCGAAACGAGTACAAAGCTCAGGGTTAGTAGAACCAAATATAATGTCATCAACATATATTTGAACTAGAATGATATGACCTTTCACTTTTCTAAAAAACAAAGTTTTGTCAATTTTACCTCGCTCAAATTTTTCAATATGGAGATAAGTAGAGAGAGTATCATACCATGCACGTGGAGCTTGCTTTAAGCCATAAAGTGTCTTGTCCAGTTTATAAACATAACCTGGACGTTTAGGATCTGAGAATCCTGGAGGTTGTTCCACATATACTTCTTCATTCAGCTTTCCATTTAGAAATGCTGACTTAACATCCATCTGATGTACAGTGAAGTTTTTGTGTACAGCATATGCTAAGAAAAGACGAATAGATTCAAGTCTTGCTACTGGAGCAAAAGTTTCGTCATAATCTATGCCTTCCTCTTGTCTATATCCCTGAGCAACAAGACGAGCTTTGTTGCGAGTTACAGTACCATGTTCGTCCAACTTGTTTTGATAGACCCATTTAGTGCCTATCACCGTTTTGTCAGTTGGTCTACGAACAAGTTTCCAAACTTTGTTTCTTTCGAATTCAGTCAGCTCTTCTTGCATAGCGCTGACCCAGTTTGGATCTCTGAGGGCATCATCTATTTTCTTTGGTTCAGTTAGAGAAATAAAGTTAACAAATAAACAAATATTACCTGCACTTCTACGGGTCTGAATACCAACGTTGGGATCACCAAGAATTTGATCGATTGGGTGATTTACAGTCCATCGCTGAGCCGGAGCATACGTCGCTGACTCAGTCTGAACTGGAGAAACTGAAGATGAGGCTTCAGCTACTTCTGGATTATCAGCTAAGAGAGGAATGTTTGCATTTGCCACTTCATTCACTGATTGCTGAGAAATAGATGGAATTTCTGAGACATTTGGATCAACTGCAGGTATAGCGTTTATAGGAACAGCTGAGACCCAAGATGTTTCAGTTTCACTATTTTGCATATTTGGAATGATAGAAGGACCATCATTTTCTACGGTGTGAGCATGAGGAGTGGGAATATCTTCTGAATCACCAAGATGAGAAAACATCCATTGATTCAGTTCTTCTGTATCAGCGTTCGGTTTAGAATTCGCTGAACGGGATTCGTCAAACGTGACGTGAATAGTTTCTTCTACAGTTTGTCTTCTTCGGTTGAAGACTCTGAAGGCTTTGGAAACTGAGGAGTATCCAAGAAAGATTCCATCATCAGCCTTAGGATCAAACTTTCCAAGGGCATCTCTGTTGTTTAGTATGAAACACTGACATCCAAAGATGTGAAGAAAGCTGATTGAAGGCTTTCTCCCATAAAAAAGTTCATAGGCTGTCTTTTTGAATCTTTTAACTATCAGCGACCTGTTTTGCGTAAAACAAGCAGTGTTGACAGCTTCTGCCCAAAACTGAGTAGGCAGGTGAGAATCGCTGAGCATTGAACGTGCAACTTCAATAATTGTTCTATTTCTTCTTTCAGCGACTCCATTTTGTTGTGGTGTTCTCACTGACGAAAAGTTATGAGAAATACCCTTGCTCTCAAGGAAGGAATCAAGAGAACTGTTTTTGAATTCAGTTCCATGATCACTCCTTATTGAGCGAACAGTCATATTGTTCAGAGTTTCCATCTTCCGAACAAAGGTGATGAGTTCTTCAGGGGTGTCACTCTTAGAACGGAGAAACATTACCCATGTGTAACGAGAGAATTCATCAACTATGACCAGCGTATATTTCTTTCCAGCGATGGATTGTTTGTTAACGGGGCCAAACAAATCCATATGGAGTAGTTGTAGAGGAGATGACACTGAGGAAACTTGCTTTGACTTAAAGCTTGCCTTGGTCTGCTTCCCTTTTTCACACGCTGAACATAAAGACTCTTTGGCGTATGAATGTTGAGGTAGACCAGTGACTAACTCTTTGGATGAAAGAGTATTCAGTGTCTTGAAATTGAGATGAGAGAGCCTTTTGTGCCACAGCCAGTTAACATCAAAAGATGCTTTTGAGAAGAAACAGGAGTTCTCAGTGGTTGTTGAGTCCATGTTTATAACGTAAACATTTTCCAAACGATAACCGCTGAGAGCTATCTTCTCCTTTTTGTCAGAGACAAAGCAGGATTCCTTAGTGAAAATCACTTTGTTATCCATGTCGTAAAGCTGACTGATGCTTAGAAGATTATGCTTCAGCCCTTCAACATATGCGACTCTTCTGAAGGATGTTGTACCATTTGAAAGTACACCATACCCTCGGGTGTGTCCTTTTCCATTTCCACCGAAAGTAACAGAGGGACCCTTCTCTTCCTTGTATTCAGCGAGCAGGCTTTTCTTTCCAGTCATGTGTCTAGAGCATCCGCTATCGAGATACCAGATACCCTTCTTAACCTGCAATACAAAGGAAGATTAGTTTTGCTTGGGTACCCACTTCACCATGTATACGCGTTTGTCAGTGGAAGAAGTTGGAATGGGTTCAACAGTCTTCGCAGCATTTGAAGATTCAGCTTTGTCTTTCTTCACTTTGGTCAATTTCTTGACCTCAGCGGTAGGAGTCACCTTGACCTGAATTGCAACTGGTTTGGTCTTCTTGGGTGCTATCTTCACCTTAGTTATCTTATCAGCTTTGGTGGCTGTGGGACACTTACTTGCAATATGATCGGTAAGTCCACAGTGATAACATTTCCTATAACTAAAATTAGTTCTAGGACCACTTGAGTGCTGAGCTTTTAATTTGGAATTAGAAGTGCCAGCACCAAGTAAACTATTGGCTTTAGAAATGGGATGAACATTCAGTTCTTCAGATTTCTTACCAAGGACATCCAATCTGAGTCTAAGAGTAGATCGCTGAATAAGTCCAGATATCTGCTTCCTTGATCCAGAGGGATGAGCCACTGAAGCTTTAGAGGCATTCAGTTTTGGTACTACGATACCCTTCTGAGGATTCTGGTAAATAACAATTCCTTTACCTTTGTCTTTAAAGACAGAGGTAGGTTTTGAATAAACCATTTTCTCCTTGCCTTTTGAGGAGGTAGGAGTTTCCTCAGGGATTGGTGTAACCGACGAGGAGTACTGAGATGATGAAGTGTCAGCTACTGAGGATACGAACGTTCCAAATTTAAGCATTGAACGTTCAGTGGTTGGTTTTGGAGTATCATATTTATAACCCAGACCACGTTTATCACTCAGAGGAATCTGAGCCTTAATTATCTCAGTGATCTTTGTTGAAGAATTACACCATCCTTCAACAGTAGCTTGTTCGGCTTTTAATGCAGCGATAGCTTCTGCTCGTTCGATTTTGACTAGCTGATTTAAATAGACTTGATCTTTAAAATCATCTTCAATTTTAGAAAGCTTTTCTATTTGAAGGTGGCAGTTTTTAAGCTTTTCAGCGAGATCAAGATTTTGGTTTTCAACCACAGCTTTGCCGTTCATGGCTTCGTATAAACTTCTAGTCAGTAGATCGATTTTACGGAGACTATCAGCTTCATCAATATTTGCAATATTGGTAAAGAAGGAAGGTGATACCTGAATGGCAGATGTTGAAGTGGAGGGAATGTCTGAACTTTCTTCCTCTTCTTCAATCTTTGCCATGAGACATTGATTTGCTTCATCATCTTCAGAATCAAATGATGAGGCTTCTTCATCAGAAGCAGCCCAATCATAGTCAGCCATCAGGCCTTTTCCTTTCTTCTTAAAGCTTTTCAGCTTTGCATACTTCTCCTTCAGCTTTGAGTATTTGTCATCTTTATTCCTTGGAACAAAGGATTTCTTTGTAAAAGCTGAAGGTCTCATCATTTTCTTTGACCTGCACTCGTTAGCGAAATGACCTGTCTTTTCGCAGTTGAAACAAGTAGCAGTAGCCTTATCAACAAAAGCTGATGACTTAGGCTTGTCAGCTATGGAAAGAGTTTTGTTCTTTCTAAACATTTTCTTCTTGGCGAATCTCCTAAACTTTTTAGTTAGGAGAGCCAAGGATTCATCATCATCTGAGGAATCAGAATCTGATGATCTTTCAGAGTTACTTTCTAACTCAGTGATAGTGACTGAGGGTCGCTGAGTAGAAGGTTCCTCTGAGATTAAAGCAACATGGGTGCTTTTGGAATCTTTTACAAGATTCTTCTTAAGATGGCTAGATTGCTCATGATTCAGCAATGTGCCATATAAGGTAGCAAGGGTCATTGATCTTAGATCCTTTGACAGCTTGAGACACATGGAATAATTGTCCCAGCTTTCAGGTAAACATTCTAGAAACTTTGTCAGCACTTCAAAGTTAGAATATTCCTTACCAACCGTTTTTAGATCTATAATTAAGCAATTAAAACGTTGATGAACTTCAGAGAGAGTTTCATTCTTACCAGAAATGAAGCTTTCGTATTGTCTTACCAGGTTGATCTTTCTTGAATCCTGGACTTCAGACGTTCCTTCATACTGAACACATATTGTGTCCCACATGGCTTTTGATGATTTCAGGTTCATGACGGAATGGTAGACTTCGTCAGGAAGGGCCATGGATAGTATGGATCTGGCTTTTGTATCTATAGCCACTTTCTTCTTATCTTCATCGGTCCACATGTGTATTTCCTTTGGAATCAGCCTTTCAGGAATAGCAGCTCTAGTTGCAGTGGCTGGAACTAAAGGATCAATAGTTACAGGGATGTGTGGGCCGTTTTCAAGATAGTAGGTCATAGTAGGGTCTACACCTTCTAAGAAGAGCATCATCCTATTTTTCCATAAGTTGAAGTTGTCTCTGGAAAATCTAGGGGGTTTTGCAAGAGAACCATTGTCTATATAATTTGTGTTTGTGTGGGAGGCCATTTTTAGATAATAGCAAGGAAGAGAAATATCTTAGATTAGATCTTGTTTATGAGATTAAACAAATCCGCTCTGATACCACTTGTTGGTCCCGAAAGGCCTATACAAGTTTGTAGAAGGGGGGGGGGTTGAATACAAACACACTATTTTACTTTTCTAAATTGTTTATTGATAAATCATTAACAATTTACAGCTTGTTGCGGAAACAAGATTAAGGATAAACCTAAATCTAAACAAGTTGGAACACTAAGGTTTCTTGCACTAAGAAAGATAAGGAGATTACTAATAAAATCCTATCTTGAGAGAGATTTGAACTTGTCCAGAGTTAGCAAGTTACTTCAAATGAAGTGAGTTCATCTCTTTATATACTGCATGCATTTAATGCAATTCAGTATACACTTTACACGTGTCATCAGCGGATTGGTTGCATGTCATTGACCTTGGTTGACAACCTTAGTAGCCGTAAAGATGAACAGTGTAGTATCAGAGTGGTTGTACGATTTCAGATTTTCGGAGGTTCTTTTCTGACATTTCGTACGGCGGCGTGCAAGGGAGGTTAAGACAAAAGTACTTTGTACGGAGGACTTCATGATCAGCTTTCGTTGATTCAGCGATTACCATTTACTATTCAGCGAATGATAAAGTTCAGCGATAGCTGAAGTCTTGTACTTGATACTTCACGTTGAGTGGACAAATCTGAGTCTTCGCTGATCCGCATCAGTTCATTAGTAGACTTGTCGCTGGTTCTTGAGCTTGATCTTTGACTTCAGCGTAGAACCTTTGTTGACGTGAAACTTGTCTTCAGGGATCATAAGTAAACAACTAACTTATCAGCGATCACCATAAGGACTGAACAGACTCAGAGCATTATGGTGAACAGTGTTCGCTGAATGTTTAATTTAAAGAGCGAGAGTTCCTATCAGTGGTACTGTAAGATCTTAGTACTTATCAGCGATAGTGAAACTCTGATACATATTGTTTACATACAATTTTCACTAAGTATTTAAGAGAGGGTCATTATCAAATCACTGAGGGTTTGGATCAACAAACAACTAGAAAAATCAATAAGAGAGAAGAAGCACAGGGTGTAAGGATTTGTTAAGACAAAAAATAAGTGGTCCTGTTAAAAGATGAAATAAGCACCTGGATAATCCTATTTTACCACAAGATGGTCCTATGGGATTATCACAATATCAACTATCGGGTCATATGGCCTCCCAAAAGTACACATAGGCTAGCGTGCTATTGATACAATATCAATTATATTAGACCTCGTGAATCCTAACACAACACAATGTTACCATCCTACACTTTAGGAGTATATGTAACACCCCAAAATCCCAACGTGAACATTCGTGTTTTATGTCGATATTTTAATGGAATCGTTTATTTCGTTAATTGCTTTTAGTTTGGACTTCTTCACGTGAACCAATGTGAATCACCGGAGTGCGTTTGACGAGAAAAGCCACAAAGTTCAGGCTCGGTACCACCCCGACGACTGTGACCAGCGACTGCGACATGAGGTCATTGTCGCACGGCACAATCGCGCAGAGTGTACCGTAGGTGGGTTGTGGGTGGCGACTATGCCACGCGATTGTGACCGGGTCACTCTCACGGTGGCAAGGTTGCGCCACTTGTACTGTGGCTCGTGGGAAGCGGGCGATAGTGACCCGCGAGAATGACACTTGGTCACTATCGCGGGCAAGGTCGCGGAGTGGGGACTGGTTAAATAACTAGGGCATACGCGTTTTTGAAAGGAAAATCAGTTTTTGGAAGTGTGTGGTGCGATTTTTGCTCTCCATCTTGGTAAGCCTTCTTACCTCATCCTCTCCCCTCATTGATTACTTTCACCCACCTCATTTATGAGAATCCTTCTCAATCTTTAGGTTGCTAAGTGTAAGAACCACTCAAGATCTTTAAAGTGCTCAAGGAATATCCTCTTCCACTTTCTAGGGTTTGGGTTTTCTATAAAACCCTCTAAGGTGAGTTTCTCTTCAAATCCAACTCATATACATGTTTATACATATATATTCTAGTCTAAATGATGTTTTCTACCTTCACTCTACATGACTTCTACTTTTGACCCAAAATGGGTTTGATGAGATTTTAGGGTTTAATTGGGTAAAATGGTTTGAAAGGTTTTAAATACTCACATTCTTGGTTTACTCGTGATTATTCACCTATGTTGATCATTTTAACGAATAAAACGATTTTGACCATTTTAGGTCAAAATTTAGGGTTTGATCAAGTTGGGGATTTTAATGTAAACATTATGAAAAAGAGACTTGATGTTGGATTATGGATTACATACCTACCTTGAAATTTTGATTCTCCAATATTTAATATTGTATCTTGATGAAGGTATCCTCACATGTGATAAGTGTTTATTATTATCCATGGTTATTAGGTTTACTTGTTGATAATGATGATATTGGTTTATTGAGAGTCATGGCTTGTAGTTTAAGTGTAATGGATCCATAGGCACTAGAGTCGTAGCACAGAATAGGCATCGGGATTCATGATAAGTAAGATGTGGGCCTATATGGTCGGGCATCGTCTCATGAGCAGTAAGGTGTAATTCCAAAGTGCTTGTTTGTGGATTTGGAGTGACCCAATGTATAGACCCGGAGTGGTTGAAATTGGGGGCTCACAAGTTATAGACCTTTTGGGGTTGCGCTTGTTTCCGTCTTATTGTTGTTATGTGATTATTGCTACTAACGATTATGTGGCCACCTTGTCTTATGCAATTGCTTTTGGGTTAACAAGTTTTCCATCAACACTTGAAGCGTTGGATGTCAAGTGACTTCTACCATAGGGTTTATTATGATTTCTATTTCACCTCAATTCAAACTTATTATTATTAATTGTTAGGTTTTTACTCTCACCGTGTTAGACTAACACTTCTTCTCTTCAGTGTGTTGATAGGACTTCCAAGAGGTGGGGCTCCTCGGGTTTGAGTGAAGAGACGTGATGGAGGATAGCATTTTTGGAAGTATATAGAGGCGTACATGACACATTATCCATATTGAATTTTTGGTAGCAATTAGACAACACCCAAAGTATCTAAAAAGTCAAAAGATGATGTAAGCCCTTTTATCCTTCAAAAATCTGTTTTTTAAACATCCATTCTCGACCCATGAGTCTTCCACGACCAGACTGCAGCTTTCGGCCCAACAACAACAACAAAAATGCCACTGTTTGATCCTGCAGCACTCTTACAACTTTGAATCCAGCAACTGCCAAATCCTCCAGGAAGCTATAGGACTACATCAAACTACACAAAATTATTTCAAAGACCAAATTAGATCCCAAACACCATGAAATATGATTAATTTATGTAAGATGATCAATGCATGAATTGGACACAAAAGTGACTCAAAATGGGACTTTGGGCAAATAAAAGAAGATAAAAACTAATAAAAAGACTAAAGTTAGGGTTGATAAATTAACCCTATCATATGTACCAACCGAGGAGCGTCCGATGAAAAGGTACATTTGGGAATTGAAAAGAAGTGTGCGGGAAATGAAGCAGTTCCTGATGCATGGGAAAGGTACAAAGAGCTACTAAGAAAATGCCCATGGCATTCCATACTACATACAACTAGAGACGTTTTACAATGGTTTAAATATTGTTGGTAAACTAATGCTTGATGCCATTGCAACCCGAACTTTTGTAGTTAATACTTTTAATATATCGACCAATTAACTCGAAAACACAATTTGTTTTCAATTCGAATATCAAAATAACATTTGACCAACAATCACAACCCTAGACACTAACACGAGTGCAATCGTAACCCTATATATTTCGATCTATGTTTTCTCTCATTTTTTATGCAGGACTGTTACTGGCATTTTTTTTCCTGGGCGAGTTGTAAAAAATGGTCCCTCGTTTTATACTAATTTATATAAAACCGTTTTCCCGTTATTCCTATCCCAACATTAATTAATAATTGTCAATCAGGTTGTAGCGCAGTGGTTGATCGCCTTGGGTGATGTGGTGGAATATCCCATCTACCCAGGGTTCGATTCCAGGCATCCTCAACATTGATAAGACATCTTTAAGTTTCAAAATTGCCAGGGATTAGTCCGGGTTGTGCCTGGAATACCCTTTCCAAAAAACATTAATTAGTAATTATTTCTAAATTAATATTATCTATCATATCATGAAAGTTGTTAAACGCTCAAGGAGCACTTAGGCGCAAAGGGGTCTCGGGGCTTAGGCGTGAGTCGCAAACATGAGACCATATTATAAAAGTGTGTGTGTATATATATATATAAAACACACACACACACAGTTACACAACTCAAATATGCAGCAAGTAGAAGCCTCCAATGCAACAACCAACAATACTTCGATAAAGACAAAAGGGAGAAGATTTAAAGCGTGAGTTGTGAGATAGAAGTTTTAAGGTCTGGGTATATTATAGTTTGACTTATATCGCCTATTTTATAAATCATTTTTAAGAAGTTAGGAGATGGGATAACTTATTTAATATTAGGGTTTCACTAGATGTTTAATAACTATTTATGAGATGTGCCTAAGCCCCCAAGGCGCCACAACCAAGGTGCAGAGCCTTGTGAATACGATGAGCCTCGACTTTAAAAAGTCCCATACCTTGAGCCTAACGAGCCTCAAAGCCTAGGCACACCTTTAACAACTATGCATATCATTCTCACATAACATCGTCAATCCGTTCCACTATCAAAGACATCTTATAGTATACCTTTAATATATAGATTAAAATCATTTAAGATCACTATGTTAACCATTTGAAGTAACATAAAGTAAATCAACATAAATCAGTTAAGTTTTCACACGTTACTTGATGTTAACGCTTTTCATCACCATTTTAAAAATTTACAGTTGAAACAATTTTTTTAAGAACCATGAATCTTAGAATCAAAAGTTCATGTTTGTTATAGATTGAGATATTATTCTTGTTTTAGAGATAAGAGATTACTTAAGAATTATACACTCAACATTAGGTAATAACGCGTCAATAATGTACGAAAAAGAAGAAGATGATAGTTTTAAAATCCTAAATATATATATATATATATATATATATATATATATATATATATAGAATAATAAATTGTAAACCTCTAAATATGTGTAAACTTTGAATTTCATAAGTTTTCTTGATGAAATTGTTTCATAAAATTGTTTATTTTGATGAAAGTGTTTTATATCAATCATTTTTTGATGAAATTGTTTCATATATTTGTGTTTTTTTTATGTAAAACGAAAAAAATTAATCAAACTGAGAAAATATATGAAATAGTTTCATACAAATGAAAAAAAATATATATGAAACTACATAAAAACACAAATATATGAAACAATTTCATCAAGAAATGAATGATATAAACATTTTCATTAAAATAAACAATTTCATGAAACAATTTCATCAAGAAAATCTATGAAGTCCAAAGTTTATAAAATAGCAGGCCTCTCTCTCTATATATATATATAAGTTGGATCGTCCTTTATAGTTTGTAATTGTTTTCAAAAGATAAAAAAAATTAGTTGATACTAAGAAATCTACTCTATATGTTTGAGCCCTTAATATAATGTTAAAATCTTTTTAGGTCTTATTATATACTAATTTTTTTTGTCTTTTTTATATACAATTTCTTGTAACAACTATTATATAGTATATATTAAAAAAAATTGGGCCCCTATTTTCTTTAGACCCTGAACGTGTGCCCGACCCGTCCTCCCCCAGGAACGACCCTGTTTAATGCCATACTTATGCATAAATTTCGTTCACAAAGGTGCGAGCTAAAGTCACATTGGTTTTTCTTTCCTCTAAATCAAAGTGTTTGGTGAACCACAACATTTGATTCGTTGATGTACTCAACTTGAACTTGATTCAATAACTCAACAAAGTTTCTTTGATACAAGCTTGAACATAGCACATAGTTTCATTAATGTTATGTTTTATAAAATAAATTCACTTCTAACTTGATTTAAAAATATATAGAGTAAATTATGGATTTGGTCCCTGGGGTTTGAAAAATGAAACGAAAATGGTCCCTACAATTTTTTTATTCCAAATAAGGACATGTGGTCCTTATTTTCGTAACGATTTGGTCCCTAGCGCTAACTCCGTTACTCCACCCTCCGTTAACTCCCATTTTAATGAGGGTAAAGTCGTCATTTCAAGTTTCCCTCCCCTTTTAATAGATTAAACGCATTATTTCTCCAAAAACATCGATCACACTCCTTCGTCTTCCACTCTTCCTCACCAAACACCCTGTTCATCATCGTCCTCACCAAGATCGACAAACAATCAGACAAATGGGTCCAACAATGTGGGAAATTCGATGGAACGACCTAGACTTTGATCCGTATGAAGTTTATGGTAAGTTCATCCACTCTATTTCTCTACGTTTTACTGTACTGATGCATCAACAAAGATTGAAAAAATGTGCTTCTGTGTACACTTCTTATTTGGGGTTTTCTCCATATGAAATGTGTGTATAAATGTCACTTTTCAATCTCGTTATGTTAATAAGCTAAAAATAGGGTTTGTTCAAGTAGGAGTGATAATGGTTAATCTCTTTATGAGGTAATCTCTTATTGCAGAGCACTATCCCAATCTCATCACCATGAAGATCAATCATGGAGGATTTTTTACAAACGGTCCAGGAAGGAAGTACATGAATGGTAAGGTACGGTTCGTTGACTTAGTTGACTGTGACGAGTTAAGTGTACATGAAGTGAATACTATGATCACTGAGATGGGTTACACTTCTCCTCAACCAATGTTCTATCATTTCCGTACCCCTGATTGTGACCTAGATTTTGGATTTCAACCCTTAGGAAGTGACCAGGACATTCTAAAATTGTTAAAGTATACTAGTAAGTATAAATTGATTGAGTTGTACATAGAATATTGGACTACAACCTTAAACACTCACTTCAAATCACCAAGGGCTTCAAATGTTGTTATAGATGAAATGACAGGGGATGTATCACCACCACTTCGTAGGTGTAGAAAACAAGCAAGTAGTTCTAAATGCAAGAAAAAACTACTTCTTGGATGGTTTGAAACAGAGACAAATATGCTACATGGAGATGGTGAATCCCAAACAGGGCATGGCATGGGTGAACCTCAAATAGGGCATGACATGGGTGGTGAACCTCAAGCAGGGCATGGCATGGGTGAACCTCAAACAGGGCATGACATGGGTGGTGAACCTCAAATAGGGCATGACATGGGTGCTGAAAACACATGGCCTGAGATGGGTGATGAAAACACATGGACTGAGTTGGGTGGTGAAAACACAGGGCCTGAGATGGGTGAAGAAAACACAGGGCCTCAGATTGGTTTGTTTGAGACATTGGCTGAGGATGATAGTGAGGATGATGACTACTTGTTAGATGATGAATATGGGATAGATGATGAATTTGATGCGGATATGATGGGCTGCTACTCAACTATGGACTTTGATACAGATTGGAATGCAAACTTTCAGGACTTATTTCCTGAATGCAACATAGGAGATGATGTGGAGCCATTCCAGTTTGATGACTATGACAGTGGAGAATCTTCTGATTTTGAGGAAGAAAGGAGAAAACATTTGCATGGTTTAAGAAAGAACTATGAAGCAGAGCATAGAAACAGCACTTGTAAAACAGGCTTTTATGTTGGACAAGAGTTTGGCAGTAAGAAAGAGATCAAGAAATTGGTTGCAGAGCATGCAGTTGAGACCAAAAGGGACATTGGCCTAATAAGAAATGATAACAAAAGAATAAAGGCCATTTGCAAAGGGAAGGTTGTGGACTCAAAAAAAGTGGTTGGTGGACCTAGTCAAGAGTCAATAAAATCAAGAAAGTTAAATACAAGTGGTGGGCCTGTTTGTCCTTGGACTCTATATGCATCCACAAGCAACCAAGATGAAACCTGGATGGTTAAAACCTACATTGATGACCATAAATGTCTACAAACTAGAAAGGTAACACAATGTACTGTAATAACCGGTTTTCATTTAACCGATAACTGAGGAATCTTGGATGAAATTCGAAGTTTAAGAAAGTTATGTGGTCCAAGTGTGAAATACTGAAAAGTTTGGTGCTCTTTGTGAAGGTATAAAAGGATGAGAGAAACCCTAAATTTCTCATTTGGTAGTTTTGTTCAGTGTGTGTGTTGTGTGTGTGGCTAAGAGAAAGAGCAAGAGAAGGATTATGACAAATTGAAGAAGAAGAAATTGATTTCAGCTAAGCTGTTGGGGAAAAACTCCGGAATCACCCAGGTAAATCAACCCTAGTTTTCTCTAAGTTTGTGTGTGTTGTTAGTAATTAGAGAAGAAACTTGGATAATAGTGGGTTTATTGTGTTTCCCCATCAAATCTGATTAAGGGGGGTTGTATTGTGGGATAATGTGTAGCTATCGAACCATATTGCTAATCTGGAAGTGTTGAGGGAATTGGGACATGAGAAAATGCAATTTTCTGCGTTTTTGGGTTTTCCCGTCACGTCCGGAAACCTTCAAAATAAGGTAGTGTCCGGACGATTTGTGGTGTCCGGATGATAGTTGTGACCGGGTAGAATTGTGTTAGTAGTTTCCGGTAGTTAACCGGAAACCCTTGTGAATCCGGGTAGAACGTCCGGATAGTTTAGTTGTCCGGGTAGAACGTCCGGATAGTCTGGTTGTTCGGGTAGTGTGTCCGGATAGTTGGTTGTCCGGGTAGGACGTCCGGATAGTTTAGTTGTCCGGGTAGTGCGTCCGGATAGTCTGGTTGTTCGGGTAGTGTGTCCGGATAGTTGGTTATCCGGGTAGAACGTCCGGATAGTTTAGTTGTCCGGGTAGTGCGTCCGGATAGTCTGGTTGTTCGGGTAGTGTGTCCAGATAGTTGGTTGTCCGGGTAGTTTTGGCTACTCGGATACAGTGTCCGGAAAGTGGTGGTGTGACATAGCAGTGCAGGCTGTTTGAGTGTGTATTTCCATCAAGTGGCTTATCGTAGTAGTATGTACCCTTATAGGTGCAGTTGAAGGGAGAGCTCATCTAGCGTGAGGATTAAGCGGGACGACAGGTGAGTTTTTCTGACTTTAAATCCTTTTAAATGTGGAACATTATGCATGTTACATTGGTAAATGCTCGTACTATTCTTTTAACCTTGCATGGAAAGTGTGATTTTATTGAGTGGATACAAACTGCTTTTATTTCAAAGCGAATAGTAAGTGTGTGACAATATGTGTGATTTAAATGTGTGTGACCATGCTCTGGCTTTGGTGTGAAATGGGGGTGTGTCCCATATGGTTTGATATATGAGTCCTTATGCATAATTAATGGTAAGTGTTCATATTATCATTTGCTCATGAATGGAAAGTGTGATTTAATCGTGTGGACCTAAACTACTTTCGTGTGGACGAGCTATGGCTTTGTGTGAGATGGGGGTGTGTTCCATATGGTGTGATATATGAATGTGTTTCATATATGGGCGGTGTGTGCCCCTTTTTACGCTGTCACGGTGTGTGTGACCATAGCGTGTACTAGTAGCTCGTCATAGTGTGCTGATCATAGTGTGTTGATTATAGTGTGCTGATCATATTGTGCTGATCATAGTGTGTTGATCATAGTGTGCGGATCATTATGTGTGTTTTTATCAAGTTTTGTACAATTATTTCTTACTGAAAGTTTTCCATAAACGGTATTATTGTGGCATGGCTTTTGAGGGAACTCACTAGACCTCATGGTCTAACCCTCGCTTTTCAAAACTAAAACCTTTTCAGGTAAGCAGGTAGTCGAAAGCTTGCTTAGAAGTTGGCAAGGCGTGAGGCGGAGGTTGCATACAGAAGTTTTAGAGGGCCTTCCTTTTACCTCGTAGTTACGATCTCAGATGTAGTTAGGGTTATTTCCGCAAACCCAGTTTGTAATCTGTTTAATGTATTACATTGAGCCATCTTTGACGTTTTATTTTAAAGGTATAGCTTTTGGGTATGATAGTTTGGTGCGGGTTGTTACATGTACAACAACCTCTCTCTGAGCAAGTTGAGGACATAATTATTCCTAACCCTAATATACCACTTAATGCCCTAAAGGATCACCTTCAAAGGAAGTTGGATGTTCATGTTTCAAAGCAGAAGGCATTCAGGGCAAAGACAATGGCAACACACAGGGTAAGAGGTAATTACAGTCTACAATATTCATGGTTGAGAGACTACTGTCTTGAGTTGCAGAGGATACAACTATTAAGTTGGATCTACAGGTTGAGCAAAATGAGGCAAGTGATACTAGACAATTCAGGAGAATATACATCTGTTTAGGTCCACTTAAGAAGGGATTCAAAGCATGTGACAGAGATTTGTTAGGCCTGGATGGAGCTTTTATGAAAGGGCCATTTCCAGGACAGATACTAACTGCAGTGGGGGTTGATCCCAATCATGGAATCTACCCAGTTGCGTATGCAATAGTAGAGTCTGAATGTACTGATTCTTGGATGTGGTTTTTGGAATATCTGGGTGATGACTTAGGCTTGGAGAGGAACTCAAACTTCACATTTATCACTGACAGGCAGAAGGTAAACCTCTATTCTATTTTTATGAATTTACTCACAGACATGTTATGTATGTTATTAACTCACATATTCAAATTAACATTGACCACAGGGACTTTTACCAGCACTTTCCAGGATATTTCCATGTGCAGAGCATAGGTATTGCTTGAGGCACATTCATGATAATATGAAGAAGACCTGGAGAGGCAAAGCATACAAAGATCTTTTGTGGAAATGTGCAACATCAACCACTATACCACAGTTTCAAAGCTGTATGTCTGAGTTGGGAACTTTCAAACCAGAAGCATACAAATGGTTGAACGAAATTCCACCCCAATGTTGGTCAAGATCTCATTTTACAGGTAAAATTTATTCTTACATGTAGGTATGATTTGGTCCCTGTGGTTATGTCAGATCACATTGTAATGTGTTATTTGTCTCTATTCAATTTTACAGGCAGATCCCATTGTGATGTGTTATTAAATAACATGTGTGAGGTTTTTAATAGACAATTGATTGATGGAAGGGACAAACCCATCATACAGGCACTAGAGTATATAATGCGGTACCTATTAAAGAGAATTGTTAATGTTAACAAGGTGATTGGCAAATGTGATGGACCTCTTACTCCACATCAACTAAACTGTTGAACTCTGTCAAGTGTGAGGCATCCCAATACACAGTGCTATCAAATGGAGGTCAAAAGTATGAGGTTAGTGGACCATGGGGGGATCAACGTGTAGTTGATTTAAGAGGGAAGGAATGTGCTTGTAGAAAGTGGCAACTCACTGGCATACTATGTAAGCATGCAGTAGCTGCAATATGGTACATGGAACACGTACCAGAAGATTGGGTTCACACAAGTTACAAACTTGATACATGGAAGGCTGTTTATGAGTTCAAAAATGAACCTGTGAATGGAAGGGAGCTATGGCCTAAATCTTCAAGTACCATTACAATTACTCCACCAAAGCATCACACACAAGTAGGAAGGCCAAAAAAGAAGAGAAGGAAAAATGCTGAAGAGTTGAGCCAACCATCAATCAGGGGATCAAAGTTATGTAGGCGTGGAAAGACAGTAACTTGTGCCAAATGCAACAAGAAATGACACAACTCAAGGACCTGTAAAGGGCAGGAGGACACAACTCAAGGACCTGCATAGTTGTGATTGGATGTTTTTGTTAATATGTTATGTTTGAAACTTGGTTATGGTTTGTTATTTTGTGTTAGTTGATCACTGAATGTCTACTTTCCCACTGTTGGTTTTTTGTTATGTATCCAACAGAATGACAATGTTCCCACTTTTGTATTTATGGTGATGAATGAGATGAATATTTTTATGGTGAAAGTTTTGGTTTATGACAAATTTAAGTTTGTAGACAACTATGTAGACAATGTATAAAATTTTTAGGCAATGTAGAAAATAGACAGATTACAAAATTGATCAATTCTAACCATTTTCATTACATATTCATGAATGATACAAAAACATACAGGTTCTAACCATTTTCAATACATATTCATGAATCATACAAAACACATACAAGTTCTTACCATTTTCCAGAGACAAAAGCTTACATTTTCACTACTACTAAACATTGGGTCAATAAAGAACCCAAATTGTTACAAACAAAAACCAACTGATGCACAACAACAATTTCAACTTAAAAGCTTCCAACTCCTTTGCTTTCATCCTTGCTTCAAATTTGTGTTTGGGCCGCAACAAACCATGAATCACTTCAGTAGATCGCTTACACATTTCTGGGTCTAACCACTCAATGAAGCCACAACTTGAAACCTGTAAAACAACATTGGGCCTTTCAATGACCGAATCTGAGGAGAAGTTAGGGAAAAAATCACTTACTTGTCTTGAACAGCAGTAGAATCTACGACCTGGGTTTCTGTTGGTCCATGAAGTTCGTATACTTCCAGTCACTCCACAATTGCATATTACCACCATTGCAATCGATCTTGGTGAGGACGATGATGAAACATGGTGTTTGGTGAGGAATACGATCGAGGTTTTTGGATAAATAAGGGGTTTAATCTATTATTTAATGAGGGAACTTGAAATGACGACTTTACCCTCATTAAAATGGGGGTTAACGGAGGGTGGAGTAACGGAGTTAGCGCTAGGGACCAAATCGTTACGAAAATAAGGACCACAGGGCCTTATTTGGAATAAAAAAATTATAGGGACCATTTTCGTTTCATTTTTCAAACCCCAGGGACCAAATCCGTAATTTAATCATATATATATATATATATATACACAACAACTGGATTATGGTTTTTCCGTTCATCGGAGAAGATGACTCAAGTCCAATCATCATCGGAAACATGGATGAAAAAGATGAATACGATGGGACAGATCCATGATCACCACAGTTTATCGACAGCACTCATAGAGACTTCTAGAAGACTTTTTCATCTAGAAGAAGCGACATCAGCATAACAGCCAAGACAAATTATTTTCGGAAGATGGCCGACAAAAATTCCTGGTGTACAATAAAATAACGTTGTATTTTGGCTAAGGTCTATTTCCATCCCTGAAATTATTGCATTTTTAACTCTGTTTTCCAGCTTTTGTCTAGTAATAGGGCTAATAATTTTGTCCCTAAGTTTTTTCTTCCTAATGCTTTGATTCCTATGATTACTAGTCCTACGTGTGCAAAATGTTTTCCTGATTGTTTTATCTTTTGTATAGTATCAGGTGAAAATAAGTCTAATGTTACGGATTTGTCTACTACTCTTAAACTTTCTTCTCTACTACTTTGGATTAACACTGTATTTATATTTATATATATATATATTAGAACTTGACGATACATACTTCGAAATTAGGTAAAACAACTCAATAAAATTTGTTCATGAACTCATTTGAATTTCATATTTTTACTTGAATTTGAATTAAAAAAATTACTAGATAAAAAAAATAGAAAAATAGGAAAAAACAAGGAAAGCAGGCTTGTTATCTAGACCATACAATTTGCAAAGGGAGAAGATTCTAGAGCCGTTCACGTGTCCCTACCTAACCCTCTCCTCCCAATCTCCGTCTCCTTTTATCTTCTCTTCTCCCCCAAAACCCCCTCACCAATTCAATTAACTCCTCTTCTTCCTCAATTCAATTCTTTAGGGTTAGACTAAAATCTACTATTACAATGGCTTCTTCAACAGCTCAGATTCACGCTCTTGGAGCCACTTCCTTTGTTTCAACTAACAATTCACCCAAAACTGTATTTTTCGGCAAAGGATTAACCAAATCTGTCTCTTTTTCGCATCAGAAATCATTTTTGAAGCTGAAGAAGAGCAGAAGAAATGGCCCGCTGCGAGTTGTGGCTGAGAAGGTTGTTGGAATCGATCTCGGAACGACAAACTCTGCCGTCGGTGCCATGGAAGGTGGAAAGCCTGTTATTGTGACTAACGCGGAAGGTCAGAGAACTACGCCGTCGGTGGTGGCGTATACGAAGAATGGAGATAGGTTGGTGGGACAGATTGCGAAGAGGCAGGCTGTTGTAAACCCTGAGAATACCTTCTTTTCGGTGAAGAGGTTTATTGGAAGGAAGATGTCGGAGGTTGATGAGGAGTCGAAACAGGTTTCTTACACGGTGGTGCGTGATGAGAATGGAAATGTTAAGCTTGATTGCCCTGCCATCGGAAAGCAGTTTGCTGCTGAAGAAATTTCAGCACAGGTAAATGAATTACTTGGTCTTGGTGTTATCAATTCATTTTTTTTGCATTTCAAGCTTGAATCAGTTGTTTTGTTGTAATTAATTTGCTTATGAGAATTAGGTCAATAATGTGTGTGACATACAGGAATTAGCAGTGTTTTTACAACGACTACTGGATGAAAATCTATAACTTTTGCTGAACTGTATAAATTACAGAAATGAACTCTCTAAGTATGATGTCTAAACGTGATATCCATGGCTTATTATCTGCAAGGTTCTAATATGTTCATAGTATGTGCTGTTCTTACAAGTATAATGACTTCGGTTCATATATATATATAGGCATGGAGTTTATAGCTAAATGTACCAAGTTATGTTATTACTTGTGGATAAGGTTTAGACTGTTTTGTAGTTACCTTGAATTTTGGTGTATATGATAGATCATTTGGAATCTTTCTTTGATATCACTTTAATTTTTGTAACATCAATAACCAGGTTTTGAGAAAGCTTGTGGATGATGCTTCGAAGTTTCTGAACGATAAGGTGACCAAGGCTGTTGTGACGGTTCCTGCTTATTTCAATGATTCTCAAAGAACAGCAACCAAGGATGCTGGTCGAATTGCTGGTCTGGAAGTCCTGCGTATCATCAATGAACCTACAGCTGCATCGCTAGCTTATGGTTTTGAAAGGAAGAACAATGAAACCATATTAGTTTTTGACCTTGGAGGTGGTACTTTTGATGTTTCAGGTGAGGAAATTTTACATAGTTGAGCTTCACACGTATTTATGCTAAGGACTCTCGGTGTCTGCATATGCCCACTGCTAAAATCACCTTGATTTGTATTCCATTTGCAGTTCTTGAGGTTGGTGATGGAGTCTTTGAAGTGCTATCTACTTCCGGAGATACACACCTTGGTGGTGATGATTTTGACAAGGTTGGTATCGTTTAAGGTTTAATTGTTGTCCATTTACTATATTATTGTATGATCGTTGAACCATGAATTTATGTTTCTTGTGTGCTATCATGTAGAGGGTTGTTGATTGGCTTGCTGCAAGCTTTAAGAAAGATGAGGGCATTGATCTATTGAAAGACAAACAGGCTCTTCAGCGTTTGACTGAAACAGCTGAAAAGGCTAAGATGGAACTTTCAACTTTGACACAGGCAAATATTAGGTACATGAATCATTTCGACAACTCATGATTGTGTAGCATGCCTGTCTTTTATGCTTTGCTGATTTATCATCTCTCTTTCCTGCTTAGTTTGCCGTTCATTACAGCCACTGCTGATGGCCCCAAACACATTGATACTACTCTTACAAGGGCAAAGTTTGAGGAACTATGTTCAGACCTGCTGGATAGGTACCTTCTTTGTTTCACACTATCTCTGATTAATTAGAAGTGTTTCTTCTTGTTGATTAGCACCCCCTTTTTCTGTAAATTTAGTTCATTAAGCACAAAAATAATGTGGGAGGTGTAATAGTTGTGATTTGGCACTTCTTTCAGGCTCAAGAGGCCAGTTGAGAATTCTCTGAGGGATGCAAAGTTATCCTTCAAAGATATAGATGAGGTGATACTTGTTGGTGGTTCAACCCGTATTCCAGCTGTTATTGAAGTTGTTAAGAGCTTGACCGGGAAAGAACCAAATGTTACCGTCAATCCAGATGAAGTTGTTGCCTTGGGAGCTGCAGTTCAGGTAGATTTCTTGCCCTCCTTGACTGATTATTAGGGGCTGTTTTGTTTACCTCTTAATAGTTCCATTAAGAGGCAATCTCTGAATCGCTATGAGGTGAATCTTGTTTGGCAAAACAAAATCTGCCTCTTAATGGTTCTAAAACCCTTTGAATAATGTTGTATCTTGGGCCTCCCTTAACCATTCAGCGCCCTAATTTCATTCTGAACAATTACCAAACAACCATATTTCATTTTGCAATATATCATACGAGTCTCTTAATCATTCTGACCGCTTAATCATTCTGCACCAAATCATTGAGCAACTGCCAAACAGCCCCTTAGTTACTCTAGTTCTCTTCAATATTTGGAGCAGATTGTGGTGTTGTTTAGAAAATTTTGAGTTTGTTTTCATTTAGTTTGGCTATAAGTATTATCTGAGTAGTATTTAACTGTTCATGTGTAGGCTGGTGTTTTATCTGGAGATGTGAGTGACATTGTTCTTCTAGATGTGACACCGTTATCCATCGGGCTAGAAACTCTTGGTGGTGTGATGACTAAGATCATCCCAAGAAATACAACTCTTCCAACTTCAAAGTCGGAGGTTTTCTCGACAGCTGCTGATGGGCAAACAAGTGTTGAAATTAACGTTCTTCAAGGTGAGAGAGAGTTTGTGAGGGACAACAAGTCTCTTGGTAGCTTCCGACTTGATGGCATCCCACCTGCCCCTCGTGGAGTTCCACAAGTTGAGGTCAAATTTGACATTGATGCCAATGGTATCCTCTCTGTTACTGCCGTTGACAAAGGCACAGGAAAGAAGCAAGATATCATCATTACCGGTGCTAGCACATTACCTAGTGATGAGGTATGTCATGGGTATATTTTTCTATGTGTTTTTGGAAGTTACTTTGTGCAAACAATCAAACCTGGAATATTCGATATAATTTAAGAACTAAACCCAAATCCAATAAGAAATAGAGTCCGGCCTTACTGTTATCTCAAGGAGTAGTGAGGGTAGGATGTATGCATATACTACCTCTATCCCATGGAGTAGGAAGGGTAGGATGTATCTAGATCAAGGTAAAAAGCGGAATAGGGTATTGAGGCGTTTTCCTTCACGAGGCGAGGCGTAAGCCTTGAGGTGGTCCGAGGCCGAAATATATACCACTATATATGTATATATACTACACAAAATATATTTAGACATACTTGACACTTGAGTACAAGGAACAAAATGTTTATCATGCTAAATTGCTAAAAGAATCTACACACTTTTTTCAATCACGAAATATAGATATAGTAATTAAGAAAAAATTATTGATCTATTAATATATATATATATATATATATATATATATATATAGGGTACAAATCAAATACAAACCATGTATCTGTTGCACCCCTTACAAACCACAGTCTGCAGGCTGGTTCTGCATATATGCATTGTCCTATATGAATGTATGTCAATTATATGTATATTCTTGCACCTATTCATCTGCACATATGCAGACTGTGGTTTGTAAGGGGTGCAACAAATGCAAGGTTTGCATTTTACGGAGCCTCTCTCTATTTATATGTATGTATATATGGACGAAGCATCGTGTGAGAAGAAGAGTTTAGGTGAGAAGGGATATGGACCCTAGATCACTTCTAATTTCAAACCCACCCCATGAGAAGAATTGTGCTTGATAAGGGAATTGATCCAATGCGGTGCATCTCATCCTATTGTGCATCAAGGGTGGAGATCCATTCTCACCATAATTTTCATTCTTACCGGAACCCAATCCTATATATATAATTATGTATGGTTGGGTTCCAGTGAGAAGAGAAGTGACGGTGAGTTATATTTGGTGTATTGCCAAACTGAAATCCTGTTGTGTTTACATTACAGGTAGAGAGAATGGTTAGCGAAGCTGATAAGTTTGCAAAGGAAGACAAGGAAAAACGAGATGCGGTAGACACAAAGAACCAGGCAGATTCGGTGGTGTACCAGACAGAGAAGCAGGTCAAGGAATTGGGAGACAAGGTTCCTGCACCTGTCAAGGAGAAGGTTGAGGCTAAACTCGGAGAGCTAAAGGAAGCTATAACCGGGGGATCAACACAAACCATTAAAGATGCCATGGCTGCCCTTAATCAAGAAGTGATGCAGCTGGGGCAGTCGCTATACAACCAGCCAGGTGGTCCAGGGGCGGCAGGGCCAACGCCCCCTGGTGCGGAGGAGCCTTCAGAATCATCGCCATCAGACAAGGGACCTGAGGGAGATGTGATTGATGCTGATTTTACAGACAGCAAGTGAGGGATGATGACATGTTATTTTTGAGGATTTGTTCTTTCCAGATTTATGTGTGGAAAGGGAGGGGAGGGGGCTGTGTTGTTTAATGAAAGTATAGGAGGAGGAGGATGTGATAGGTAGAAGTTGAGAAGTGCCTGCCCTTACTTGGAAGAAGTGAAAGTGAGAATTGCCATGGATTTTGTCCATCATTGTTTTACTACATACATATACTCTTCTTAGATGAAATGAATTTTTGTTGGGTGGTTGGGAATATGCAGTTTTTGTTGTTACAAGGTCTAGCGGTATTTGAGCCTCTTTTCTCCTAGGAGGTTAGGGGTTTAAACCTTACCAAATGTGAGGAGGAGGTGTGAGTTTATTTGTTTTGACATATATAAATATTATATACTTTAAAAAAAGTTTTTTCCTAATTGAGACTCTTGCATCATCGTATCATATGGGTTGTAACTCATACGTCTAAAAATGTCAGTAACACAATTTTGGGCGCTGGGGCCTAAAAATAGATCAGAAAGTAAATAAAAGAGCAAATAACACTTTTAAGGGTGTTAAAAAAATAAAGGTTCTAAATGGTGTGGCTTGGCTTGGCGGTAAGACTAAGCCTCTCAAGTCTTAGGAGCCACAACGAGTCCATGGGTTTATCATGATTTATGGCGACAAATTTTTATATCATATATAATATTATATATAAAATCATTTTGTACGATGAGTCAATGATAATAAACAAGTTAAAGCAGGTTATATATTAAAAAACTAGCAAATAAGATATTAAAAACGTAAAGAAAAATCAAATACTGCGTTGTAAAAGACCGCACATTAGGCCATGACGTGCCACAGACATAACGTGGCGTGAGACACAAGCCTTGAGCCACCGCGCGCCATGGCGGCGAGCCTTTTACAGTGCAAAAACCCGAACAACCCAACTTGAAAAACTTGAAAGAAAACAACCCGAGGTAATCCGAGATATAATCGATACAAAATTAGGGCAACCTGAATCTATTGGGATTATACTGGGTTAAGCCCAAAATAACCCGATAAATATTTTAGCGAGTTCTCTAAAATAACCTGTATTTCTCTTTAATATGTATAAGTTACCAAAAACAACTTGGCAATAATGATCAATTGAACTCATAAAAGAACATTATTGGAAAGTTAGATGTAATATCTAAATATTTGATGAACTTTTATATCTTCTTATTAATTGATTGTATTTCAAGGAAGATTTTTTTATTTTTATGTTTTCAATATTGTTTTTTATTTTGTTTAAGCACAATCCGACCAGCCCAATCAAACTGACCAACCTGAACGGGTTGTTTAGCACTTTTGTTTGGGTTGTGTTGGGTTGAAAATTTTCAAATCATCAACACGGAGTTGAGTTGTTGAAATATCTTCGATACAAATCAACCTAACCCACCAACACCCCTATGTATAAGTATATAACACACTTAATTAAAATCATATCATTAACCTTTATTTCATAGAATCGATGATTGGAATATAGTATCTCAAGTTGCATCAATCAAGAGGATATGAGACAATGAATTGTTCTACTTCCAAACTTTATTTTCACATATTTAGGCCATCATTACCCCATCCCTCTATCTTTCAAAGATTTCAGCTCCACATCAGCGGCACATCATCTTTTCTCAATCCCTCACTCAATCCCTAAACACCCTTACCCCATTCCCTCAAACCCTTTTGCCACCTCATTTATTTTAATTCTTTTATTTATACATTTAATTATTTAACAAAATAAAAATATTTATATATTTTTTAATAAATAAAAATAAGATAAATAATAAAAATTAAAATTCATACCATTCATTAAAAATAAAAATTACAAAATACAAAACACTACCAATTATGAAATTTTTGAATTTGCTCTTTTCTCGCTAAAGTAACCCTCAAAGCGTTTCCCGTAAGGTGATCATGCGGGGTCATGAAAAACTCGAAGTCTTTCTCAAATCGGTTTGAGCGTTCGATTTCGAGTTCTTGTTCCAACCTATGTCGTTCGAGTTTTGAGCGTTCGATTTCGAGATCGAGTTTTTTCATTTTGTATTCCATTGTATCATCAATCTTGTCGTTGAACGTCGTCAACAACTGAGTAACACTTTCGTCCGTATTCGTCCCGGACGTATTACTCGTTGATGTTTTTTTTGCCTTGTTTCTCCCGATGGGTCGTTGAATTTGCTCGTCATCGTCATCATCGGAAGGTTGGGTACGTTTTGAACCCCGCGATGAAGTTGTCGTCATCGTTGGAACGGCTCCCCATTTTGGACATTTTTTTAGGACGTCCCAAGCTTGTTCGTGAGTGAAAGCAACTTTATGGCGTGCTAGATACCGTTCGTGTGCCGTTCGGGATATATCGGCCTCACTCATCCCGCTTGATCTATTATTGAGCAAGTTGTTGTAGATGCCGCCAAACCAATTAATTCTTTTATTGAGGCCGTTGAACTTGCTATTGAGTTGATGGGTTGATCTATAACCTGGTTCACGACCCAAGCGAGTAAAGAACACATGCCCGATTCGTGCCCAAAAACTTCCTACATTTATGTAAAATTAAGTATAAGAATAATAATAATAATAATAATAATAATAATAATAATAATAATAACAATAAAAATAATTACCACCGCTTTGTGCGTTACCGATAACGGGGTCCTCCGAAACGTCAACCCACGCCGACACTAACGCGAGTTCCTCGGCTTTACTCCATGTTTGTTTGGCGGCTTTCGTTGGTCTCGGATTTGATGGTTCCGGGTTAGATTGTTGTGTCGGGATAGATTGTGGTGTGTTCGGGGTAGAAGGTTGGGTTTTCGGAACAATGTCGTCGTCGAGATTGATTGCGGGTGAAGGAAGATTGTAGTTGGCCGGAGTAAAACCTTGTTCAATAAACCGGGACGTGTAAATTGGTAAGGAAATTGTTGGTGAAATTGTTGCGGATATTGTGGCGGATTTTGTTGCGACCATTGTGGCGGAATTTGTTGCGACCATTGCGGACGATAACCTTGTTGTGTAAACGCTTGGAAACCAAACTCTTGATCTTCTTGCGATTGTGGTGTATTCGGTCGGTTACGACGGGATGTAAGTGTTCTGTTTGGATTCATGATGAGAGAGGTGTGAAAAATAAGAGGTTGAGAGAATTTGAGAGAGTTTGAGAGGTATGAAAAATAAGAGGTTGAGAGAATTTGAGAGAGTTTGAGAGGTGTGAAAAATAAGAGGTTGATAGGATTTTAGAGAGTTTGAGAGGTGTGAGAAATAAGAGGTTGAGGGTTAAATATATAGTGGGATTAAATTGAGAAAAATTTTTATTTATTTTTGTTTAAAAAGAGCCGTTCAACGGCATTATTTTTAAAAATTAAATAATAAATTTTTTTAATAAACCTTCGGGATGAATCGGGATCCCATCCCGCCCCGCCATCCCCGCAAGGCCCGTAGCCCACCCCCGCTGAGCCCGAAGGCATCCCGAGCCCCATCTTTCGCCGGGTACGGATGGCCTTATTAGATTCTCCTTTCTTTATTTTTAAATATATGTGTTTCATAAGATTGAGAGTAATAAATAAAAAATCAAATTGCAATATCCCTGTAATAGGCCTTTTGAAGCTGGTGGAATTATTTGTTGGCATGCCATGCTAAACATGACATTCGAGATAAGTCTTATGTTATGGTAACCGAGCTTTATAGAACAGTGGTCCTTGATTTATAATTACTGGTTAACTAAGAACATATTTACGAAAAGAATGTTCTAATATAGACGCCTTTTAGAAAAAGAAAAATTTGATAAATAATATGCAAATGAGGTTTATTTAAAATCAAATTGATAACATACATTTAATTATGAGATATGGTCTTTACATATATACATGTATTTTTATTCATTGAAAACGACAAAACGATTTAATGTGGGTTTTAAATTTAAGACGAATCAATTTCCCAAATACTTTTACTAGAAAGAAATGTATGAAAAAGAGAAATAACGTTTTAACCAAGAATTGAACTTATTGGCATCAATGGTTTGATTGTAGTAATTTTAAAATATTTGGTTTTTGGTTTTTGGTTTGATTAAAAAAATTAAAGTACAATTTACTACAATCTTATTATGCTATTTTAAAAGTTAAAAATCTTTTCTTGTAAATCAAGTAAGAATAATGACATTACTCAATTGTTCGGTTAAACAACTCCCAAAATAAAATGAATCAATGATGTCAACTTTCAGTTTTTTTTTTTTTTTTTTATTTATTATTGAGATAACTAGAAGTAGGTCTTTCTCACCAAGGAATAAAATAATTAACATAATATATAAGGAAATTAATTATTTTAACCCAAGTTCAAAATTGAGTTATAAATATGCCCCATCTGCCATCTCTCTCCAACTTTATCAAAATACCCAAAAATTCCGAGAAACACCCCTTTATCGTGGACTTGGGGAAAAAAGTTCATTTTTAACATTGGAGTCCTTGATTGCGGACTCATGGAAAAAAAAACACCCCAAGTTCATTTTCATTTTCAGGGACCAAAGTTGTAAACTTGACATTTTTCAGGGTGCTTCGTGGACTCCAGAGGTTAAAAATAATTTTTTTTTGAGTCCTCGATCGAGGGATGTTTCACGGATTTTTTTGGGTATTTTGGTTAAATTGGAGGAAGATATGTTTGAGATAAAATAATTAATTTCCATAATATATAATAACAAAAAATTAATTTGCAAGCAGTTTTTCCCTTTTTCTATTTCTGCTAACATTATTAAATCTCAAAATGATCAAAGAGATAAACATACAATGACAGTACTAATTGGTTACAAAACTTTTTTTTTGAAATAAAAGGAACACTTTCATTAATGAGTCACATTACAAGGGGCTGAACGTGATCAGCCAAGAAAATAGGAATATTAGACTTAGTAACACGACTTGATAATCTTTGAGCATTCCTAGCAATGGTGTGAGCCGTATCGTTCGCATGTCTTCGGACAAATCTAACGAAGTAGTCAGTCGAGTGGGCAAGGAGGGATCTGCCCCGTTCGATGAGAGACCCGAACTCTGAGAGATTCTCCGACTCCGTATTGAGGGCGTCGACTACTATCTTCGCATCAGATTCAAAGATGACCTGTTGGTGACCCATATCCGTGACCCATTCGATCGCATGCAACAGAGCCACGGTCTCGCACTCCCTGATCGACGGGATGCCATCGTCGAGTGTGGAGTGGCAGGCTAAAACAGCCCCGTTGTGATCACGAAGGACCGCTCCGGATCCCCATTGATTGGATGAAGTGAACGTTGCCGCGTCGACATTACACTTTAGAAAATTTGTAGAGGGGGCATGCCACAGTTTACAATCAATGACAGGTGCGAGATCAAGGTGGCTCGAACCATTAACCGACAGCCATGCATCACAGGAGGTCTTGGCAAGGCGAGCCGCCCACCCCGGACTTTTAACCGCATCGTTTAACCAAGCATAATTTCTAAGTTTCCATATGCTCCAGCAAATCATGAGGATACTATCGCGGTTTGTATTGTTGCTGTCATTCAAACAGGCTGTAAGAAAGGAGGAGAAATCCTCCGAGTCGGTCGCAATCGCGTCTATGTAGTCCCAAAGTTTTGCCTCCTTCCAAACCCTCACGGAGACCGGGCAACCAATGAAAAGGTGCCAGTTGTTTTTCGGGTTGGACCCGCAGAGGGCACAAAAGAACGGGACATTTATTCCGCGTTTTTGAAGGTTGACCCGGTGAGGAAGGACATCTTTGCTAAGCCTCCAAGAGAAGCATCTAACATTGTGAGGGATCCTTGCCTTCCAAATACGGTTCCATAAGGATTTGTAGTGGAATTAGAGTGGTTTTGGGACAACTTCATCAAAAAACTATAGCCGCTTTTAACCGAATACATGCCGTTATGGTTAAAGTGCCAAATTCGACGGTCATTTCCACCGTGAGAGCATGGAATTTTGAGGATCTCGCAACTGTCTCGGGGAGAGAAAATTTGAGTTATCAAATCATGATCCCAACCGTTGGTGTTGCGTGAGAAAAGGTGACACACTCTAAGGTCATCACCGCCGGGTGGAGGGGAGTTATCCACTGTAACAACCCAAACTTTAGTAAGTTGAAGGTTTAGTGCTTAGAGCAATAAGAGTGAAAGTTAGCAAAGGGACCATATTCCTAAGTATTGTTTTCTCTTGTGGCATTTTAGAATAAAAGGGAATTTGGTGGCCAAGGTGTTAAATTGGAAACTTATGTGCTCTAGAGTGTGAAATTAGAGTTATAAATCAGATGAAGAACCCTCATTCTTCATTTTTGGTGGCGGCTAAGGATTTGAGAAGAAGGATTTTGGAGAAGACCAACTTTTGGGAATTTGGAGTGGGAGAGATTCATCAAAGGCTTTGGAAGATCATCTTCTAGGTATGATTCTCTTCATTTATCTTCTTCTTCTTGTGTGTAATGGGTTTTGGTCAAGAGTGTGTGTTGGAGTTGGAAATCCTTGGGTTCAATGTTTTTGGGATTGAATCCCTATGAGTTGTGATCATTTCAGTAAGGAACCCCATCTTGTTGCTTAGTAACCTCCATTTTCTATGGATTGAGCTTTTTGGGTTTTGAGGTTTAAATCCATGAATCAATAGGTGGATTTGATGGGTTTTATGTTGAGTAGAATGTTGGAAATTGATTCTTATGGTTTATTATATCTAATGTATCAATTTGAGAGGTTTAGAACCGATTTAGAGAAGTTTGGGGATTGAGAAACCTTTGGGCTTTGGGAAGAAAATCGTGCAGGGCAAACCAGGGATCCGCGCCGATCTCGGCGCCGATGGATCGGCGCCACCATCGGCGCCAGGCTCTGTCCCCTTTTCCCTTTTGTCCGTTTTCGTTGTTCGTTCGGGTCTAGGATCGAGGCAGCGATTGGGGGATTGTCTTGGGGTTATGTTAAGGATGTTTGGGAGTATGGTTAGATGGTTTAACACCATTCTTGTGGTGCCCAATTCAGGTGCTCGGTTCGAACAAGTGTGGGTTTCGGAGCGTGTGTCGAGGTGCTAACGCTAAGGTGAGTTCCCTTATGCATTATTTCTATCTTTTAAAATGAATTGCGAAGAATTGATATGACTGAAAATGAGTTTACTTGATCATCATGAATCTTATGTTTTCTCATGCATGAAAAGTGTTATTTTACAAGTGGAAGGAGGATATTCCTCGAGTAAGTTTTAAAGCATGTTTTAAATGTTTATGTTTGTGGTAGAGTCGGGTTACACAGTGGAGGACCCCCGAGTTGCCGTCCCTGGCTTTGTAAGGTGATGAGTTGCCATCCCTGGCTTTGTAAGGTGATGAGTTGCCGTCCCTGGCTTTGTAAGGTGATGAGTTGCCGTCCCTGGCTTTGTAAGGTGATGAGTTGCCGTGCCTGGCTTTGTAAGGTGTTATTGGTCCGTACCACTGTGTATACCCTTGTTTGAGCTCAAACTTGTTAAGTGTTATTTGCAAGGAAACGTGTCAAGTATTGTTTGCAAGGAAACTTGTTAAGTGTTATTTGCAAGGAAACGTGTCAAGTATTGTTTGCAAGGAAACTTGTTAAGTGTTATTTGCAAGGAAACGTGTCAAGTATTGTTTGCAAGGAAACTTGTTAAGTGTTATTTGCAAGGAAACGTGTCAAGTATTGTTTGCAAGGAAACGTATTTCGTAAAATGTTTTGTGGTTACGTTTTTAGGAGGGAATTCACTAGACCTTATGGTCTAACCCTCGCTTTCAAAACTTAAAAACCATTTTCAGGTATTAGTCGTGTATGAAGCTTCATATTATGAGGATGGAAGGTCGGGTCGTGGTAAAAGAGCGAGAGGTAGTGAAGACTTGCCGAGTATCGTCGGGCTTCTTGTAGTATCTCAGTTGTGAAGGTGGTTTCCGCTGCGAGCTTAGAGTAAATTTGATGTATTGTAGACTTTGGGACCATTTTCGGTTGTAATGTTTAATCGTTTATTTTATGAGATTTCGGGTCGTTACAAATGGTATCAGAGCCATAGTTTAAGGGATTTAGGTGACCGGATGGGCCTAAACTTAAACTGTGGAGTTGAGTGGGACACAACTGAGATATAGGAAGCCATTAGGAATGACCGTAAACATAGGATATCTTGACAATAGTAGTGAGAACCCTCATGTAAGGTAAATTCAAGTAGCATCTGGCCAATGCTATTATGGATTTACAGGTGCATGGGTGTAATCAATCGCTATTGTCGGGATGGGTGGTGAGAGTGGCAGTATGTAGAAGGTTCTAACCTTGTGCTTGATAGCAAAGAGTTGATGTGTCATGGGAGATCCCTTGTGATGTGGTGTTTGTAACTTCTAGAAGGAGTGTTGTCTAGAATGTTGATGAACTGTCTAGAGGTAAACTCTCTGGGATAGGAAGTGAGAAGTAGGTTGGCATCTTGAAAGCCTTCAATTCAAGATCGAGTGAGGGAATCTAGTCTTGGATTCCTTAGTCAAACGGTTTAGTGGCAAGATTAATGAATGAAGGAGATCAGTGTTGTTTTGAGGTATGCATAAGAGTAGGAAGTGAGATAACTGGTTAGTTTGGTAAACCATGTTGAGTGGTCGATCCGATGGGCTATGAAGTACTTGTACAACAAGTTGTAGCATAAGTAAGAAAGCGGTTGTTGGTCATAGTATGGTGTCAGTGAAAAGTTGAAGTGAGCGCAACGGTTGACTTAGTTAGAGTGAATAGCCTTCCTTTTGCATATTGAATTCAATGCATTTTTGTTGTTAAACGTATTATACGAGACTCTTTCATGTTAAAAAGCATGTACGTACATGATATGTTTTCTTGACTTGGGAAATGAGTTGACGCGTGCGAGCGTGTTTTCTTTAAAGTAATAGACAAACTCGTTTTCATTATACGATAAAGCTTTGAACTTAGTGATTTGCGAATTATTTCACGTTTTTCTTGTGGAGAGAATCTTCATTACGAAAATATTGAAAAATATTTTATCGCGAGGGTTGTTTTACAAACAAAATGAGTACTGACTCGTTATTTTCATGTAAGCGAGTGTTGGAGTTAACTGACCCACTTTGAGTAAGTGATTTCGTTCTGAATTCTCTAGCCGTATTGGAAAAGGTTTCGTTGGAGATGACCGTTGTGTCGGCATCGAGTTGGATGGACAAGGGTACGAAGTATCGTAAGAGTGCCTGTGAGCGATCCTTGCGATCATTGTGTTTTACTAATCGTCTTGAGTGGTGTTGGCTCATACATACTCAAGCTTGTTTTATGATTTTGTGTCTACTGTATTTCTAAAGGTGTACAAAATGTTTTCAATCGTTGTGTCATTATGCATGAAGGCTAGGAACTCGCTAGGTCGGGAAGGGTATTACGATTGAGGTTGAGGAAAGGCTTTGGGAGTGGAATTTTCAGTTGAATAAGATGTGGCCGAGTTATGACCTTAGTGTTCCCGTTAGGGGAAGTGGGTGAATACCGGGAGTCCCGGGCAGTGAATTTGGAATGTCGGTATGATAGTAGTTTGAGCTATTGCTTAGTTATGCGAGAATGGTTTTATTGCGGTAAGATTCGAAATGACCAAAGCGTGTCTGTTGGTGTGGTGGTAATAAGTAGTGTTACGTTACTTGATGTAATGTTATCGGCTTTGAGTCGGAGTACTAAGATGTTTGGTAATTAAAGTTCTACGCTAAGAAAGGCCTTGTGTTTCCTCAAGTGAGAGCGGTGGGGTATAAGTTGGTTATGATGAGTTGGACGAAGTGGATTCTGTTAGGAATCCTAGGTGGTCTAGAAGGAGTGGAATCTTCACATGTAGTCCATTGATATGGAGGTTTGCGACTGTTTATCATGTCTTAAGTTAGAGGCGTTGTCAGGAAACTGAATCGTGAGAATGAACCCGTTGCGGGCAAACGAAGGAGGTTGTCCGAGATTTGTGTAAATGATATGGCGTAGGAACACCTAGGGAGAGCAATCGGAGAACGGAAGATCACTAAAGTGAATGTGATGTCCATTGAGGTTTTGATGATCCTCTTATGTGTCAGATGTTTAGTATAACGGATTTAGATTGCGGAAAAAAAAAAAATTTGGCGAGAAACGAGAATTTGTTCGAGGAGTTAGGAGAGGTAGATCCCAACGGGGAATCCTTGTTTGAATGTTACAAAAGTGAAAGATCGTGGTTGCATAAGTGATTTCTTATAGGGTATGATGACCCATATAAGAACGAAATGTCGGGGTAATCGAAGCGGGTGCGCTTTGGATAGTTGACCTGGACACATGGTTCGTCTAGACCCAGGAAAGGCAAGGTCGGGAAACGTTTTGTTTCGTATGAGATTGTGTTATGGGTGGCATGAAGGAGGTAATATCTCCTGTGTAAGTAAAGGCATCATGTTAGCTTGTTGTGATGCGGTCGCATGGTGCTATGGTGGTGTGAGGAAGCGGTAGCACTTAGTACCGGTGGATTGTGTAAGCCTTAGGTATAATGAAGAATTGCCGTAATAATGGAGTGGTCAAAGGTAGTGAGTATGTTTGAGTTGAGTGGGAACTCGTGAGTTATAGTTCAACAAGTTGGGGAAGGACTAAGTAGCGAGATAGACTCGATTGTGTATTCGGGAGGATGCGAAGGCAAATTCGAATTGTGTGAATGATCATGAGAGATTTGGTCTGCAGTGTGATGTTAAGGGCCAAGAGTGCTCGGATGTGTAGTGACCGTAGTTGTCGAGCTAAGTGTGCCAGCTAGTGTTGTAGCAATGTGATGTTGGAGAGAGAGGAAACATCGAATAGAAGCCTTTTGGGGGTTTCAGATGAGGTGTTCGGTTTGTTAACCAGATTGTTGGAGCACGTGGGAGTAAGTTGACGTCGTGGTATGATTATGTTAGGAATAGAATGACGGAGTGGTGGTGGGTGGTTACCCGAAATAGAAACCAAGTGTTTCTAGTTGTAAGAGTCGCTAAGTAAGCATGTTTCTGGGATCATTGGAAGTCGGAAAAAGATGATGAGATGTTAGTCAAAATAGGGTGTAGTAGATGCGAAATCCTTAAGGAATGCGAGTTGTTTCTCATGTGTGAAAGGATTATTCGAGGAAGTAAAGGTTGGAGATCAAGAATGTGTAGTGACGTCGAACACTGGTGTCGTTTCAAGACGACTTGGTTGAATGCCCTAAGTTAGGATCTTGGTGCAACTGTTTGGTTAGGCGAGTAATAAGAAAGTGGTATCAGCATGTGGAAAGGTCGAGAGAGAGAAGGGCAAGTAATGTTTGGTGGGCTGTGCTCCACACCAACGTGGGGAGGTGAAGTTAGTATGTCGGATTAAGTGAGTAAATTTGGAAGTAATAAACTTGACAGCAATGCCAAAAGGTGCAGCGTTGTGTAGGTTGTCTTTCATAAGTGTGCGAACCATTGGGAAGAGTATTGAGGAAGGAAATTGTGCATGAGTTAAGTTAGTGACTCTGTGAGAAATGTTTAAACGAATTGGTCGTGCAGTGATTAATCTAGTGAGAATAGTATGGTGTGACCATGGTTACTCCTCTTGGTTGAGTGAGGGTAATCGAAGTTATATTCTGTGTCTAAACGCTTGTGGCAGGTAGGGATAAATCGATGTGCTTGCAGGATAAGTTGAATTCGGATAAGTGATCGCATCAAGTAGGAAGTATGGAGGTTCCTACTCGTAGTTACGTATAAGTCGGGAGTGGTGTTGTAGTCGACGGACTGTGGTCGAGGTGGTCCAGGAAAGGGAAATGTTTTCTGCTTAGACGATTGTTGGGTGGTGCACGATTCTGAGTGGTCATACGATGAAGGAACTCGAGGCTGTGAGTGGTCGGGATGGACAGGGTTGGTCTTGTGCCAATCTGTCAGGTGTGGGATTGTTTCTTAGTAATTGAATCTTATGTTATAGCGGGGGAATTCCGCCAAGTTCCTCCTCAAAGGAAGTATAGGTGCATGAGAAGCCTTAGTTAGTCTTTTGTGGTCAAGATCGATCGAGTAGGGACAGTAGCCTACGAGTTAGAGTACCGTAAGAACCGAAGGGAATGCATCCGATGTTCCAGGTTTCGATGTATGAGGTGGTTGGCTGGGTTAGAAATGGCTACACCTTGGGAGAGTGTCGGTTTAGTGCGGGCATATTACCCGCATCCTTTCCAATAAGGAATTCCGGGGACGGAATTCTTTTAAGGGGGGAGTGTTGTAACAACCCAAACTTTAGTAAGTTGAAGGTTTAGTGCTTAGAGCAATAAGAGTGAAAGTTAGCAAAGGGACCATATTCCTAAGTATTGTTTTCTCTTGTGGCATTTTAGAATAAAAGGGAATTTGGTGGCCAAGGTGTTAAATTGGAAACTTATGTGCTCTAGAGTGTGAAATTAGAGTTATAAATCAGATGAAGAACCCTCATTCTTCATTTTTGGTGGCGGCTAAGCATTTGAGAAGAAGGATTTTGGAGAAGACCAACTTTTGGGAATTTGGAGTGGGAGAGATTCATCAAAGGCTTTGGAAGATCATCTTCTAGGTATGATTCTCTTCATTTATCTTCTTCTTCTTGTGTGTAATGGGTTTTGGTCAAGAGTGTGTGTTGGAGTTGGAAATCCTTGGGTTCAATGTTTTTGGGATTGAATCCCTATGAGTTGTGATCATTTCAGTAAGGAACCCCATCTTGTTGCTTAGTAACCTCCATTTTCTATGGATTGAGCTTTTTGGGTTTTGAGGTTTAAATCCATGAATCAATAGGTGGATTTGATGGGTTTTATGTTGAGTAGAATGTTGGAAATTGATTCTTATGGTTTATTATATCTAATGTATCAATTTGAGAGGTTTAGAACCGATTTAGAGAAGTTTGGGGATTGAGAAACCTTTGGGCTTTGGGAAGAAAATCGTGCAGGGCAAACCAGGGATCCGCGCCGATCTCGGCGCCGATGGATCGGCGCCACCATCGGCGCCAGACTCTGTCCCCTTTTCCCTTTTGTCCGTTTTCGTTGTTCATTCGGGTCTAGGATCGAGGCAGCGATTGGGGGATTGTCTTGGGGTTATGTTAAGGATGTTTGGGAGTATGGTTAGATGGTTTAACACCATTCTTGTGGTGCCCAATTCAGGTGCTCGGTTCGAACAAGTGTGGGTTTCGGAGCGTGTGTCGAGGTGCTAACGCTAAGGTGAGTTCCCTTATGCATTATTTCTATCTTTTAAAATGAATTGCGAAGAATTGATATGACTGAAAATGAGTTTACTTGATCATCATGAATCTTATGTTTTCTCATGCATGAAAAGTGTTATTTAACAAGTGGAAGGAGGATATTCCTCGAGTAAGTTTTAAAGCATGTTTTAAATGTTTATGTTTGTGGTAGAGTCGGGTTACACAGTGGAGGACCCCCGAGTTGCCGTCCCTGGCTTTGTAAGGTGATGAGTTGCCATCCCTGGCTTTGTAAGGTGATGAGTTGCCGTCCCTGGCTTTGTAAGGTGATGAGTTGTCGTGCCTGGCTTTGTAAGGTGTTATTGGTCCGTACCACTGTGTATACCCTTGTTTGAGCTCAAACTTGTTAAGTGTTATTTGCAAGGAAACGTGTCAAGTATTGTTTGCAAGGAAACTTGTTAAGTGTTATTTGCAAGGAAACGTGTCAAGTATTGTTGGCAAGGAAACTTGTTAAGTGTTATTTGCAAGGAAACGTGTCAAGTATTGTTTGCAAGGAAACTTGTTAAGTGTTATTTGCAAGGAAACATGTCAAGTATTGTTTGCAAGGAAACGTATTTCGTAAAATGTTTTGTGGTTACGTTTTTAGGAGGGAATTCACTAGACCTTATGGTCTAACCCTCGCTTTCAAAACTTAAAAACCATTTTCAGGTATTAGTCGTGTATGAAGCTTCATATTATGAGGATGGAAGGTCGGGTCGTGGTAAAAGAGCGAGAGGTAGTGAAGACTTGCCGAGTATCGTCGGGCTTCTTGTAGTATATCAGTTGTGAAGGTGGTTTCCGCTGCGAGCTTAGAGTAAATTTGATGTATTGTAGACTTTGGGACCATTTTCGGTTGTAATGTTTAATCGTTTATTTTATGAGATTTCGGGTCGTTATCATGAGGATACTATCGCGGTTTGTATTGTTGTTGTCATTCAAACAGGCTGTAAGAAAGGAGGAGAAATCCTCCGAGTCGGTCGCAATCGCGTCTATGTAGTCCCAAAGTTTTGCCTCCTTCCAAACCCTCACGGAGACCGGGCAACCAATGAAAAGGTGCCAGTTGTTTTTCGGGTTGGACCCGCAGAGGGCACAAAAGAACGGGACATTTATTCCGCGTTTTTGAAGGTTGACCCGGTGAGGAAGGACATCTTTGCTAAGCCTCCAAGAGAAGCATCTAACATTGTGAGGGATCCTTGCCTTCCAAATACGGTTCCATAAGGATTTGTAGTGGAATTAGAGTGGTTTTGGGACAACTTCATCAAAAAATTATAGCCGCTTTTAACCGAATACATGCCGTTATGGTTAAAGTGCCAAATTCGACGGTCATTTCCACCGTGAGAGCACGGAATTTTGAGGATCTCGCAACTGTCTCGGGGAGAGAAAATTTGAGTTATCAAATCATGATCCCAACCGTTGGTGTTGCGTGAGAAAAGGTGACACACTCTAAGGTCATCACCGCCGGGTGGAGGGGAGTTATCCACCCAAAAATTTTGATCGTCCTGAAGCCATGGATCCCCCCAAACGGAGATAGACTCCCCGTTGCCGACCTTCCATCTATAATCTTTGTTTAACTCTTTATGAGCGCTCCAAATGCTTCTCCACACGAAGCTTGGATTGTGTCCCACCTTTGCATCGTAAAAGTCCCCCTTTGGGTAATACTTTGCCTTAAAGACCCGACTAACCAAGGTATTCGGTTGGGAGAGGAGTCTCCAACCTTTCTTTCCTAACAAGGCGAGGTTGAAAGACGAAAAATCACGGAAACCAAGCCCCCCCAAATTTTGAGGCATGCAAAGTTTTTCCCAAGTTAACCAATTAATCGCGCGGGATCCGTCCTTTTTAGAACTCCACCAAAAGGAGTTAAGTAAGCGTTGAATATCCTTTAAAAGAGAGTTTGGGAGCAAAAACACGCTCATGAAATAAACCGGGATGGCTTGGGCCGCCGCTTTGATAAGTGTGAGTCTTCCCGCATTCGAGATTGGCTTATGGCGCCATTTTGAAAGGCGTAGCCAAATTTTGTCTTTTATGTGGCGGAAAATAGCTTTCTTGTTTCGACCAATAACGGATGGGAGCCCCAAATATTTCCCGGTATTTAGAGGATTCGAAACCCCGAAAATATTGGAAATGATATCTTTGGAGGTAGGGTCAACGTTATTGCTAAACATAATACCCGACTTGTCCAAGTTGATCGCTAGACCCGCTCCTTTCTCAAAGTTATGAAGAATCGATTTGAGTACCGTACACTCCTCCAAGGACGCATGGCAAAAGAGGATGGCGTCATCCGCAAAGAGAAGGTGAGGAATGGCCGGGGCCCGTCTTGAAACTTGGCACCCATGAATGAGGTTTTGACAGTGCTTTGAATACACCGATAGACGTGTGCTAATTAAACCTCACCGCAAGTATACAATGAGATCTAATATCGTCTTTCAAGTAATAAAGTGGTAAGAGCCACGTATCGTCCCACAGAGACTGGAGTAAAAGTGTAATAAAAGTCTAATAAAAGAAATGATTTCCAAGGATCAATTCGAAGATAATATTTTTTGTGTTTGTTTGGAGTTATCACAGATTATATAACAATTAATAAAGGATAGCAAGGGTGTAAGATGTTGGGGTGAAGTCTAAACATAAATTCCAGCAGACCAATGCTGTAGCATTGCCACAACATTTGTCTCTTAACACTTAAGTTCACCATCTACTTTTCAGGATGCCCTCTCGGGTTTTCTGCAATTCATTACTGATCTAGCTTCCACTCAACCCATCTCTGGTGTTATGTGTCAGAACTATCAATAGCAAAAGGAGTCATTCCAAGTATATGGATAAACAAATCTCTTTGTTAAAATCACTCTCTCGAGCTGATTCCCATATCAGTTAAGTTGATGTGTTCTAAGTGGGTCATCTCTGACTCGCACTCTACACTATTACCATCAAAATAGATGATCAACTTATCGGGTAAAATCAACCAGAAAGAACAGAGGTGACAAATCTCTTTGTCAGTAGCTCTCTCAAACTTACTTTCTTTGTCATTCGGATTGACGTGCATATCAATGGTTCATCTCTGACACCATGGCACTTTAACACTTTCAAAGTGATCAACCGTCCTGAAGTAACTTGATCTTTTATAAAACTTAACATGAAATGGTGAACATCATTATTGAGAAACGATGCCCACTTTTCATTATGTTTAAAACCTCACCCTTTAATCTCACACCCAAGCTATTTAAACTTAGCTACTCATACTGAAATGTAAATGACAGGAAATGTAAATTACAGAAATGAAAGACATAAAGTAAAGACATAATTGTAAACGACTTAAATGTAAAATACAAGAATGTAAAAGATTATAAGTTATTGCAGCAATGCTGGACCAATGCTGCAGCAACTCATAAATCGTATGAAGATTAAGAACAAGATGAAGAACATAAACTAGAAATGCATAAATTAAAGATGATTTCTGGAAGTCAGCTGTAAGAACTGATCCATAAAAAGTGTCTCCTGAAAATGAAAACCAACCTCTCCTATTTATACTAAGAGGAGAGAAGGTAAGTAGCCTAACTTACACTATTCAATACTATTAATCAAGGTACACAAACTATTATAACCCATGCTTCCAAAGTTGATCTTTTTAGAGCTTACAAAAATAATCAGGCATTGAGTTCAGTCCTTCTAGAACATGGTTGGATCATGGTACCAAAAGTCAGCAACAAAAGTCTTCTAGAAGTCGATTCTTCATTCCATTCGTCCAGTCTTCAATGCTGTAACATTGGGCAGGGCTGCACTATAATAAACAAACATAATTAGCCTTCCTAAAGCAGTAATTGACAGGTAAATCATAATCTTAGCTCCATTAAACAAAGGGTGAAAATAAGTAAGAAAAAGGACACAAATGTTGGGATAAAATAAGAAAATCTAATTAAAATGATAAGAAAAAGATACAATATGCATTAAGAAAATAATGCATATCACATCCTCAAATTTAAAGTGTTGTTTGTCCCCAAACAACTAAAAGACCAAAAAAAAGAAATTGACTCAATTTTGAAATTTCTTGCAAGAATATGGCATTAAGTGCCCACATCATGTACATCATATCCCATGAACTAGATAGCCTTTCATAAATCCTTTATCATTCATTTTAACCCAAAGTGTGTGTGTGTTATAGGCTAGCACCAATCTTCCCTTTGTTAGACTCAAACACTCCCAACATTTAAAGTCAATAGGGCTTTTTTGGGTTTCTCTTTGGCATATCTTTTCTCACCAAGCCTTTTCTCTCAACAAAATTTTGAAAAATTTGGCACTTTGTGCTCTTTTCTTGTTGAATTTTTGTACCTTGCCCCTATGGGGCATTTTTGGTATCTTTGCATTATGCATATCAGGTTAGAGCTTTTGCTCTTTTGATTGATCTTTTCATGCTTTTAAGGTGTAACCTTCCCACCCTCAAATTTGTGTTTTACAATGTCCTCATTGTAATGTATAGGTGTATAAAGGCTACAAGTGGCTTTTTACATGTGAGAAGAAGGCCTAAATCATCCTCTAAATGTGTTTAGAATGTGTGAGTCAAATTCAGTCCCAAGAAGAGAGTGGCTAGTTCTAACAAGAACACACAACTTTAGGCAAACTCATGACTTCAAAGAATTACCAGGGCTATGAAATAAAAAAGCATAATATAACCAATGTGTTACCTCGCAAGAGAAAATAAACCTAAAAAAACATGATAACATTATCCCAAACTCAATAAAAGTAAAAAAATAAAAATGGAGGCTAAGGAAAATGATATGGACATACCCTACTCCTTAGGAGTAGGCTGTGAATCTGTGGATGCCCCTGCCAATGCTGCAGCATCCATGGCTTCCTTTTCTGCTGCAGTGGCTTCCAATGCTCCAGCATCCATCTGCAGCTTTCTTTCGACCAATAACCTGTTTCTTTCAGCCCTCAACTCTTCATTCTCTCTAGCAAGCCTCCTGTTCTCAGTCTTCACCCTGCTCATTCTGGCCAAAACCTTCTTTATCTTTCCTCCATTCATTGCCTCAGCTCCTGTCCTCACTGCTTTCAAATCAGCTTTCAACTCCTTCTTCAAGTCCTCAAACTTTTTCTCAACCGCACTCTCCTGCTTCATTAAGGTGTCGATGATATTGCCGTTTTGAGATAGAATATCCTGCATCATAACTACAATATCTTCTTTGCTTGACTTCCCCTGCCTCAATCAGATCACACTCTTCATATCCAACGCCCATTTATCCTCACCCTCGGTTTGAATGACATCTTCCTCATATTGAGGAATACCAGCAGCAGTCAGAAACTTTGAAAGCAAACCAGGGTAAAAGAATTTGCCTTGGTTTCTTTTTCCACAATACTTAATCCCATTAAAAATTATGTCACCCACATTGATGCTTTTCCCACTCATGATACAATATAAAAGGACCATTCGTTCACAGTTTACTGAACTATCGTGAGTGGTTGGCCATAATGAACTTCAGATGAAATTCATCCAGACATTTGCATCAGGCAAAAGATTGACAACCTTAAAAGTCCAGAGTTTATAATTTGCGTGTGATTCCCATGTAGTACCCGGTTTGCCTACCACCTTAATCATGTCATCTAACTGCTTTTGTGTAGCAGTCCTAACAAGGGTATCATATTCTGTGGATGATGGTGTAGTGAGGCCCAAAAATGTATTTATGGCCTCAACATTAATCTGAATGGCCACACCTCTCACAGTGATCATTGGTGGTGTGCAATATTGAAATTCAGCATAAAACTCCCGAATAAGAGTCAAGTTATAGGATTCCTTTACCTCACCTAGCTTGGCCCATCCTCGGTTGTCAACGATGCTTCTGATGAACTCAAAATCTTCCAAACTAGCTTTGTCAAACCCTTTGTCGATCAGCCCTGTTTTCTTACTCTGTGCCTCAAACAGATCCTTTGCTTTCTTCCTACTGAAACCATCCAGTGCTTTTCTAGGCCGAGGAATGATGTGCGGCTGTGAAGTTCCAGCATCAGAATGCCTTTTGGATGCTTCAGCATCACCCTTCTTTTTCTTTGGTTTCTTTGGAGTAACAGTCTTCTTCTTCGTTTGTTTTCCCTTTTTCTTAGGTTGCTCAGTACCTGCAGGGTTAGTTTCTTGCACATTTTCAGAGGCCTTTCTTTTTCGTTGAGTGGGATCATCTCTTCCACCAGAGTGGTCAGAAATTTCCATGTTTTGGTCCTCAACTCCAGGTTCTTGATGCTGTGAGGATGCTACAGCATCAGTGTGCATTCCAACACTTGCACTCGTCCTATTTAAACTTTCAGCCACATTCTCCATAATAGCGAGTTCTTCCAAACTTTGATCATCCAAAACTGTGTTTGGTTGATCAAGTGGAGTCCTCTGTGAGTCATCAAAAGGCCAAGTTAGACATAAAATAGGGGGTGGTTGTGTGAAACTTTGTGTGCAAGTGAAAATAAACCCACTATCCTCTTCAGTAGTGAAATAATCTTCAAGTTTAATCGAAAAATCAGAAGATACCTCATCTGTGGTTTTGTTCAAATCAGGAATAGTGGTGTGTGCCTCAGTGTGGCTTTGGGTAGGAGTTACTTGAGCATCTACAACACCTTTTTTCGAAGAGCTTCCCTTTACCATTGATTTGGTAAATTTCGGTGTTGGTACCAAAGTTTCGAGAATAGGGATAGAAGAAACTAGGGTTTCTGCTTGGGTTTCCATCTCTACAGTGGTGGCTTGGACTAATTCCATCAAAGGGGATTTTGGTGGGTTTGGGGTTTCGATATTAGGGTTTTCAGGTGCAGTGGGGATGGAGATTTTGGGTTGAGATTCGCCCATAGAAGACGAAGAGGCACCCACGGTGGTGTTTGGTGGTGCCTACGATGGTGAGGGTTCGACCTCAGGGTCGATCCTTTCGGTTTCTCCAGTGGGGTTTGCTTCGGTTTGCCTCGCCTCCCTTCGTCGAGTGCTTCTTCGCACCACATCATATCGAACAGCAGGAACCTTCACCCTAGCCATGGTGATTGATTTGTGCAGAATTTCAAAGAGGTTTGAAAAACAGAGGGAAAAGATATGAGGTTGAAGAAGACGATTTTTAGGAGAGAGAAAGAAACAAAGGTGGGTTTTGGAAAAAAATGAGAAGTTAAAAGGTTGCTTTATGGTGATGAAAAAAGAAAACTACTCTTTTGTTTTTATCCTCTTAAGTGTACGACTTTGGTTGGAAAAGGAAAGAAAATCACAAGTGTATTTGGGCACCTGGTACAAGCATGGGTAAAATATATATTTTTTTCTTTAAAAGCCATACCTCTTGTATTAGTGCCATTACTTTGCTGAAAAGTGGAGAGGTCTAAAATAGGGTCTGGAGTTTTTGGTGGGTAAAGGTACCACCAGGGGTGTCTTGTGTTGAAAAAGGTCTCACAAACTCTTACTATTCAATATACTCTCTTTAGAAAAGCTAGCAAGTTATCAAAAAAAGGGATGGGTCTTTGTTTAGCATGCTTCTGAAATCAGTACCCTCCATATTTAGACACCTTTCCAACAAAAGTAACAGGGCCCACTTTCAGATTTTCAAAAATTTTTCTTTCTCAAAGCCAGGGGCTGGATGCTGAAATGATGCTACAACATCCAATGCTTGTCCTTTTGACCTAAAGAGATAACTTCCTACAAAGCAGTAAATTTAAGCTAGAAAATTAGAACTAAAGAATATTTACAAACATGCATGGACTAGAAAGAGTCCATGGCTTTTTATAAAGTTTTTTTTATCATAGTGTTTCCAGCACCACAGAGCAATGCTCTGGGAATGCTACAACATTGTGATATGCTTTCACTCTCTGGCCATTCACTTTGAAAATTCTATTATCCTTAGGGTTTATAAAGTCAATAGCCCCATAGGGATAGACTTTGTGGATGGTAAAAGGACCAGACCATCTACTCTTGAGTTTTCCTGGAAACAGTTTCAATCTTGAATTGAACAAAAGGACCTGTTGTCCTTCTTTGAATTCTCTGGGTTGGGTTCTTTTGTCATGCCATTTTTTTGTCTTCTCTTTATAGAGTTTGGCATTCTACTAGGACATGTTCCTATGCTCTTCCATTTCACAGAGTTGTAACTTTCTTTTGTTTCCAGCCTCATCTAAAGACATATTTAGCTCTTTTATAGCCCAATATGCTTTATACTCAAGTTCCAAAGGCAAGTGACAGTCTTTTCCAAAGACTAGCTTATATGGGGACATACCAATTGATGTTTTGAAAGCAGTTCTGTATGCCCATAAAGCATCATCCAGTTTAAAAGCCCAGTCTTTCCTGGTTGGTTTTACCACTTTTTCTAAAATGCTTTTGATTTCCTATTAGAGAGCTCAGCCAGTCCATTAGTCTGTGGATGGTATGCAGTAGCTATTCTGTGCCTAACATTGTACTTTTCAAGAACTCCTTGCAACAATTTATTTACAAAATGGGTACCCTCATCACTAATGAGTGCCCTGGGGGTACCAAATATTGTAAAAATATGTTTTTGAAGAAATTTAATTACAGTTTTTGCATCATTGTTAGCACAAGCTATTGCCTCCACCCACTTTGAGACATAATCAACAGCCACTAGAATGTATTTGAAATTGTTGGATGGTGGGAAAGGTCCCATAAAATCAATTCCCCACACATCAAACAATTCTACTTCCAAGATTCCATTTAAAGGCATTTCATTTCTTTGAGAAATGGAACCAGTTCTTTGACATTCATTGCATCTTTAGGAAAAATTGTAGGAATCTTGGAAGAGAGTTGGCCAATAGAAACCAGATTGCAAAATTTTGGCTACTGTCCTTTGACCTCCAAAGTGACCTCCATATGCTGAGGTGTGGCAATGGTGTATGATTTCTGCCACATCACTCTCTGGGACACACCTTCTCAAAATTTGATCTGTACCAAGTTTAAACAAAAAGGGATCATCCCAGAGATAGTATTTAGCATCATGGAAAAAAAAATTTAGCATATGACCAGTATAATCAAGAGGTTTGATGCCACACGCTAAATAATTAGCAATGTCAGCAAACCAAGGGATTCTAGAGGAATGCTGTAGCATCAAGATTTTCTCATCCGGGAAGGTTTCAATGATATCTCCTTCCTCTTTCTTTTCCCCTAGGTTTTCTAACCTAGACAAATGATTTGCCACTTGGTTGTTTACCCCTTTTCTGTCCACAATCTCTAGGTCAAACTCTTGCAACAACAAAACCCATCTAATTAACCTAGGTTTGGCATCCTTTTTAGAGATTAAGTATTGTTAGCTCCAACTTCTGTAGTTATAGAAGTATTGAAAAATAGGCTAAGTATAGAAACCATCGATAGAGCCTCTACCAAGACACCGAGCAAGTATTCGACAGAAGACGCTTTCAGAAGACAAGGCCACAAAGCCTCTGCCAAACTTGACAGAGCCTCTGTGGTATGAAGACTTAGAAGATTATCTAAAGATCAAGACAAAGACATTCGTGCCTCTCACGTGCCTCTACTGTACGAAGATCTTGAAGATCATTCGTACAAGGCGTGCCCTGCACATTCCACGTGTCATCCTCTGATGGGTTACAGCCTTTGCAGATTGCGGCGCTCTACATTAACGTTATACCTGTAGCAGTCCCACGATCGTGTCTTTGTACCCTTAGTCCTTATTGTCTAAAGCTTGTCCCCTGATGAACAGTATAAATAGAAGGCTCATGTTGAGCTCTTCTATTAACTTTGCATGACACACACACCCTTAGAGCAGAATTCTATTTAACCTTCGATGTTCTTGGTGTTCTTATTTGAATCAATACAAAGTGAATCATTGAGTTAATCTCCTGTTTATTTATACTTTGTTTAGTTGATTCTGTGTGTTTATCTACCAAGTAATACCTCTTCAGTTCGCTAAAACGCTTCCGCACTCTAATCTGTTTGAACTAATAGGTATTTATATCATTGTTGAGTAAAATCGGGATCAACAATTGGTATCAGAGCCATCCTTGATTTTCTATATCAAGAGATCCTCTCCAACAATGATTTTTGGTAGAAACTTAGACTGATTTTAACCTGTTCTTCATTTATTTCAAACAACCTCTATTTTTCTACTATTCTCGACCAGTTCGACTTTGGTAAACTTACAGAACCTGTTTCTTCGGTTAAAACTCCATTTTAGTGCATTGTTCAAGGTTTTTAAGCTTACAAACACTTTTCAAAGCATCCACTCCATCATCTGAAAGTTTGCTGTTCATACTCTGTTTTCTGGTATTTTTCAAACCTCTTTCAAAATGGCGAACACGAACAACTTCTTCACCGCTGGTTCTTTAACCAAGCCACCCACTCTGCTGAGAGACGAGTACCCTCAATGGAAGATACGAATGATTCACTTCTTCGAGGGTACTGACAAAGAACTCGTTCACTATATTCACAACCCCCATTTCGTTCCAATGATCATAGTACCTCGTGTACCTGCCACATATTAGGGGTGCTCACGGGTTGGGTTGATCGGGTTGAAGGCATTTCGACACATCAACCCAATGTTGGCGGTTTGAAAAAATTTCAACCCAAACAAAGGTACAACCCAACCCAACCCTTTCGGGTTGATCGGGTTGGTCGGGTTGTGTTTAAACAAGGTAAAATCAAAATTAGAAACATAAAAATAAAGAAAACATGTCTTTAAAAAACAACCGATTATTCATACTACATATAAAAATGTTAAACCAAATATAATCAAATAACTTGACGTCTCCAATTTTCATATTTTTTAAATCTTAAACACATCGCCTTCAACTGTTTTTATCAATTTGCATATATATGTTAACATTTACTATATATATATATATATATATGTGTGTGTGTATGTGTGTGTGTGAAGGAGTTATATAGAGATGGATAAGAGGTTGAATATATATATATATATAGGATACGTAAAGGTTTAACCGTCTAATGTACATATTAATAGAGACTTAACAATCATATTAGATTCAAAAAATAAAAGTATATCGGGTTCATCGGGTTGGGTTGGGTTCAAATTCTCATAACCCGATATCAACCCAATACATACGGTTTGAAGATTTTACAACTCGATTGGACATCGGGTTGCTTCGGGTTGGGTTATTTCATGTCGGGTTGGGTTGGGTTGGTCGGGTTTTTGAGCACCCCTACCACAGATGATACACCAGAGATTCCTGAGCACGAGAAACCAAAGACCAAGGATAAGTGGTCCGAACCAGACTGGGCAAAATACGAAGTTGCTCAGAAGACCAAGAGACTTCTGATAATGGCCATCCCCAATGACCTCTTCCAATCCCTAGATGCGTGTGAATCTGCATACGATCTATGGAAGGAACTGGAGAAACAATTGGAGGGAGGAGCCAAGACTCAGAAGAACCGCAGAGCCCAATGCATCAACGAATACTACGCATTCAAAGCTCTGCCGACAGAGTCTCTGCAGTCTACATATGACAGGTTTAACTCTCTGATAAACAAGTGCAAGAAGTTTGGAATCCACAGAACTTCTGAGGAGAACAATGTCATGTTCCTAAAGAGCCTAAATGAAGAATGGCTTCAGCTATCTATGTCTCTGTAAACTAATCAGGACTTAGACACCTGGAGCTTGTCAGATCTTTATGGAACATTGGCAGCCCAAGAACCTCAGATTGCACAAGCAAAAGCTCAAACCGGTGGGCCTCTGGCACTTGTTGGTAAGGCTACAGAAGCTAAAGAAAAGCCAAAGAAGGAGAAAGTTGTGGAGGTAAAGAAAGAGAAGAAGAAGAAGGTATTGGTCATTGATAGTGAAGAAGAGGAGTTGGTGGAAGAAGAGGAGTTAACAATGGCCTCAATAGCTAAATCGTTAGCTCTTTTGACAAGGGAATTCGGCAGAGGGTACCAGAAGAAGTCGGGTTATGAACGCAATGGGAGAGATGATCGTGGTGATTCAAGGAATCAGGGAAGAGAAGGATCGAATGACAAGAGTGACAGAGGTGGTGACCAACAGTGGTCAAACGACAGAGCTGGGAATGCACCCCAGAATCAGGGCTGTTTCAACTGTGGCAAACCAGGCCACTATGCTGCAGACTGCAGGAGCAAACCAAACCTCCCTCAGAGGGATTCTGCTTTCTACAAAAAGAAAGCAGAATACTATGCTCAGAATTCGCTCATGGTGGAGCAGGAAAACTGGCAATCAGACGAGTCCTCTGACGAAGGTGAAAAGAAGAATGCCCTGTTCTGCGGGATGGCAGAGGTCAGCTCCTCCGACTCTGATAGTGAGGTATCCACTTCTAACTCTTACTCTAAGCAAGCAGAAGCTGATTTTCTTAAACTGGCCATTGAATACACTGAACTTAAAAAGACATGCGATAGTGTTCAGAAGAAGCTTACCTTCTTTGAGAGAGAAGCTAGACTTCTCACTCAAGAAAAGGATAAAATATTTCAAGAAAAGGAAGAGATTGAAACTAATTGGAACAAACATCTAAATCCTTTGAAAGAAAAGATTTCTGAACTAAACTCTGCCTTAAAAGCTAAATCTAAAGAACTTAAGGACGTTGAGAGCGACATAATGAATATCTGTAACGTCCCAAAAATTACAATAAATTTGAACTTTTTAAAATACCATTTTATTAAAACTAAACCATAAGTAATTAAATCCAATTAAACGTTTATCAAAACCTCGTTAAGTTAAATCACCAATTATAAATAACACAGCGGAAATTGTAATAAATCTAAACTTGATGTCTCAAAATAAATAATAATAAAAGTCTTCTCAACGCGCCAGTGTGTACCGTCACGCCTTACTGCCACTCGCACCTGAAATCATTATTTATAGGGAAGGGGTAAGCACGAAGCTTAGTGAATTCTATCACCTACGCAGGTAGCAATCATATATATATCGCCCCTAACCGCACATAGGCAACCAACACAATATTCACGTAGTTCACAACACAACAACTTTAAACATATACTCAAATACCTCGGTCCCACCGAGCCCTCGGTCCCACCGAGGTTACACAACCGTTATTCATACTACCTCGGTCCCACCGAGCCCTCAGTCCCACCGAGGTGTATACAAAACACAATCATTCCAGGCATTACATCAATTTACTACTACCCATCACAACACAACTAGTTCACATAATCATCCAATAATACACACAACTAACGCAACATATACATAACTCCTAGTCTACGCAGTGAGAGAACTCACCTTAAAGCAACGCAGGTATCCGCAACAACAAAACGAGCCGGCCAACTTCACTCACCTTTTTCCACCTAATTAAGTGTTAACAAATGTCAAAGTGAAGTCCCAACCCAAAACCACAACTACTAATTTACAAGTGAGAAATTCCAGCTTTTACACTAAAAACACAGGTCTGTTCGGGACCTGTTTAACCCCCTTTAAGCTTATAAATCCCGAAATATTATTCCATAACCAGAAAGTTCCATGTCTTAGGGTTCCAGGGACATATCGCACGCGTTCTAACGATGTTCCTATCGTCCTACATGAATTTTACAAAACCGACTCGCAGAGCAGTGAAAAACAGGACCTGTCAGTACAAAACGATGATTTGACCCTAGCTAGAGGCCGAACTGAATTTTCCGCAAAACATACAAAACTTACTAGACTCAAAATGGGAGATTTTGGCACTGGTTTCACCCCGATCCGATATTCCTAGAAAGAGATACGGGTTTTACAAAACAGGGGCAGAAAAGGCAATTTCCACATGAAATGATAACTATAGCCTACACTTTCATTAAGCCATGACTTAACACAATCAGACCCGAACTCAACTGTGACTTATGGGTTAAAGCTACTAGAGCTGTGCAACCGTGCACCACCCACTGCCACCTCCGGCAGTGGTGGTCGTTGGCGGCGGCGGCGATTACGGGTTAACATTTTCCGGCGAAACCACTCGAAACCACTTACCCCGCCCCACACACACCTACACACAAACGAACACACACACACCCACACACGCATACCCGCTGCTGTCCACGCGGCGGCGCACGGCGGCGGCCACACCGCCGGCAGCCATGGCTGCGGTGGTGGTGGTGGTGGTTCATGGCGTTTCGACAACAAGACCAACAACGAAAAGAAAGAAAACGGGACTACCTCGACGCGACTTCTTCTCCCCCTTTTTCAGGCAGAAACGGCGACGACGGCAGCGGCGGTCTCTCTCCCGGCTGCTCCCTCTTTCTCTCTCACGGCGTCGCCCTCTCTCTCTCTCGACAACCTCTCTCTCTCTCTCTCGGCGGTGGCAACACAATGGGGAAGGGAAGGGTGTCCTAGGGTTTTGGGGGATTGCTTAAGTGAAAAAAAAACGAAGGGGAAGGGAAGGGGGTCGGTCTCTTGGCCGATCCCATGCAAAAGTTTGGCCCACTTGCCACTTTTGGCCCCTCAACTAAACTCTTCTCGCAAACCAACAAAATAGTTGACATATTTAACAGTTAGGTCCAAATCGTCTAATCCCGTTAACGGAAACCACATTAAATAATAGCTTAAAAAAAGATTAATAATAAGAAAATACATACCGGGATACGGGCTTTACAATATCCTTGCTCTTAAACACTATTTTCAAAAGGAAAGAGAAGTCCTCTGTCAAGACCTACTCAGAAGAGATCTTTTAATTAAGAAATATCAAGATGCACAGAAGGTGTACGAGAAAATCAATACACAAATAGGGAGACGGGGAATTGGCTTCTGTGATATAGATCCATACACTGGAACCAAAAGAGACAAGTCTCTGTCCTCTCTATTTCATATTGGAAGTACAAGAAAACCTGGATTTCCAAACCTACTCTCTGTTAGTAAAAGGCGAAAAGTCTCTGGAGAACCTGACGAGAGGAAACCTCTGAAGATGATAAATGTGTGGTATTAAAACACAGATTTATCACCTTCAACCTCTGTCAAAAGAGAATCCAAACCTAAGAAATATCTGAAAACACAAGATCAGGTAGGGATCTTCAAGTTTGGTGACCCCGAGACTCAAACAAAGGTTGCTTTTGTCTGTGTGATAGACTCTGAAAAGAAGCTATCGGCAGAGGCACCTGAATACATGCCTGCCTCTTCAGAAGAAAAACTTAAAAATATTTCTGAAAAAGAGTTAATGGAAATCGGGAAAAACAACTTTTATGAAAACCTCTGTACATCCTCTGTCGAACAAAAACTCTCTGAGGAAAGCTTGATAGATACTTCTGCTGATTTGGAAGATAGTCCCAAAGAAAAGGAAGAAAGTGATTATGGCACATGCTCTGAAAGTCCAGCCTCTGTCGACAGAGATCTAAGTGACTCGACCTCTGTATATGAGGACGACTCATCCTCTGACGAATCTGAGACTGACTCAAATGAGTCAGAGATAGTACCTTGTGATTCAAAGGATTTTAAGATACCCTCTAGAGTTCTTAACAGAACTATTCCTCCCAAGGAGAAAATCACAAGTGTTCTTATCTGTCCAGACTTTTTGGACATGTGTATACAAGCCAAAACCTCTCTTGAGCTTGAGAAAATCAAACAACAAAAGGAAATGTCTTCTCAAAATCCAACAAGTTCAAAGACTTCAAAACCCTTAAGGCCTATTAAAGAACAATTAACATGGCAACAGAAGGGTAAGTGGGTTGAAAATAACAAATCTTTTGCTTCTGTGACAGTGAAACCTGAAGAAGTTCACCACAGAGGAAGGGGACCACAGAAGGCTACTCTCCACAGAGATTTTTCAAACAAACAATCTAGTCTACATAGGTCTTCTTGTAATAGGAAGTCAAATGCTAGATTAGACTGTAATAAAGCCTCTGTACCCTGTTTCAGTGTTTTTAATGAAAAGTTCAACCAAATTTCTTCGCACATTCATTACTGTCATTGTTTTGAGCTTATGCATCAATTGAATAAACACTTCTCTAGTCCACACTGTTTCCTCTCTAGACCCAAAAAGAATGCAAAATTCAAGGGTAATAAGAAACAACCTGGTTCTTCATCAGAAGCTAAAACCAAACCCAAAGATGCTAAGGCAACTTTGAAGACCCCTAACAAACCGGGAACCATTTGGTTATGGGTACCTAAAAATCTCTGATTGCGTTACAGAGGAAGTATGTGCCGATCTGGTATCTAGACTCCGGATACTCGCGGCACATGACTGGCGACAGAGGTCTACTATCCACTTACAAAGAAAAACTCGATGGTGGATCTGTAACCTTTGGCGACAACAAAAAGGGGTACATAAAAGGCTATGGAGTCATCAAGAAGGAGAATATAATCGTATGCAAAGTTGCATATGTGGATGGCCTTAAACACAACCTACTCAGTGTTAGCCAACTTTGCGATACGGGTTTTGACGTCATGTTCAAAAGAACATTCTGCTCTCTACAAGGTGAAGATACAGGAGTCGAACTTCTGCGAGCTGAACGTAAGGGAGATCTGTACCTTATGAACTTTAGTGCCAAGAACAAGGAGGACAAGCTCTGTCTTGTTGCTTCTAAGAATGAAGAAGCTTGGTTATGGAACAACAGGTTCTGCCACTTAAACTTTCACACTTTAGATAAGCTTGTTAAACTTGATCTTGTTAAAGGTTTGCCAAATGTCAAATTTAGTAAAGATCATTTGTGCTCTGCTTGCGAAATGGGTAAGCTCAAAAGTGCTTCCCATAAAGGCAAGATTGATGTGTCTTGCCCTAGGCCTCTGTACATGCTTCATGTTGACCTCTGCGGTCCAATCGCTACACAGAGCCTAGGTGGCAAAAAGTATATACTTGTGTTGATTGATGAATATTCGAGATTTACATGGGTGGAATTTGTCAGAAAAAATTAGATGTTCCAAACATTCTGATAAACCTAATGAAAAGAATCCAAGTTCTATATGAGTGCAGGATTCAAAAGTTAAGAAGCGACAATGACACAAAATTTAAAAACTCTGTCATTGAAGCTTACCTTACAGAAGAAGGCATATCACAGAACTTCTCTGCTGCACGCACCCCACAACAGAATAGCTTGGTTGAACGAAAGAACCGCACGCTTGTGGAGGCTGCAAGAACTATGCTGACAGCATCAGGATTACCAATTTCTTTCTGGGCAGAAGCAGTATCAACCGCTTGCTACACCCAAAATCGATCAACCATAGTGAAGAGGCACATCAAGACACCCTATCACTTGATCAACAAAAGGCGACCAAACATGAAGTTCTTCCATGTATTTGGATGCAAGTGCTTTGTCCTAAACGACAGAGAAGCTAGAGGGAAGTTTGATGTGAAAGCAGACGAAGGCAAGTTCATTGGGTACTCTGCCACCTCAAAGGCTTACAGAGTTTATCTTCTGCGGTCTAAAACCATTGTGGAAAGTATCAATGTCTCTTTTGACGATTCCTTTCAGAAGACTTCTGAACAAATCAGTTCAGAACTCGATCTCAAAAAGGAATCCTCTGGCATCTCCCCCACAAGAGAAGCAGAACTAAATCTGCTATTTGAAGAGATGTTCCACGATGATAATGATCCCTCTGCCGGAACCGTCAGAGCCTATGGAGAAACATCTTCTGCAAACCAGACTGAGTCAGGTATTTCTCTAACTGGTCCATTAAATACTTCATCCTCTTCAGTAAATCGTGCAGATGCAAGCGCTGAGGGGGAGCAGACAGAAGATGATACAATCAAGGATTCTACAACAGAGGCACCTGAAATACCAACTCCAGCGACTACAGATGAAGCAATACCAGAGGAAAACGAGGATTCAGTCTCTACTTCCTCTGAGGAACAAATTCCAACTCTAATCCCTATAGTCCCACAGGCTGAAACACCAAGCTCTAGCACAGAAGTACCATCCACTACAGAGGTTGGACCAGAACCACAGTGTGCAACCACAGAGGTTCAACTAGATGATGACAATGACCATCTTCCAAGAACGACTAAGTGGACGAAGAGCCATCCTCCAAGCCTAATAATTGGTGACCCTTCTGAAAAGTGGACGAAGAGCCACTGCTAACTTTTGTTTCTTTACAAATTTTATCAGTGTGATCGAGCCAAAACGTGTCTCTGAAGCCCTAGATGATCCAAACTGGGTAGATGCAATGCAAGAAGAGCTTCTACAGTTTGAGAGAAACAAGTTATGGACCCTAGTTCCTCTGCCAAAAGGGAAACAAGCAATAGGGACTAAATGGGTTTTCAGAAACAAAAAGGACGAGGATGGGATGGTCATTAGAAATAAAGCGATATTGATGGCCAAGGGATATTGCCAAGCAGAAGGCATTGATTACGATGAGACTTTTGCCCCTGTCGCACGGCTCGAAGCAATAAGAATCTTCTTAGCCTTCGCAGCCCACAGAGCTTTCAAAGTTTTCCAAATGGATGTAAAATCTGCCTTTCTGAATGGTCAAATCCAAGAAGAAGTCTACGTCCAGCAGCCACCAGGGTTTGAAAGTGCCAAGTACCCAAACTACGTCTATTATCTTGACAAAGCACTGTATGGACTGAAACAGGCTCCAAGAGCATGGTACGAACGACTTTCAACATTTCTTCTCGATAATGATTTCGACAGAGGTACAACCGATACCACTTTGTTTTACAAAAGAAAAGGTGATGAGATTCTGCTTGTCCAGATCTATGTGGACGACATTATCTTTGGTTCTACAAATGCACAAGAATGCACTAATTTTGAAAAACTCATGCAGAGTGAGTTTGAAATGAGTATGATGGGAGAATTAAACTTCTTCCTAGGACTCCAAGTCAAACAATCATCAGAGGGAATTTTCATAAATCAAGCCAAATATGTCTCTGACATTCTTTCAAAATTCAGGCTCTCTGATGCCTCTGTAATGAAGACTCCCATGTCCACTGGAAATAAGTTACACTCAGATCCAGGTGGTAAATCTGTAGAGTGCAAGCTCTACAGAGGCATGATTGGGTTCCTTTTATACTTAACAGCAAGTAGACCTGATATAATGTATGCCACATGCGTCTGTGCAAGATATCAAGCTGACCCAAAGGAATCCCACCTTCTTGCTGTAAAGAGGATCTTCAGATACCTTAAGGGAACCAAAAATCTTGGGCTCTGGTATCCGAAGAACTCTAGCTTTGATCTTAAGGCCTTCACAGATTCAGATTATGGAGGATGCAAACTTGACCGAAAAACTACCTCGGGGAGTTGTCAATTCCTGGGTGGGAAACTAGTCAGCTGGACTTCAAAGAAGCAGAATTGTGTGTCGACATCTACGGCAGAAGCTGAATATGTTGCTGCTGCTAGCTGTTGCTCCCAAGTTTTGTGGATGCGAACTCAGCTAATGGACTACGGTTACAACATATACAAGATACCCATCCTCTGTGATTCAAAGAGTGCCATAGCGATCTCTGCAAATCCTGTACATCACTCCAAAACAAAGCATATCGATATTCGTTTAATACTTTCTGAAGCATCATGTTGAACTAGGCACAATAGAGATGTACTTTGTGTCAACAGAATTTCAGCTTGCAGACTTATTCACCAAGGCACTAGATGAGAAAAGATTCCTTTTCTTGGTGGGTAAGTTGGGTATGATAAACATGAGTTGATCTCTGTAAGTGAGACTTAATCTTCTTGTAAATATGTATATATTTATAATCTTATGTATGTAAATTCCCTATCATCATTAGTTCTATGCCCAACAGAGCTTATGTGAGAATGCTCAGTGCCTCTGACATTCCCCACAGAACCTCTGGTGAGTTTGACATATGTTTTATGCATTGCTTATCTCTTTTGATCCAAGCATAGGTCAAGGGGGAGCAGAAGGAGACCTTGGATTAACCTACAGAAGTGGCTAATTCAAGGGGGAGCCAAAGAGGGGAAGTGATCAACCAAATCCGAAGTCAGGTAGTTTGCTGAGCAAAGAAGAACCAAAGGAATAATGTCTCGCACAAAACCTTTTTCCAAAGCAGTTTTCTAGGACACCAACTTCCAAATATGTCCTAAAAACAGTGTTTAAAACAATTAAAACTTTGGATGATCAAAAAGTTTTATGAATTTATAGTTATTAGAAATTTCCTCTCATAGAGCCTCTACTGGCTCCAACAGAGCCTCAGAACCTCTGTGAGATAAAATTCTGTACTAAGAGCTCTATCGATCATTTCCAATGTATTTTCAAACGTTTTTGGTAAAGGTGCAAGCTCAAAGGAGACAAAAAGCAGGTTTCAGACCACAGAGCTCATTCCACTACAGAGCTTCTGTTGTTTCTGATACTTGGCTTTTAATGGAAATTCTGTAACATGCGGGTTATTTCTGAGAGTGACAGTCATCCAGAAGTAGAAACACCCACGCACCAAGCATTAATGGGCCGCACACGACGTCTAATCGTGCTCTAACACCTCTGACGTGGCGTGTTTTCATTGGACGTGCATGCCACACGTTCTTCTGAAACATTTCACCAGCTGTAGAACTCGAGTGCGGACCCCAAATGTTCATTGAATTCACTTTTTAACCGAAGAATTCTATCCGTTTCTACCCCACTATATAAACCCGTTTACCTCCTCTCCTAATCCTTTTACGAATTTTCTACTATCTTCTTCTCCGGCGAACCTTGCAAAACCTGCAACTTCACATTATTCTACTCCATTCTTCAAGATAACATCAATGGCTTCCACCTCCAATTCTCCGGCGAACTCCCCAGCCCATTCTGAGCACTCACGGAACCCAACCATGGCCGGAAACTTAGAACAAGACAACTCAGGTGATTCAGTGGACTTTTCTCCGACTACCCACCTTCAAAACTTTCTGGAACATGAACACTTTGAACGTGTTATTCCCCTTAAACCTAACAATCACTTTCTTGTTCCCTCAAAAATTGCATTTGGGGAAGAACATGCCATTTTGCTTAACATTCTGGAAAACCATTACCTTAACCCTCTGCTAACCAAAACCGTCAAAAGAATCCCTGTCAGATACCTCAACCAATTCTGGCAGAGCTGCCGTTACGACCAAAAAGATAGACAAATCAAGGGATACATATCTAAACCTGACCAATCCGAATTCCTTGAACTCAAGTTCAACATAACTATGTTCTCCCTTGAATTTGGACTACCCACCAGAGGACTTCTAGGAATCAAGAAGTATGCAGAGGATCCTTCTGATACAAAGCTCTGCAGATTCGCAGAGATGTTGGGGTACAATGCCCAGTTGAAGAAAAGGAATGATTTCAGAAGAAACCAGTTCCCACCTCTATGGAATACCCTCTTCTCAATCCTAAACAGGTGCCTAACTGGGAAAGTGGGGAGTCCCGATCAAACCTCTCACCAAATCATGGCAATCATGTACGGGGTGTACTTTGATTTGCCTCTGAACTATGCCACTTTAATGATGCAGGAAATGGTTAATACCATCGACCATAGAATTTCTTCACAGAGGGCAAAAAGACCCACAAGCAAAGATCTACCCCCACTTCAATATCAGAGAATCCTAGGTGTCCTTCTAGAACCTCTACTACTCCTGAAAAAATGGCCAATGGAGGGACCAACCGTTAAAATGTACCCGATGGACAAGAATTCCCCAACAGAGCACCTAGAAGGATATAAGTTTTGCAAACCTCTACCAACCGCCCTTCTAGAATATGCTAGTGATGAGAACCTTAAGTTAGCATATATACGTGATCATAGGACTCCAGAACCGAGTCCTGTGACACCCCCGCGTCTAGGAGCCCCCTTAGGATCTAAAATAGTCGATAGGATGAGTGAGGATGAGTGGGCAGCGGCCTTTGCTAAGCATGAGCAAGTACAAGAAAACTTCCATCTTCTACGCAACACTATTACCTCTGCTTCAACGAGCAAAACCTCTGCCACCCCCTCCAAACCGAAGAAGGCCACCAAGGCGAAGAAAACCTCTGAAGGAACCTCTGCCATAACCGCACAAAACCAACAATCACCACCACATGAAACCGTGGTTGGATCCTCTGCACCTCCCCCTCCTCCTAAAGATAAGAAGAAGAAAAGAAAACACAAATCTTCTGAGGAGGGTTCCCCCAAACCTAAACGTAAGAAGAGCAAGAAAACCAAAAAGCCCCAATCACCTCTGCAGACTATCACAGAGGAAGCCGAAATGGAAGAAGAAGCTCTGCGTATAGAAGATCAGGGTGAACGACCTCTGCAATCACCCACTCCCATCAGCTATGCAGATCAGGGTGACTTCTCAGCCTTCCTTGAAAACCCCGAAATTGCAAATACCTTGGATACCTCAAGGTGGAACTGTGAAGCCCTCTCCAATTGGTCAAGTGAAAACCCAGAATTCAGTGTCCAAGAAGTTGACTCTGATTTGGATGAAGGTGACAGAACCCCCGAGAACATTCCGGCAAATACTCCAGAGATACTTCAGAACCCCTTCCTACATTCCTCTCATCTCGGATATGATGTACTAAGGAAAAGCCCAGAGGTTATGATGGAAGAAGAAGGTACTCAGGTTGAAGTAGAATTAGGTTGCTCAACAGAGGGAGACACCCAAAAAGATGCCGAAGATAGTAGAAGCACACAACCCCAACCATCTCCCAGTGCAACCCACATCACTAACACCGCCAGTCTAGTGGCAGAAGGTGTTATTGTACAAGAGCAGCACGGCTCGAACCCAACCCAAACTAACCGGGCAGAGGAACTCGTTTCTACCTCTGTGCCATTGATAACCGGGGAAACAATTCCAAGGGAGTCCTCTCCAAAGGACTCACCTTTAGTTCGTGATCAATCGCCCCGGATCACATCCGAAATCCCCGCAGAGGAATTTGTTTCCTCTGCTACACGCACACAATTAAGTCCAATCGGCTCTTCAGAGGAGCCTAGAGTGCACAAAGACGAAGGGACTCTAGACAAGTCCCCAAGTCAACCTAAGGATATTCCTGTACCCATCTCTGGAGTGGATCAGGACAATGTTCTTACCAGAACTTATGTAGAGCTTGAGGCCTCAAAAACCTCTACTCAAGGATCAGAAGAAATCCTTCCGCCCTCAACGTCAATACAGGGGCGAAAGAAGGTGTCCAAGGAACAGGGACAAACTCTGTGGACGAATGTGTTCCCCCAGAGGTTACACTAGGTCCACATGTCTCAAGAGATGAGTTCCAAACCCTTGTCACCTCTGTGACTAACTCGTTGAGAGAGTTGAAAAGCTCTCTTGACCCTTTTGCAGATTCCACCAAGAGGGCCATATCTGAACTAACCACCAAAGTGGACAACCTATCCATAGAGGTGAAACAGGCCTGCGCTCAAATGAACAACACTGCAACTTCCTCTACTGCTGCTACTGCCTCTACCTTTGAAAAGGCGACAACCTCTGCGTTCCAGGATTCTGTCAAAGACCTTCTTGAACAGCTGAAGGAACAAACCTCTACCTCTACGGGCCTCACACCTGAAGATCTAAAGAAGGCCTTAGAGCATGTCCAAGAGCATACTACCAGAGAAACTCAGGCCATGAAGCCATCCGACTACATGACCAGAGCACAACTTACAGAGCTTGGACAGGGGATACTTGATCAGATGACCGACTTCATCAGAGCCTTCACTACCGCCAACGCGAACTATGTTAAAGATTTCCAGGCTAGTGTGGGCAGACTCAGATTTAACTCAGAAGCAGAGGTTACATACCTGCTCGGCATCTGTGATGACTTATGTGCAAAAATGATAGCCGCAGGTGGCTCACAACCTAAAAAGCCAGATACTACATGTAGAGCTGAAGGTACACAACACAAGGGTCAGGATGACTCTGATGATGATTCAGATGGATCATCAGGTCATCCTGAGGGGGAGAAAAGAAGACACAAAGCTTCAAATAGAGGTTTACCTGCACCACCAACATCAGCAGAACCCCTAAATCAAGTACCTGAATCTGAAAACCGAGAAACCCAACAGAAGACCACAGAGGAAACACCTACCTCTGTGGAAACAACCCATGTAACCATCGAAGACTTACCATCTCCTACCCCCAAACTAACAGAACATGTTCAGATCCTCACATCATCTGAAGAAGACAAACTCCTTTCACCAACACCAAAACCTACAGAAAAAACCCAACTACCATCCCCTACACCACAAGCCGAACAGAGGAAATCTCCATCTCCCACACCCTCAAAAACTAAAAAACCCAAGAGCATCACAAGAACAAAATCTATTGCTCGAAAACCCAGAACCTACCTAAAGAAACCCACACCAACAACTGAAGAGGTTCTGAATCAGCTGCAACAAAGAACAAAAGATAGAGAAGTACACAGAGCAATTGAGACACCAATTCACTACAAGCTTAAAGGTGCATCAGTTTGTCAACACCAAGTTTCCAGAAGAAGAATCTTCAACCCCATCCCCTACAAAACCAACTGAAAAAGCACCTTCAACAAAGTCCTCAGAAGCTCAACCGATAAAACCAACAGAGGCAACCCAACCACAACCAGCAGAAGCACCCCCATCTAAGCCCTCAGAAACCCAAAAGACAAAACCTACAGAGGCAACCCCATCTCAACAACCAGAACTACAAAAACCTATGACCAAGGACAAGGGAAAGTCCATCATGACAGAGGAACCAAAGAAGAAAAAGCCAAAGCATCAACCTGCAGAGAAACTGATGAAGAGCGCTTTCGACGCTTCTGTTACTCCTAAACCCGAAGAAGAAGACTGGGCTTTCGATCTTCCCTCTCTATCAACCAAGCCTATACTAGATCCTAAGGCAAAACCCTCAGAAGACAGGGTCGCAGAAGTGATCGGCAAAATAGAAGCTTTGCGCAGACCTATACCTCCACCACATGCGAGACAAAAACAAATGGAAGAGGTAGTGTACAAATATCTCTACAGCAGAGCTGTGAATGATCCTTTGCTCACTCCCACTCTGGCAAACGACTTTATTGACCAAATCCGAGTTGACTTCTACAGAGATAAGGCCAAACCCGTCAAACATGTCTTCTCATATTCGAAAATCTGAGACGTGATTCAATGCAAACTTTCCCATACCAAAAACAAAAACTTCTTCTATTGTTTGTACACCGTCAGAAGGGAGGACATAACGGAATGGAAATTCTCTGATGCATACCTCAGAAATCTGAGCCCCTATGACCTACCAGAGCTACTCAGCTGGCCCAGAAAGAACTTCGGTGAACGACTTGAATATCAAAGAGCGTACAATGAAATCAAAACGGCCATGAGAGAGAGGCTTCTGATGTACAGCTTGATCGATTTTCAAGTGGCTCTGGATCTCGGTGTAGAAAGAATCAACTTGATGGCCCCAGAAGATGAATGCCCCTCCAACCCTAACATAGTGCCAAATTCAATCATTGTCAAACCAAAGGTCGGATACGTCTTTCTCGACCCAAATGGCAAGATGAAGCTCTTCCAGGAACTCGACTGCCAGAAGTATGCAACCAAAACACTTCTACAATTCAGAGAAGACATACTTGCTCACAGAGGTGCAGAGTATATGCATCCAGACTATGCTGACAGATTCGTGCAACAAATCGACGCAACCGTACGCTTCAGAGAACTCTGCGCATACATGTACCGAGAGCTGAAGGATGGTGGACTCTCTCTCAAAATCAATGACTTCCCAAACGCCCGAATCTGACCTCTTCAACCTTCCTCTGTTTACTTTTCATATCATGCATTGTAATCGAATGTAAGTGCTTCTGGCACAATCTTATATGAAGAGTTAACTTTAAACAGAGGTCAAAATACCTTTTGTCGTGTACTTAGCCTAGAAAACCATGCATTTTCAATTTTTTATTTTTCAATACTTAGGAGGAGATTGTTAGCTCCAACTTCTGTAGTTATAAAAGTATTGAAAAATAGGCTAAGTATAGAAACCATCGACAGAGCCTCTACCAAGACACCGAGCAAGTATTCGACAGAAGACGCTCTCAGAAGACAAGGCCACAGAGCCTCTGCGGTATGAAGACTGAAGACTTAGAAGATTATCTGAAGATCAAGACAAATACATTTGTGCCTCTCACGTGCCTCTACTGTACGAAGATCCTGAAGATCATTCGTATAAGGCGTGCCCTGCACATTCCACGTGTCATCCTCTGATGGGTTACAGCCTTTGCAGATTGCGGCGCATTACATTAACGTTATACCTGTAGCAGTCCCACCCCCTGATGAACAGTATAAATAGAAGGCTCATGTTGAGCTCTTCTATTAACTTTGCACGACACACACACCCTTAGAGCAGAATTCTATTTAACCTTCGGTGTTCTTGGTGTTCTTATTTGAATCAATACAAAGTGAATCATTGAGTTAATCTCCTATTTATTTATACTTTGTTTAGTTGATTCTGTGTGTTTATCTACCAAGTAATACCTCTTCAGTTCGCTAAAACGCTTCCGCACTCTAATCTGTTTGAACTAATAGGTATTTATATCATTGTTGAGTAAAATCGGGATCAACAAGTATTTAATGGCAGCATGATCCGTATGCACAATGACTTTTGTTCCCACTAAATATGATCTAAACCTCTCAAAAGCAAAAACTACAACCAAGAGTTCTTTTTTCTGTTGTTGTGTAATTGATTTGTGCCTCATTCAAAGTCTTACTTGCATAATAAATTGAATGAAACACTTTTTCCTTTCTTTGACCTAGGACAGCTCCTACAGCCCAATCACTTGCATCACACATGATTTCAAAAGGTTTTTCCCAATCTGGGGCCACAACCACTGGAGCAGTTACCAAAGCTTTCTTTAAAGTGATGAATGCATTTCTACATTCATCATTGAAATCAAATTTGTGGTCATTTTGTAAAAGTAAACACAAAGGTTTTGAGATTTTTGAAAAGTCTTTTATAAACCTTCTGTAAAATCCAGGATGACCAAGAAAGCTTCTAATTCCTTTTACAGTGGTTGGTTCAGGTAGTTTTTCAATAACTTCCAATTTGGCTTTGTCTACCTCAACCCCCCTTTTTGAAATCAAGTGTCCAAGAACTATCCCTTCTTTGACCATGAAATGGCACTTTTCCCAGTTTAGGACTAAATCAGTTTTTTCACACATTTCAAGACTCTTTTTCAAATTTCCCAAACAATTATCAAAAGATGAGCCATATACAGAGAAATCATCCATAAATATTTCAATGGATTCTTCAAGCATATCAGAAAATATGGACATCATACATCTTTGAAAAGTTGTAGGAGCATTACAGAGACCAAAGGGCATTCTCCTAAAGGCAAAAGTACCATAGGGACAAGTGAAGGTGGTCTTTTCTTGATCCTCGGGTGAAATGGCTATTTGATTGTAACCGGAGTATCCATCCAAAAAGTTGTAATACTCTTTTCCGGCTAACCTATCTAACATTTGGTCAACAAATGGTAGTGGAAAATGGTCCTTTTGTGTAGCTGTGTTAAGTTTACGGTAGTCCATGCAAATTCTCCGACCTGAAACTACTCTAGTTGGGATGAGTTCATTCTTTTCATTGGGAACTGCTGTAAACCCTCCCTTATTATGGACACATTGGACAGGACTAACCCAAGAGCTACTGGCTATAGGAAAAATGATTCCCGCATCTAACCATTTTAGCACTTCCTTTTTCACTACTTCTTTTATGACAGGGTTTAGCCTTCTTTGTGGTTCAATGGATGTGAAGTTCTTGTCTTCTAAGATGATCTTATGTTGACAAATAGAGGGACTAATCCCTTTAAGGTCAGCAATGGTCCATCCTATGGCTTTTGAGTGTAACTTCAACAAATCCACTAACTTCTTTTCCTGATGCAATTCTAAAGAGGATGAAATGATGACAGGCAGTTTGTTCTCATCATTTAGAAAAGCATATTTTAAATGGGATAGGAGTTGTTTCAACTCCAGGTCAGGTGGTGAAATGATTGATGGGGTAACAGTCTTTTGTTCACTAGGCTCAAAAGATTCAAACTTAGCAACAATCTCATTTATACTTTCCTCCTCATCATCATCATATTCCTCATCATCCTCTTCTTCCAACCTATAAACTTCCCTAACTCCCACTTCATTACACAGGTTTTCAATCACACTTAAGCCAGAACATTCCTCCATATCATCAGGGTATTTCATGGAATTGAAGACTTTAAAGGTGACTTTTTGGTCTTGGAGTCTCATGGTCAACTTTCCCTTTTGGACGTCTATCAAAGTTCTTCCAGTGGCTAAAAAGGGTCTTCCCAAAAGAATAGGAATATCTCTGTCAGCCTCAAAATCTAAGATGATAAAGTCAACATGAAAGATGAATTTGTCAACCTGAACTAAGACATCTTCAATTTTACCCTTAGGATAGGCAATGGTTTTGTCAGCTAAGATGAGTGTGACAGTGGTTGGTCTAGCTTCTCCTATACCTAAGCTATTGAAAATATACAAAGGCATAAGGTTGACACTGGCTCCTAAATCACATAAGGCCTTTCCAACTTCTTTTCCACCTATGGAACAAGGAATGGTAAAACTCCCTGGGTCTTTGAGCTTAGGTGGAATTTTGTTGGTCAAGAGAGCACTACAACCTTCAGTCATGGCCACAGTTTCATATTCAATCAACTTCTTTTTCTTGCTTAAAATGTCTTTAAGAAATTTGGCATAACTAGGCATCTGCTCAATTGCCTCAACAAGGGGTATGTTGATATGCAATTGTTTAAACACATCCAAAAATTTCTTGAATTGCAATTCTTCCTTATTATTCTGTAACCTTTGGGGGTAAGGAACATAACGAGGAATTGGTTCAATAATGGATTCCTTTGTTTGTGTTGAGCTTTTAGGGTAGACTTCCTCCACCCTCAAATTTGTATCCTTGATACCTTTTGTTATGCTTTCTTTGACAGAGCTTGTAGGTTTGTTGACTTCACTTTCTACTGTGTTTTCCTTTGGGATTGGGGTTGTTGGCTCTAAATCCTTAAGAGATTGGGATGGTTCTTCTAGGATGGTGGGCAATGCTGTAGCATTGGTCTTGGACTTTGGATTTTTTTTCTATTTCAGCTTAGGTTTTTGGTCCAAATTCCTTGTCTAAGGTTTTATCTAAGTCTTTCCCACTCCTAAGTGTCACATCTTTCACATGCTCTTTTCCTGGTGGTCTTGGGATTTCTGTGTTACTTGGCAAGGTCCCAGTGGGTCGGGTGTTTTGGTTAAGAGCAAGTTGACTGATTTGGGTTTCAAGGTTTCTTATTTGGGCATCATTCCTTGTCATATAAGCTTTGAACATAGCTTCCAAGGAAGATGATGGTTCTACTTGTGAAGAGGATTTGTTTTGAAAAGATGGTTTATTGTTTTGAAAATTCTGATTCTGATAATTTTGGTTGTTTTGAGAACTGCTGGCATGATGCTGATTTTGAAAATTGGAGTTTCCTTGTTGCTTATGCTCTGTTGGGTTTAAACTTGGACTATTCCATGAAAAATTTGGATGTTGTTTCCAACTGGCATTGTAATTGTTAGAGTAAGGACCATTTCTATTATGAACATAGTTAACTGATTCAAAATTTTGAGGACAATGTTCATAAGAATGGTCTCCACTGCAACAAACACATTGCACAGAGAGAACAACTGGAGTAGGTGTAGTGACAGTCGGCCGTGTTCCCTAACCGGTAGTTATGTTTTTAAGCATATTGGTCATAGAAGCCAGCTGAGCTGTCAATGCGGTGTAAGCATCTAAATCATGCATTCCAGCAGTCTTCTTTGTAGTTGGTGCCCTTGGATCAGCCCAATGCCCATTGTTTGTGGAAATCTTTTCAAGAATTTCATACCCGGTGTTATAGGTATTGGAAGTAAAGGCCCCTCCTGAAGTCGCATCGAGCATTTGTTTTGCATTGGAATCAAGTCCATTGTAAAACGTCTCGAGTTGAATACAGTAGGGAATGCCATGGTGAGGGCATTTCCTTAATAATTCCTTAAACCTTTCCCATGCGTCGGGAATTGCTTCATCGTCCATTTGTTTGAATACAAATTTCATTTCGGGACTTAGCATTCCGGGTAGGTGGAAAATATTTTCTTAAAAACATTTCAGCCATGTCAGCCCATAATGGGACAGAACCTGGTGCCAATGAATTAAACCAAACTTTTGCCTTATCCCTTAATGAAAAAGGAAATAATGTGAGTCTTAGGGCATCAGAAGACACCCCAGGAATCAGAAAAACATCGGTGATCTCTTTAAAAGATTTAAATGTGAGTATGGATCTTCCGATGGAAATCCGGCAAATTGACCATTGGCTTGCAACATGTGAAACATAATGAGTTTTGGTTCAAAATGTGTTGTATCCATGTGAGGCTTTACAATTCCTGAATTTAATTGCTCAAAATTAGGAATTGCATAGTCCATGATTCGCCCATTTTTCGAGTTTGCAAGATCAATGATATTTAATGGTTCATTTTGGTTATTGTTACCATGAGATTCTTCATCATCATCTTCGTTATCAATTATTTGCTCTTGAAAAACATGACCGGGTGGATTTCTAAAATTGGGAGGATTACCGAAAACTGGTGGGTTACCAAAAATTGGAGGGTTTCCAAAATTTTGGCGTGCTCTAGGATTTTCTAAATCTGGTGGTCTCATTTGGTTCACTAGAGGTGGTGGTCTTATTTCTAAGACGGGTGGTCTTGGTGGTCTATGTTCAAATCCCGGTGGTGCATCCATATCGGGAGGATTCATAGAACTTGAAGCTCTTTGTAACCTCCGTCTATGATGAAAGGTTCTTTCTATGTCAGGATCTAACTCAAAAAGTTCCCCACGTTGGATTCGTGGCATACACCACACTAAGTATGATTCGGACGGTGTTAGAAAAACTAAGTCTTTTAAAATACTTTTTAAAAACTTTTAGCGTGCCAATCCCCGGAAACGGCGCCAAAAACTTGACAGTGCTTTGAATACACCGATAGACGTGTGCTAATTAAACCTCACCGCAAGTATACAATGAGATCTAATATCGTCTTTCAAGTAATAAAGTGGTAAGAGCCACGTATCGTCCCACAGAGATTGGAGTAAAAGTGTAATAAAAGTCTATTAAAAGAAATGATTTCCAAGGATCAATTCGAAGATAATATTTTTTGTGTTTGTTTGGAGTTATCACAGATTATATAGCAATTAATAAAGGATAGCAAGGGTGTAAGATGTTGGGGTGAAGTCTAAACATAAATTCCAGCAGACCAGTGTTGTAGCATTGCCACATCATTTGTCTCTTAACACTTAAGTTCACCATCTACCTTTCAGGATGCCCTCTCGGGTTTTCTGCAATTCACTACTGATCTAGCTTCCACTCAACCCATCTATGGTGTTATGTGTCAGAACTATCAATAGCAAAAGGAGTCCTTCCAAGTATATGGATAAACAAATCTCTTTGTTAAAATCACTCTCTCGAGCTGATTCCCATATCAGTTAAGTTGATGTGTTCTAAGTGGGTCATCTCTGACTCGCACTCTACACTATTACCATCAAAACATATGATCAACTTATCGGGTAAAATCAACCAGAAAGAACAGAGGTGACAAATCTCTTTGTCATTAGCTCTCTCAAACTTACTTTCTTTGTCATTCGGATTGACGTGCATATCAATGGTTCATCTCTGACACCATGGCACTTTAACACTTTCAAAGTGATCAACCGTCCTGAAGTAACTTGATCTTTTATAAAACTTAACATGAAATGGTGAACATCATTATTGAGAAACGATGCCCACTTTTCATTATGTTTAAAACCTCACCCTTTAATCTCACACCCAAGCTATTTAAACTTAGCTACTCATACTGAAATGTAAATGACAGAAAATGTAAATTACAGAAACGAAAGACATAAAGTAAAGACAAAATTGTAAATGACTTAAATGTAAAATACAAGAATGTAAAAGATTATAAGCTATTGCAGCAATGCTGGACCAATGCTGGACCAATGCTGCAGCAACTCATAAATCGTATGAAGATTAAGAACAAGATGAAGAACATAAACTAGAAATGCATAAATTAAAGATGATTTCTGGAAGTCAGCTGTAAGAACTGGTCCATAAAAAGTGTCTCGTGAAAATGAAAACCAACCTCTCCTATTTATACTAAGAGGAGAGAAGGTAAGTAGCCTAACTTACACTATTCAATACTATTCATCAAGGTACACAAACTATTATAACCCATGCTTCCAAAGTTGGTCTTTTTAGAGATTACAAAAATAACCAGGCATTAAGTCAGTCCTTCTAGAACATGGTTGGATCATGGTACCACAAGTCAGCAACAAAAGTCTTCTAGAAGTCGATTCTTCATTCCATTCGTCCAGTCTTCAATGTTGTAGCATTGGGCAGGGCTGCACTATAATAAACAAACATAATTAGCCTTCCTAAAGCAGTAATTGACAGGTAAATCATAATCTTAGCTCCATTAAACAAAGGGTGAAAATAAGTAAGAAAAATGACTCAAATGTTGGGATAAAATAAGAAAATCTAATTAAAATGATAAGAAAAAGATACAATATGCATTAAATAAATAATACATATCATGTTTCTTGAGGTAGCTTCCTTTAAAAGGGTAGAAAGACCCTCCATACAAAGGATAAATATATACGGGGAGAGCGGGTCACCTTGGCGGAGGCCTCTCTTGGGGTAGATCGGTCCCGAGATATCGTTGTTGAAACGAACGAAGTAGCGGACCGAGGTAATACACATCATGACCATGTTCACCCACGATATGGAAAACCCTATTTTGGTAAGGATGAGCCGGATGTAGTTCCAATCAAGCCTATCGTAGGCTTTACTTATATCAATCTTGAGAGCGACGTCCCCACTTTTTTTTCCGAGTATTTCTCTTCATGCTATGGAGGAGTTCGAAAGCAATAAGAATATTATCCGTTATGAGTCTACCTTTGATGAAGGCCGATTGATTTTCCGAAACCACGTATGGGAGGAGTTTTTTGAGACGATTTGCTAGAACTTTGGTTATGATTTTAAGAGTGACATTGCAAAGGGCTATGGGGCGAAGATCTTTCATTGAGGTTGGGGAGTCGCATTTGGGAATAAGAGTAATGATGGCATCGTTTATTCCTTCCGGGAAAGCATTATTTCGCAGCCAAGAGATGCCCGTCGAGGCTATCGTGTCGCCAACCAAATCCCAATAGTGTTGGAAAAATCGCGGGTTAAAACCATCGGGACCCGACGCTTTGTCGAGGTGCATTTGGAATAGGGCTTCCTTAAATTCTTCTTTATTGAACGGAGCATCGAGTCGTGCATTGTCGTTTGCCGAAATACAAGCTTTCACTTTGTCGGTGATAAGGTTAGCCGACCCATTACTCGCCGAGAATAGATTTTTAAAGTACTCGGTGGCTAGGGAACAAAGATCCTCGGGTTCCGTCACCCAAACCCCATCATCATTTTTGAGTCTTCGGATGTGGTTCCTTTTCCTCCCCCCATTTGCATGGATGTGAAAAAATTCGTATTCATATCCCCTTCTTTAAGCCAAATTATTTTTGCTTTTTGTTTCCAATGTTCCTCATCCTTGATGAGGAGAGAAATTAATTTCCTGTTAGTATCATCGTATTCGAGAGCATTTGTGGGGGAAGCATGGCTACGAAGAAAAGCAAGCTTTTGACGGCAATTGTTAATCTCCCTAGTGTGAGAAGCATGTAAGCCCCGTCCCCATTTGCGGAGTTTCCCGGCAATCGAAGAAAGACGGTTGGGGAGATCCTTAGAGGACTCACGATCCCAAATACTAGAAATAATGGGGGTCGAGAGTCGCCTCGTGAAACCATTTGTTTTCGAAGCGGAAGAAATTAAAATTTGAACGTCTCGGCGTAAGGTCATCGTGAGTGTGGAGGAGAATAGGGGAGTGGTCAGAAATGGGACTCACCAAGTTCTCAACCCAAGCATTTGGAAAAAGGTTTGACCATGACGGGGAACCCACCGCACGATCGATTCGTTCCCAAGCTTCGTTGGGTTTGCCTTTGTGTCTACACCACGTAAAAGGAAAGCCTTGCATGGGGATATTTGTGAGGTTGCAATCCGAGAGGGCGTCACGAAACCCGTTTATGCACCAAACCTTATGGAGGCCCTTTTTTCTTGTTGCGAAGTGAGATCATTAAAGTCGCCAATAAACACCCACGGTTTGTTAGAATGGGTGGCTAAAGAGCGAAGGAGATTCCACGAGTCCCTACGTCTTCCCCGCTCGGGAAATCCATAGAATCCCGTAATCCTCCAAGTATTACGGTTGGGATCATTGACGTGCAAATCAATATAATTCTGCGAAAAAGACGAGAGAGAAACCATAGATATTTCATGCCATAAAACACAAATACCGCCACTGCGGCCATTACAATCGACGACGAAACACTTTTCAAAACCCAAACAAAGCTTGATAGAGTCGATTCTAGACTGAACAACAAGAGTTTCAAATAGGAAAAAAACGTCGGGTCGGTAACATCGAATGAGGTCCTTCAGGACCGGAACTGCACGCGGGTTGCCCAAGCCCCGACAGTTCCAAGCCAAGATCCTCATTTGTCTAGGCAGGCCCGATGAAACGGACCCGCCTCTGGTTCGTCGGGGAGTGATGGTGAAGCCATGGAGAGAGTAACCTCAGTTTCCTGTGTTTCGTTATGGGGGGGGGGCATTTCAATCTTGGACTTCTTTCCTCCAGTCCTTCTCGCTTTATCTTTGATGGAGATGCGCTTGCGGTTTACAGGATCATCAGCATGTTTAAAGGGGGGATACGTGGCTGTCATACATAGGGTTAGTATCGGTTTGGTTCATATGGGATTAGGGGTGGGTAGTAATGTTGTCAAGATAGTTAACGGTGCTATGGTGGAGTTGTGGTGGTTTGCATGGGGTGCCATGCTGGCTGGAATCCAGGTGGGACGTGGGGTGGTTGTGATGGGGGAAGGTGGTAGATAGAGTAGGTGGTGGGAACTCTAGGTGATTTGGTGTAGGGGTATGGGACTTAGAGCATCTCTAATGGTTGCTTGAAGAAGGCTTGATGCAGACTTGAACAAGGCTTGACCATTGGAGACAATGACTTGAACAAGACTTTACTTATCAACCACTTGAGGTTTCTCAAGTGTTTAAAGAAATTATTGTAAGAGGCAAAGAAAGAGAAAGAAACAATATGGTGGGACCAATATTTTTTTAATATATTTTTATTTTGCTCAAGTCTTTCACATGGGTTAACCATTGTGGATGCCCTTATGGGTAGTATTAGGGATGTGGGAAGAAGAGTCAGTGATGTTGATGTTTGCTTTGTCTTGGGGTAGCGGAACATGGATGGATACCCATGGACGATTACTGAAGGAGAAAATTAGACTCTTAGAGCATCTCTAACAGATTCTTAATTTTAAAATAAAAAGCTAAAAATCAAAATTTTAAAAAAAGATTACATTCATCTTCAACAGATTTTTTATTTTATAAATTATATCATTAATTATATTATTAAAATATTATATATATTTAATTTTTCATTCTAAAACATTTTATTTCAAGGTTTCTCGGATACAATAAAATTTCATCTCATTATCTGTAAGATCCCACATTGGTTGGGTAGTAGAACAAATGTTGCCTTATAAGAGGGACTTGATACCTCCCCTATCAGACGTGTTTTAAAACCGTGAGTCCAGGTGTGTGAATAGAGCGGACAATATCTGGTACGGTTGCCTGAGATGTTACATTATCATTTTTGAAATATCTTCAAATTTGAAAAAATTTACATTATTTCTCCTATTTTGTTTATTTTAAAGAATCTCTTTGAGTAAAAAATTACCTAAAAAATATTATTTTAAAAAACTTGTTGACGAGCCAACTCGAGCTCAGCTGCCCATTATTCTGTTTATAGTTGCCTCATCTACACCCACATTGATTTAAAAATAACTGCAGTTTGAAAATCCAAAATCTTGATTCAAAACCACACGGGTTTTGGTCACTGACCCACAAGTCGTACTCAAGATCCATGGCTCCAACCCACGAGCCCTGAAGCCACAATCTTACTTCTAAATGCTAGAGCTCGGTTGGTTGTTTAGACCATATCAACTAACTGTAATACCTTAAAATCGAACCAAACAACTTTAAACATTCTAAAACCGCGTTAAAACGAACCAACGTCCTTGGCCAACACCTACCATCTTGTAGATTTTCATAACATTGAAGCGAATAATAGCATAAATATTACTAAGAAGCATAACATCGAGGGTCTAAAAACCCGACCACGATTTGGAAGTGTCGGGTACTCGTATGGTGACGGCATCACACATTCGTCACCGTTAAATATAACTCTCCTTGGAAACGCCCATCCTTCTTTAAATGTAAAAATCCCCGGATCTTTATGTAGCAACATCTCCGTTTGCACATTCCCCCCATCTCCGGATTGGAGTAACATGTCGTTGTAATGCTCAATTCCGTAGAATACCCCCGAATCATCTAAAAAATACAAATCATTTGAAAAGAACTCACTATCCACCAATCACATGAAGCCACGTCATCAAGGCTAGGGTGAGAGATAATTTTACATTGAATAAAAATAATGATATGTATTCATGTAATTGGTGGGGAAGATTGAATCGACTTACTTATGCTTCCGTATTGATTGAGCGGTTTGTAGTAGAAGCTGAAAACTTGCGTCAAACTTTGTAAATTCGGATGCAAAACGACCAAATTCCATTGGCTATAGTTCTTGACGACGTTGAGATTATTGATCGTAATCTTAACTCGCCAATACTGTTTATAACTTAACTTCACGTGCCAATGCACCCTTATCGGACACATATGTGCTGAACATTGCACCATTGGTAAAGATTGTGCGTTATGAGGTAGTTGCAACACCGGGGGCGGTTGATCATGGCTACAATTAAGATCATTAGATATCAAATAACCTTTTACGATGAATAATCATCGAAAATAGCTCTTTTCCATACAATCTTTGTAGGTATCAATAGCAAGATCTGCTACGTGGGTTGAAACCAAATTCTTTTACAAGATTAATGTGGGTTCCACCCATGAGACAGAACTTGCAAATACTGTAAGTGGAAACAACTTTGCATGTAGTTTCACCAATAGAATCTATACCTATTAATTTTATTAGGGGATATAGCTTTCTATAGCAAGATCTATAGAAAGATATTATAGGTGAAAAGTTGTTTCCACCAATAGAACCTACACACCTACTAATACTTGTTAGTGGACAGAGCTTTCTATACCAAGATTTATGGAAAGCCGTCTCCACCAACAAAACATACTTATAGTACGGGTGGAAATAGTTTTAAAAAGCTATTTCCACCTACCGACATGGATCAAAGTTGTTTTTGACCAATTAAAGACGTACCTCACGCAATTTGATCCTGGATCTCCTCGACACCCACAACTACATGTCGGACAAGGGACAATATCCTTGCTATAAAACGCGGATAAAGAAACACAACATTTTGGAGCCGATGATGCAAGAAAAGGTGAATAAGTACACGTTATATTCCACGTCCCTACGACAAAAACCACAAACATCAACAATCGTTTTCTCCCAAACTGAACTTTAAAAAAAAAACGAGCCCACAAAATCTAACTCACCAAGAGCTTGTGTCTGTCTACGCCCGTTATCACTAACAAACTTTGTCGGGGGAACCTTTGTAGCGTTCCCACAAGTGTACCCCGGAAGGCCAATGCTGAAGTCATAAGGCATTGTTTCTATGGTGCCGACATTCATTTGAAACGCAGCCATGGATTTATCGGGATCTTGAGAAAATGACGATAATACCCCTGCCTTGCAACAATTTTGGACTTGCATATTGTAGGGAGTCCCGGGCAAAAGGTCAACAATCACGGGCTCTCTCTCGCAACTATGTGGGAGCTGCGATTTCCCAAAGTATTCAGAACAGTTGCCCTGCTCCGTGGCCTCGGCTCCCCTCATGTCCCAAATTACTTCTTTGCCCCTCCATTTCCAACTTAGCTTCCAACCCGGAGGTTCTATGTGCCGATACGATTGATGATTGTATATCGAAACTATTATCTAAAGATTTCAAGAAAATATAAAAAAATATAACTCTTAAGCAAAGTAATATTTTTGTCAAATTTTGCACATAAAACATCATTACACATATGCATAGTACACATATACACACATTATAAAGCAATATTTAATATATGTATCTATATTCTCTGTAAATACTTGGCTTATGCTATGAGTCAGAAAGGCAGCAATTGGCCATTCCATGCAAAAAGTACAACCCTTTAATGCATCAGTCCATCACATGCACATGCAGTTGTACATCTAATAAGCATAAACACACAGTGATTCCAGTTAAATCGATCAGGGATAAACTTACATCTTGTGTTCCATCATTCTGCTGCCGTAGATCCCATTTAATGGTGATATTTCCATTCGGATCCAACGGATCATACCCATCTGCATTGTAACATTTAAACACACAAATAGAAGTCGTAAAAACAGAAATCTGTTCCAAATTGCTAAGAAATTTCAACCGATTGGAACACAGAGAAGCAAAATAGTCGCAGATTACAGAGAGGAATCAGTGGAATGAAAAGGGGTTCTTACATGTTGGAGAGATGAGATCGAAGATGCATGAAGAAACGGTCAAGATCAAAATCGAAGCTAAACCCATTAATCATGGATGAGAAATCTGAAAAGGGTTGTAATGAATTTGTGAAACTGATTGGAGATTGAGTGTGGGTTTAAGCACTGCATCCCCTATTTTTGAGAATTGCATTGAATGTGGGATATGGAACACGGCTGGTTATTCCATTCGCACCCTCTCATTTTCCATTTTTATTTTTTACATTTTTCCCAAATCAATTCCTTTTTAATCAATCATTTCTGTCAATCTTTTTAATATAATTTTTTTTTCCTTATATGTCATACATTTCTTTTTTCCATATTATTAGAGTAAATTATACCGCAAGTGCCTACGGTTTGCTAATAATATAGAAATGGTCCTTTGAAAATACGTTCTAGGTCCTTGTTTCTAACGAAGTTAACTCTAATTCATTAACTCTATGGTATTTTAGGCATTGTTTGGCAAATAAAAGCTAGCTTATTTTTTGGTACATGTTTAGATGACCATAAGCTAGTTTATAAGCTAGCTTTTTGAAAAGCTACTTAGAGTAGCTTATGAGTAGCTTTTTATAAATATTCCAATTACGCCCTCATTAATATTAATTATTATTTATTAACTATTTTTTTAATATGTTCTTTTTGGTCATTTAAATGCTTATAAGCTACTTTTTGCCAAACGTGACTTTTTAATCAGCTAGCTTATCAGTCAACAGCTAGCTTATAAGTCATAAGCTAGCTTATCAGCTAGCTTATAAGTCATAAGCTAGCTTATCAGCTAGTTTGCCAAACATAGCCTTAGTCATTTTACTATGTTTTTGTATTTTTCCCATTAAACTCATTGAATTGTTTTTGTCTTTTTCTTTTTTTCATAAATGCACATTATATAGGTACAGTGTGTGTGTATATATACACACACACACATAATGATACACACGTATATCCCGTCCGCCTCCCCGTTTCCCCAGTTAGCCTCCTCCTACATCCGTCTTTGGCCTCCGGTCAGGGGCGGATGTTTGGTTAACAAAAGGGGGTCATTTGACCCCATAACTTTTCAAACAAAACTATTTGTATATTATAAATTTTATTTTCTTAAAATAAACTTGTAATTTTGACTCCCAATCAAAATAAAGTTTGACCCCACATGTTAATTTTTACATAGTTCTATACTTGTTGGGCATAGACTCATAACAAACTTACTCCAACAATTAAGACCTTATTTTATAATTATCGATTAACTTTCGTACTTTTTATTATTTATTGTGAGATGTTAATGGCTACTTATTAAGGATACGGTATAACTTTTATGCAAATCATGTAACTTGAAATGATTGTGGCATGTCACTCTCCGAGTGAAATGTGAGTGAGACAATTAGGGTAAAACCATGAGTGAGATTAGTGGAGTTAGGAGTGTCGATAAAAACTGAAATAAACTACTTGAAATGAAATGAAGTTCGAGTTATTCAGTTCTCGATGTATTTAGTTCGGTTATGTGCCCTTAGTCGGTTTATCCGGTCGGTTATGTTTTTTCGATTCAAAGTATTATTTTTATATTTTTGAATAGTTAAGTCCGGGTTCAACGGTTTTGGTTGCTTGTTTAGGTTTTTTTTCGTTCGGTTTTATGTCCTAATTCGGTTAAGTTTTTGGATGTGTAGTTTGAAAATTTTCGAAAACCGAATAACACCCTTAAGTGAGGTGAATATGTAGACGTTATTGGGCTTAATGTGGAGTTGGAGACGCGTGTTGCGCCACGGTACACGACACGCTTGTTAGAATTAACCCTTCCGACCTCCATCTCTAGAATTTCTGGATCCGCCACTGCCTCCGGTTACTCAGTGAGTAGCTATTTTCTCCGGTGAAGTCTCTCAATTAACACAATAAGATTCTTTCAACAACTCTACATAAAACAAGACCGAACCTACACCTCATGACTATTGAATAATTGTGAAATTGGGTCATCTACCTTAACACCTGTTTGAAGAAAAAGACAAGACACTAAAAATGGTCAAAAACCTTGGAATAAGACAACTTCAATGTCAAAAGAGAAATGATGATAACATTTAGGGGCTAATTAATATTCACAGGAAATCATGGGGAAAACGAAAATATGGAGACATCAAAATAGATGAGGGGTCTGCAAGGGCGTGTGGGTTGTGTGACTTTCATGTTATCCAATTTCTTTCTGGCAAATGCTTTAGCAATTTTGACTAAAAAAAAATTTTGAACGGCAATGCGGCATCGAACCCACGAACGACTACCACGAACACACGCACGCACACCGTCCCGGCGGTATCGGGCATCCAAGGGAAGCCCACTAATCCGCCGCGTCCGCAGCCCAGCTTACGCTTGGGCCTATTCCCAACCACATTAGGCTGGGGCGATAGCCCAGTCTTCGACTGGACCACCTAAGGACGGCCCAACCAGAGGTTAGGCGGGTATCTCAGACATGTTTACCACGGGGTTCGAACCCTGGTATCTCAGACATGCTTACCACGGGGTTCGAACCAGAGGTTAGGCAGGTATCTCAGACATGCTTATCTATAGCTTTGCATGACGTGTATAAATTCTGAATTCGAGATTGACTCTTTTGTAGTATTTTGTTATCCAAAGTGGGGAAAATATTATGTTCATTTATTATTTATTCTTTTAGTAGGGTGATGTTGTTGCACTTTATGTAGGTAGCTACTAATTAAGAGGAGGTCAAACTGTTATAAAAGAAAACACTATTTTTTTCATCCCATAAAAATTGTGATATTTGAGTATCCTTCGTAATGACAAAAAAAGTAACCGCCTCAACTAAAACCAATATCGTCATATGACAATGATCAATGAAGTAACTACTATAATTAAGCGGGAAAAAAAACATTGCAATTTTTATGAGCGCAAAGGAGAATATAAATATATGATACAAATCATGTATTTGTTGCACCCTTTACAAACCAATGTACATATATGCATTATCCCATATGAATGTATGTCCATTATATATATATATATATATTCTTGCACGTATGCATATGTATATTGTTCACATAGGCACACTGGTTGTTCACATATGCACATTGTGGTTTGTAAGGTGTGCAACAAATGCAAGGTTTGCATTTTACGGAGCCTTTATAAATATATATATATATAGGGATACATTTCAATTGTAGAGATATATAAGGTTTGCAAGAACTATAAGTATCCAAAATATTAAATAGAAATACCGCAAAATAGAGCTATTTCGACACCCATCAAAGAGGTCCTAATTGTTTTTATTCATAAATTAGAAAAACTTCTAAAGGAAGCCCGAAAAAATAAGGGAAAATTCTAACTCAAACTAGAGAATAACATGGTTCTTAATTCTTTGCATTAGAAGGTAAGTAGGGGATTTGTCTTTTTGAATTAGGGGTCGTTTACCAAGAGCTTTACAATATCGTTTACCAAACTGATTGAACATGACAAGGATCAAGAATCTTGCAAGGACCGAAAGTCTTACCTAATAAGTGAGAAAAATGACTCTTATATGCCGTAAGCGCTTACCGGGTTTAAGACGTTTATCAAGAACCTAAGATAGTTGACAATGTTACACAATAGGTAAGTGGGGGCGACATTTATTGATAAACGCTTAGCATTTGGTAAACATACCCTTATTTAGTTTGAAGAATGTTGTGTGGTGGAGATGGCGTCTAAATACTTCATTCAAGTAGGACGTATAAAAACAAACTTTATACCTAATTTCTTTTTGCACATTTAAATCATAATGCGTAAATAGTTGGTTGAATATTGTTTGTTTTTTTAATACATTTGTTCTTTTTATATACTACTCTTTTCAAGGTGGTGTATCTCACTTAGATTCTCAGCCCTACATCTTTTACTATTAAACCACCGTGACGTCAAGACGTATCGTGGCACCTAAAATCTCTAAGATACATGCTTATCCACAACCACAATAATCGAGATGTATGAGAGCCTAACTATGCCGATCACAATGTTGTCCAAAGAGTTGCTTCTCCATTCAAAGTATTCAAAAGCAAATACTGTTCTCAATCACAATCTAGACAGCGTATACCGTCCATGGGTTATTGCATTGATGTTATGAAGTTCAAACTGATTATATGTCTATTGGGTCGATTCAGTTGAGAATCACTTTTCTATGTGCATCTTAATGTTCCTAACTACACATCTCACAGTTCTATTTCCAAAACTTATAATCAAAATTTGGTTATGATATAATGGTATTTTATTTTTGTAGTCGTTTCCATTCATTATGTTACAGTGCATATAATTAGTTGCCAAGCAACAAATTATGTTGGGCGAGTGTCTTGAAGTTCCCAGTAAGAACTATAAAGGAAATTGAGAAACTTATCCGAGGATTCTTGTGGTGCCAGGGTGATTCTAAACCTGGAAGTGCTAAAGTTGCTTGGAAGAAAGTATGCTTACCCCGTGAGCATGGGGGTTTGGGTCTTAAGCGTATTGCTCATTGGAATGTAGCTCTGCTATCCTCCCATATATGGAGCATCCTCACGAACAAAAACACCCTTTGGGTAAGATGGATTCATTCGGTTCGCCTTCAATCTCGCCACCTTTGGAATGTCCCAACTACCAATGATTGTTCTGGTACTTGGAAGAATTTGCTCCAAATACGTAAATGGATTCGACCTCTCTTGGTACATATTATTGGGAATGGCAGAAATACTTCGGCTTGGTATGATTCGTGGCTTCCCAGTGGCCCTTTATGCAACATAATCTCGAATCGCATGGTGCTAAGGGATGGGTTTCAGCTCAATAGTAAAGTATGTGATATCATTCGTGATGACGGGTGGGCATGGCCGAATGACTGGAATGATATATCGAAAGCCATTCGTAGGTTACAGCCCCCGAGACTCTTTATCGGTGCGGAAGACCAGGTTCGTCTTAAGAAAACAAATGGTGAAACGACGTTCTTTTCTGTTGGGGGCATTTGGAGGAGCCTTCGTGAGGTTGGTGAAAAGGTGACATGGCATAAATTAGTGTGGCATAAACACCGGATCCCTAAGCATGCTGTAACTCTATGGTTCGCCATGGGTGACCACCTTCGCACTCAAACGAAAATGTTGGTTTGGAACTCTAGACCACCCGACCTCAAATGCCCACTTTGTAAGTTGACGGAGGACTCTAGAAACCATCTCTTCTTCCAGTGTAATTACTCTCGGAGTGTTTGGCATGAGCTGAAACCCATGATGGGGAACATCATTATTCCGGACGACTGGGACCCAATTGTTGATATTCTTTGTAAAGGGCTAAACAGCAAAAATATGTGGACTACTACCCGAAACCTGGTTTTTGGAGCTGCGGTTTACTTCCTATGGCAGGAGCGAAATAACAAGTTATTTAAAAATGCTAGAAGGACAATGGAGGAGCTCGCTCGTAGCATCAAACATGAGGTTCGCCTAAGAATCTCTATAATTCGGCCTTTGGATAGTAACAGCTTTTTGGAAGTTCTTATGGCTTGGCAAATCCCATCGCTAAATGAATATGGCGCACCATACGGCTAATGATTTCAAGACGGGTGATCACCACAGTTGGCTGCTGAAGAGGTGTTGGAGTTTCCGCATGGGCGTGCTTAGGTACTACGGTATATTGGGGTTGGGTGTTTATTACATGTCCATTAGTCTTACGTTATTTTGGTTAATTGTGCAATGGTATGGGGGATGTTCTAATATCTATTGTTTAGATGATAGGACCACTGTAAACTTGTACACCAAGGAGGATCCTCCTCACTGGTGATTGTTGTGCTGTTTGGTTCTCTCTCAATATATTTGTCAGAGGCATTGTCCTCTTTCCAAAAAAAAATTATGTTCATTAGCTTACCTACAAATTTGTAATAAAAATAACATTGAAGTTTATGTCCCATTTTCAAAGAAATCCGAAAAGTGAAGTTTACTCTATACTTAATGTAAACAGGTTGAAATAAACGGGGTTGTAGACTTGTAGTATGAATCAAGCAACAAATTATGTTCATTAGCTTACCTACAAATTTGTAATAAAAATAACATTGAAGTTTATGTCCCGTTTTCAAAGAAATCCAAAAAGTGAAGTTTACTGTATACTTAATGTAAACAGGTTGAAATAAAGTTCCAAAAATGGGGTTGTAGACTTGTAGTATGAATTATGATTATTAATAAATACTGAAGGGTTGTTTCTGAAAAATTGAGTAAACACAAAGGATGGTTTTTATACAATTTACCCACGATTCCAAATTCTGTTTCTAGGGTTTGGAAGCACACAAACACAGTGGCAGTTAGTGACGATGCTGATCGCGAATATACCACCTAATCATACAATCTACGTTAAGAATTTCAACAAGGAAGAAGGTATTCGATTTTTTATGTTATAATCTCAGGAATTCCATGTTTTGAGAGTTCAATTATTACGTTTTCTACTGTTTTGCACGTTGGACTTGTTTTCCTTACTCGATAAAAGTGTGAAAATTGTAGCTATGAATTGCAAATTCTATGGCAGAATGAAATGGCTACAAATGGGATTGATCTTTGTATTATTCATGCTGGTTAAAAATAAACTTTCTTATCAATTTGAAAAACTACTCGTTAGTAAATCGGTTTCTACAACTGAGTTTTGCTCCTATGCATGTTCTCTGGGATTTCTATGTGTCTGTACATTGATTTCTACATCGATTTTTACATGTTTGTATATCGACTTCTACTTGTTGATTTGGGAGAAATTATATAACTAGCCTTGCTTCTATGGATGTTCTATAATTGATTTTTATGTGTTTATACATCGATGTTCTAATTGATTTTTATGTGTTTCTATATCGACTTCTACATCGATGTTCTAGTTGAGGCACTTTGGTTATCTTTTACCCATGTGGCCATGTCTACATTATAGTGTTTGAGGGATTTAGAGATCTCCATAGCAGGTGTCAAGAAATAATTTCGACTTTCATGACAATGATGGAATATGGATTGCTTTGATACCAATACTCAAGAGTCTCAAAATAATTTTGAAAGTTGATCAATTTATTCACTGTCATATGTTCTTATTATAAGCTAATTCTCAAAAAATTTGAAAGGTTATGATGAAAACAAAATCTCCAGGAAAGATCTGGTAAATCATGTGGGGCAGGATAGATAAGTAGCTATACTTACAAGTGTTTATTTGAACTAATGTATGCTCTGATGGTCATCTTGTTGTAAACAAAAGTCTTCCCAGTGTAATTAGATCTTTTTTCCTCTTTTTTCGAGGACCCTCTCTAGATTTGCTTGAGGTAATTCAAGCATCAGAATGAAGGCAAAGATAGTTTGGAGGAAAGTACGTGATTATGTCCGATATGATTTGAAAGAAATTGCATTCCCCTCGTCTTTGCCTGACCCTCCTCATTTCAAAAAGCGGAGAAAACTAACATGGATAGAACGATATTTGGTGAGTCTTCTTTTCTTATTTAATAATACGTACAATCTTTACTGCCCTTGCCCTCATATGTTAGGTTCCATTAAGTATATGCATCTCCTGATTGTGTCGTTGGTAATCATTCTTCAGGTGCTGAAGGAAGCAACTAGACTTTATGCTGCAAGCTGGGTAAGAGACATTGGTCCTGAGCTGCGACCAAATGAATACAAGAAGAAGGAAAAGTTAGGAGATGGACCTGATGGAGTAACAGGTTCTACCGGAGAAAGGGAACCTTCGACATTGGAGGATCTAGGTAAATTTCATAACCATCTTTTTTGGACATATAATCCTACCTGTGAAGTTGTGAAGCTTTAGCTAAATGTCGCTGAGATCATAAAGCAACGACTTTTCAACGTATCCTTTATTTGTGTTATAGTACTTGCATTTTCTTCATAAACTTTACAAGGTCCATACACACACATTCACACATTAAATTTATTTTGATTAAGCTGGGTTGATAAGAAATTTATCTATTCTTACATGATTGACTAAGCCTTTACCTTAATCAAAATATATTGTTGGTAAGTGTGTAAGCACTAACTGGGTAAGAGTCCTCTCCCTCACTAACCGGGTAAGATTCTTAATCCTTGCTATGCCTCTTACGAGGTAAGATTCTCGGTCATTGCCATGCTCACCTGGAAAGGTAAGTGACACCGTGCTTACTCGGTAAGCGTTTGGTAAATGGCTAACTTTTCATTTTCTGATTTCTGTGTCTTAGAGGGACCCAAATGTTTACTTTGGTTGGTCACAACTCACAATTAGGTTCCATAGGAAGCCCATTATGAGCACCAACTTAGCATGATGGTATAGAATAATCTTCTCAAATCATTGTAGTTGTTTATGTTTTTGTTGTAAATAGACCATTGTTCTTGTGAAATGTAATATAGAACTATGTTAAGTAACATTGCGCAGGAATTACTTTGGAAACGTGAAAGCAAAAACTATCATTTTACTTTGTCCAAAATCGTTCATTTTTGCAAATTTTAAAAAGTCAAGTACGTTTGTTTTGGATCATTAAATAATAAGATTCGGCCTTCCCCATTCCCATTAACATGAACATTATTCTGACTTGATGATAGCTGTGGCTGCTCGAGGTGGAATGGAGACGCTTAGACCAGCTTTGCAGCGGGTTTACATGACTAGAGCCTCTGCTTACAGAGATGCGCTGACAAGCTTTGTACAAGGCTACCAAGAAGGCATAAAAGAAGTCATGGAGAAAAAGGATAACTCTGAACCCCATCAAGAAAACAATGACCCAAAAAAGGCTACTTGATCATTTTAAAGTTTATAAGAATGTTATTAGTCTTTCCTCTTAATCTTTATAAACCCTGCTAGTTGCTAGCTATGTTAGATGCCGACTCCCTCGTTCGACTTCTTTTTGGCTCGGTTTGTACCGTTAACTTTATATAATATGCGTAATATAGAGAGAGAAAAAAACATCGGTTAAAACGCTGCCGTATTATCATAACCATTATTTGTTAAGGGTTGGGTTCTGGTGAGAAGCGGTTATCAACCATTAGATGAGAAAATAGACTAACATTAGGCTGAGAGATTAATACTTAGGCTATGTTTGGCAAACTAGCTGATAAGCTAGCTTATGACTTATAAGCTAGCTGGTAGCTGATAAGCTAGCTGATGAAAAAGTCACGTTTAGCAAAACTAGCTTATAAGCGTGTAAAATGACTAAAAATGACATATTAAAAAAATAGTAAATAAATAATAATATTAATTAATGGGGGTATTTTTGGAAAAAATAAAATAAAAGCAAAATAAGCTTCTAAACGCTACCATGACTAGCGTTTTGATAAGCTAGCTTTTTTTTGCCAAACATGTACCTAGCTTATAAGCTAGCTTATTTTTGCCAAACAATGCCTTAATAAGAGAGAACGGTGTGGAGAAGAATCTCACACAAAACTTCTATTTATACACATATAATTGCACTTGGGTAAATAACTGGACTAATTTTTAATATAATTTTTTAAGTGTATGTACTTTTTTTTATAGATTTTGAGATATTTAATAAAAATTACAAAGTATCAATCGGAAATGCTGTTATTAGTTAGAGAAACCCGAAACTCAATGATTAATGGTTGCGGTACAACAACATGTTATCTATTTTGATACTTTTAAATTATATATTTATATCAACTACATTATTTTCCACTAATTGCATAACATAAAATATGGTGGCGTTTTTTTGGAGTCAGGTAATTAAATGTTTATACGGCAAAGAAGGTGGTTTTAATTTTTCCCAAGCTAGGCTTTGAAAAGTTGGATCGACTTGGGGTGGAATCTTACAAGCAGGGAGTGACTTAGATGGGTTTGGACTAAATTTTTGTTCCTCTTTTGGGAGATTTATCGGGGACAGGAAAAATACGGATTTTTGGGATGACAAATGGGGAGGGTAATTTCAGGTTATGTGACAGGTTCCCTCAGCTTCTTCGTTTGGATCGCAATCTCGAAGTCAAAACTGGTGATCATGGCACTTGGATTGAGGGGTTGTGGAGGTGGAATTGGAACTGGGTTCGTCCTCCTCGAGGGAGAGCTTTAAGCGACTTTTCCGACTTAATTTCTTTGTTGCAGAATGCTTCTCCTAAGGTCTCTAGTAGGGATGCCGCTCGTTGTTTCCTCACTCCGGATGGATCTTTCACTGCCTCATCTCTTCGACATATAGTGGATGGTTAGAGCATCTCTAACGATTTCTCTATAATTTTTCTAAAATAAATATCTAAGTCAAAATCTCTAAAAAGAATTACATTTAACTCTAACATATTCTCTATTTTAGAGATTTCAACATCAATATATTATTAAAATGTTATATACATTTATCATCTCAATATGTTTTTTAAAAAGAATTTGTATAAAATAATAATAACTCAACTCTGTTGGTGAGAATGAAAAAAAAACAATTTATCTATCCATATATCAAGTTTTAGAGAATTCTCTTAACTTGGAGATTTTTCTAGTTTTCTCTCTTTTAAAGAACAACATAGAAAAGCTATTGGAGCAATTTAGAGAACAAAAGTCTATTTATCTCTATTTTAGAGAAGTTGTTGGAGATGCTCTTACTTTCTAGTTTCTACAATCTTTTCCAGATGATAAAACCGCATTATGGAACGAGTTAGTTCCTAGGAAAGTGAATGATTTCGTTTGGAGGGCTCTTCGTATGGCTCTTTGGGAACTCAACAAAAGAGGAATCGATCTTGATTCCGTGTTATGCTCGCTCTGTAGAAATCGTGTTGAATTGTTGGATCATTGTTTACTAGGTTGCAAGGTCGCCTCGTCGCTTTGGCATTGCATTCTTAAATGTTGGAGTATCAACTACACTATCCCCTCTCCCATCTCGGAGTTTTTGATTTTTGATGGTGGGAGGCAAATCACGGGATCTTTGAAGGTTGTATGGCAAGCGGTTCTTTGGATTGCTGCTTATTCTCTTTGGAATCTAAGGAATGCCTATATTTTCAAGGGATGTTTTTCTCTTGGTGATCTTTTTGGTGACCTCTAGTTTAATTCTTTCGATTGTATTGCTCTGAGGTTAAAAGATCGGTCTATCTCTAAAACAATTTGGCTTATGTCCCCGTCTTCTGCCGTTTCTTGAGGTTTCGTTGTTATTCTTTGTTGGTCTTGTTTTGGTCTGTTGGTTTTGGTGGTCAGTTGTTTCTAGCGGGGTTTGGTTTATTCCCCTCTTTGTTATCTGTTTCTGGCAAATCTTTTTGTAAGGTTGTTGTCATTGGTTCTTAATAAAATTTTGCCTTTCTAAAAAACACATTAACATTTTCTCCATCAAATTCGTCTTTATTTAGTTTCCGTGTCATAAATGACACATTTGATTAAAGTTTGATGAAAATAATTTAGGGGGTGTTTGGTAAGAGGTATTAAGCAGTAATTAACAAAAATTATAATAAAAGAAACTGTTTGATTCTATATAATATAATGAGTTCATTTCTCCAGAAGTCCAAATTTCCATTCAAACAGCCCCTTAGTCATACATGGTTATGGTTTGGGTGTATAAAACTAAAGGCCAAGACCTTCTAAAATGAATAAGTTGCCTGAAAACATCCATACAATTTACCTACTTACCAAATGGATTTTTGGCTTACCAGTATCCGAATTATCAGTAAAGTCCAATAAAGATGAAAAGGTTAAAAAATTTGAAAATCTCAATAAAGATGAAGAGGTTCGTATATTCATTTGTCATATATATAAATATTATTTACTGAGAGAGAAAAATCATATCACCTCTTTCACATACACCTTCCAATCTACAAATCAAAATGGGGTAGTTTCACTTGGATCATCCATAACCAAAAGACACAAAGCAAGCAAGCAAGCAAGCAAGCAAACTAAGAGCATACGGCTTCAAACAAGTATGTTCATATAGATTTACAGTTATGTTGTAGTTAAAAGCTATTTACACTTGTAAATGATTTTGTGTGAGTTCGAGAAGTCATATTTACATAATACCAGCCATTCGTAGACGAAAAGTGCCCGTGAGCATTACAAAACCTTTTTGCTCTTGATTCATGTACGCCCACCAAACGAATCCCACTTGGAAATGTAGTTGTTTTGGAGAGGGCTTCGCGCTAAAGGACTTCCTGGAGGACTTTCGGTTCGATCATGCCTACTATTCCCATAATACTGATCGTAAGGTGAAACTCTTTGGTAACCCATATGACCACTACCTCTACTTGGTCGACCATAGTGATTCGTTGGCGTATGTTGGTTGTGTTCCGTTGGGTGCCTATAACAATCATTCGACCTTTGCCTCAGAATATGGTCTTGACCAGAATTCTTGTGAGGATGGGGATCTAGAGGTGGTTTGGGAGATGACGAGTGTGGATAAGGGTGAGGGTGGAGATGGATGTGGTGGGGTTGTGGTTGTGGTTGTGACGAAGGCGAAGGCGGTGCTTGCCGGTGGTTTTGGTGGTGGTGATGGTGGTGATGAGGGTGTTGTTGGTTGCCGATGCTCAGGTTCAGAGTTGAGATTGGGGTTTGGTTCATATGGTTGGTTTGGGAATTGCCACCAAGATTGTACAAGTTAGGGGAGCTACGGGCTCTTGGCATTGCACTAAGCTTATTACGCATAACAGTGATTTCAGGGTTGGTAACTTCAGGAACGGCGGTGGGAATGGTGGTTTCTGGCGGGGTTCCAGGGGAAGAACAAGCAGAGTTAATGGTGAAAATTGGCTGGCCAGTGTTGATTGCAGGTGGTCGAAAGTTTCTATATGATGGTGGTGGAGTTGGGTGGAAAACAATGCCATTGACGGAATTGATGTACCGCTGCTCAAGAGAGTGGTGGTCCATGGGTCCCATCTGGTTCTCGAGGACTATTGGGTTAGCCGGAAAAAGGAAGGTTCGGAGCCTTGGTGTTCCGATCAGCTCGTGGCGGTCGTATTCCTCAAACATGAGGCGGAGATCTTCATCGGATTTTACAGTAACCAAGGCATCAAGGTCCTCAGGGATCAACTGGTACTTGAGGATCACATCACCTTCGATTAGGCTGGTAAGCTTCTTCATAAGATCTAAAATTTAAAAGTAAGAAAAAATCATCGAATTTCTGAATGTTCTTCATACGTTATAATGTCAAGAACAAAATCAAAGAATTTCTAGATGTTCTTCATAAATCATAACGGAATTATAGTCGTTCTGCCGGGAAAAAACCAATTCCGATATATTTATATGTTTATATCGATATAGATGTAGACAACGATAAAAAAGGAAATCAAAGCCTAATTTCATAATATTCTTCATAATTCCTTTGTTGATTGATTATTTTTCATAGATCACGTAGAAACAAACGATTCGAAAATGCAGACAACGATAAAATAAGGAAAACCTAATAAGCACTAATTTCAGATTTATTTATACGTTTAAACAGATGAAAATGCAGACAACGATAAAATAAGGAAATCAAAGCCTAATTTCACAATATTCTTCATAATTCCTTTGTTGATTGCTTATTTTCTTCATAGCTCACGTAGAAACAAACGATTCGAATGCATAAACGGTTAATGCAAACCTAATAAGCACTCATTTCAGATTTATTTATACGTTTAAACAGATAAAAATGCAAATAACGATAAAATAAGGAAATCAAAGCCTAATTTCACAATATTTTTCGTAATTCCTTCATTGATTGCTTAATTTCTTCATAGATCATGTAGAAACAAACGATTCGAACGCATAAACGGTTAATGCAAACCCTAATATTATAAGCAAATTCGATTCATGATTGTGTTAGGGTTAGAGAGAGGGGAAAGAATAATACCGGTGAAAGTAATGTTGTAGGGAACAGAGATGACGCGAGTCTCGCCACCGACGTACTTAAGGTGGCCATCGGCGGGGCGAGGAAGGATCTTGCCGCCATGGCTACACAGAAACTTGACCCTGCATCTCGGGGATCCCGGTGCAGAATTGGGAACGGAGCTGGACGTTGATTCAGCGTCACCGGACGTCGACATGTCGTATATCATCAACGTATCTTATACATATAATACGATGTATATATACAGCAATTTGTGCAAAGAAAACATAAACAAAAGAGTAAATTACAAATTCCATCCCTGTGGTTGTATGAAATTTTGGATTAGGTCCTCCAAACGAAATAATTACATGTAGGGTTATTGTGGTTTCACTTTTGTTATGGATTAGGTCCCTTAAACCTAACTGTGTTAACATCATTTAGTTAATGCAAGGATAATCTGGTTATTTAGCTTTTTGTTTGTCTTTAAAACTTTAATAATAATAATTCTTTATTAATATAATATATAGTAAATAGAGAGATGTGGAGGCCAAAAACGTCGTCCCCCAAGAACGTCTTCCCCTCCCCCGCCGGCGAAGCCTCTCCCCCTACTAAACGACATCCCGAACATTTATATAATAATTCTTTAGCAAATTGATGTGTGCCCGAGTCAAGACAAACGTGGCCCAACTCTATCGGCCTGGCTAACAAGCTGAGGACGTCGTAGTTTTCGTCTAGAGTTTGAATCGCATGTGGGTTCGAGAAGATTTCATCAAAAATTTGAGGGTATTTGATCACTCGATCATAGAACGACAACGATCCATTATCTAAGAATAACTCATCCGTACCATATTTTACAAAGTTTGGAAAAATACCCCTGATTGATGATTGGTGAGCCCGATCGTGAAACCCGAGTTTGGGAAGATGGTCACTTGCACAGAAAATATAGGGAATTTTACAAAGTCGGATTCTTTAGACGCACCTTCTAGTAAAGGTACAAGAGGGTAAAACATGTTAAACGCTCGAGGGTGGTTTCCAATTAGATCGTTAAAATCAAGAGTAGATTCAGCAAAAGTAAGTGCAACGGAATCACCCTCCACATGATGGATTTCAGGTTTTCTTGCAGGAAACACGATCAAGTTACTTGCAAATGGGAAAAAGTGTTAAAGAGTTAAGGGCAACGAGTGTTTGAGGTTGGGAATAACTGTTTGGATGAAATGGGATTTAGAATGAGGGAATTCGTAGAAGAAAAGCTGGTGAATGGGGTGGAAGAGAAGCCATCCCAGATCGAAGAAAGTAAGTGGCAACGACCTTTCGCCGACGGTGTTTGGTGGTGGCGAGATTCGGAATATCTCAAGAACATTCAACGAGCCATCGGTGGCAGCCATTTGTGGTTTGTGGTTGTGGTTGTTTGTGGATTGATAAGCCATTTGGGGTTTAAACTTTGTTTTTAGTTTTTTCCTTCAATAATTGTACTAACGCCCAGAGATGCAGTAAGAGGGAGGGTGTCGGAAGTCCAAGATCAAAAATAGGTTTGAATCAAAACCCAGAAGTTGGAGATCGAGAAATGGGTTGAATCAAAACCTATAAGTGTATTAGTGGGGTTGTCGGACATACAAGGGATGGAGAAGGGTCGCCATAGAAGGGTTAGTCGGCGGGGTAGGAAGGGAGGGAAGGAAGCCTGCAGTGGCAATGCTGCCGGCAAAGTAGAATCGTTGGAGAAGGGTGGGAGATAGAGGTGGCCAAAAGTCGGGTTCGGGCCGGGCCGGGTCGGGTCGGGGGACAACCCGGTTCTGCACAGTAACCGTGCGAACCGGGTCAGGTGAGAACCGGGTCGGGTCGGGCCGGGTTTAAACCGAAATCCCCTGACCCGTTTACTTGTATGTAGAACCGGTTTCGGGAAAACCGGGCCGGGCCGGGCCAAGAACCGGGTCGGAGTAGGGCCGGGGATTTTTTTGTTTTTTAACTGCTTTCTTTGTATAATAATTAATTACTAAACTTTAACAAAGAAAAATTGGATTGGAATCATTGGATAAGTAATGAGAAATGAGAATTGTATGCGTTTTTTGCGAGAAACGAATATAACGAGAGCCGAGAAATGAGAATTGTAAGCGTTTTTTGCGTTTTGTAAGCAATGTAAGGTGGTGATGACCTCCATAACACCCCTAGTATTTATATGGGGTTTGGAGGGTGTTTTTTGAGGCAAAAAACGGTCACAAGGGGTTCCAAACGGCTATATAAAGGCTCTATTTTTTTGAAAACAATCGGGTCGGGCCGGGTCGGGTCACGAACCGGTCCCGGGTCGGGCCGAGGAAATTCCTATATACGCGAACCGGTCCCGGCTCTCGGGCTTGAAACCGGTTCTTGACCGGGTCGGGCCAGAACCGGTTCTTGGCCGGTTTCGGTTCGGGTCAGCCCGTCGGGTCGGGTCGGGTCAGTTTGGCCACCTCTAGTGGGAGAGCATCCACTTCATGTAAGGACGATGAAAGTTATTATAATATATATTGGCAATATTAAATATAATGAGTACAATATTTAAAAAGAAAATAAATAAATTGTAAAAGCCAATATTACCACTGATTTAATGGAGCATCAGTTAGTGGAGTTAGGATAAGGGACCCAATTCAAAACAAAAACGAAACCACGAAGACCATGACTGGAATTAATTCCTTTAAAGGATTCAATCCAAAATTTTCATTAACCACAGGGACCAAATTTGTAATTTACTCTAAACAAAAAGTTGCTTACGAAATCCACATATATTTGGAAGATTCACAATTACATATAAATTATATTTATTTTCATTTTCATTTTCATTTTCATTTCATCGTTAATAAAAAAAAATATTATTTAGGGGTGTTTGAGATTGCTTATTTTTTTACTTATTTGCTTATAATTTTTTGACATCGTAAATAAGTTATTTCTAGTATTTAGAATGAAAAAAAAGAAAGTGTTTATGACTTTTCATGTTTTTTAATATACTTATTTTGATGTAAATAATGAAATAAATTAGAATTGATTTTTGTCAAGCATTTGAAAGGGTCTTTGGATATGTTCTGAAATCGATTATGTATTATATAATATCAAACAATTATTTGTAATTAAATAGAAAATTTGACCTTAATGGACTTGTCCTGTATAAAACAGATCGAGGAATGGAGACTCGTTTATCTAGACTTTGGATCATATGATAACAAAAGTTACCGAGACAATGGTTAGAGGAATGATTAACCCTTGATTAGTTTTAATCTCAAGATCCAGATTAAAGGGGTCATTAAGTATTAATGTTAAAGGGGTATTCTGATCAGTTGTTTTCCAGCTGCACAAATTGTTCCCCAAGTTAGCTACACTCTTCTTTTCTACTGATTATCGCCTATATCATCACCGTGATCAAGGATTTCCTGCCTTGATTCCGTTTCTTCACAAAGTTATTGTTTGATTTGCGTTGTTTGTTGTTAGTGAAAAAAATTATCGTGCCAAAATATGAGAAGCTCACAAATGATTTCTAAGGTCCCAAAACGAGTAGAAATCCAAGTGCACAATAAATCCAACAACAAATGCGGATAACAAAAATCTAGATGTTGCACAATAATTCTCTAACGTAGAAAAAAACCCACACGATATATATATATATATATATATATATATATATATATATATATATATATAGACACCACCGAGAGGAAGAAAACAAGGAGGAAGAAGAGATGAAGTCTAAAATGACTTCACCCTTTTACAAGTGTTTGAGAGGTTTGGTGTAGGTGTGGTGTGGTGTGGTGTGGTGCATGTTTCTTCTTTGCAATGCATCTTTATTTATAGTAGAAGCCAAGAGAATATCCCATGGAATATTCTTGCTAGTTGGCACTTGCTTGGCATTGGTATGCTATAGCATGTGGAGACATTTTAATGCTATAGCATATGGTAGCATGTCTTCTACTTGCAACCCAAAGAAAAATGTGGCTCTAATTAATCCACATTTCTCATGCATCACAACTTGTACATCGTGCTTCGAGAATTGCACAACATCTTTGTTGGTGCAAGTGTACCACATCTCTATATATTTTATATATTTATTTTGATGATTACAAACACACCGTATTATTGTTTTTCTAACAATTTTATCCAAGTGTGCAGTTAATTGGACAACATGAAGATTTTATCTGAAGAGTCCAAAACTGGTGTTTACGTCATCATATATCTCATAATAATAAACACCCTAAAATAATATACCACTTGGATATTTCAAAAACCTAACCCAATATTTTAATTAAATCCTTGATTTAAATAAATTTAGAAAAGTTTTGAGTTTAAAATTTAAATTTAAGCCAAAAGAATATTGTTGACTCTTCTTGGAAGAATGCAAAAAGAATTCAGATGCTATTTTAAGCTATGGTCTTTCAACAATGGATGTGACTCCTCTCTGGCGCCGAGCTGTTTTCTTCAGGCGGTATACCGCGTGGTGCTCGGCGGTATACCGCGGCTCTGTTATACGTGTGGCAGGTTCTTGCAGGTTGACCTTCCTGCTGTCAGCTACTTTTTCTGGGAGGTATACCGCGTGGTGTATGGCGGTATACCGCGGCTCTGCTACACGTGTTGCAGGTTGCTTTTGCAGGTTGACTTCTTTATGTCAGCTACTTTTTCTGGGCGGTATACCGCGCCCATATAGGCGGTATACCGCAGCACCCTTCGACCGTTGCTGCTCCAAGTATATATATCATGCAGCATTCTCAACTCCCAGCAAGAATTGGAATACCTATTTTTTGGAGAAACTCTCAGCTACATCACTTATTCAATATATTTTTTGAGTGATCAAACCCTCAAAAATCCAAGTGTTATACTTATACAAGAGTGATTAATATTGTGAGATATATTCTCTTGTAAGTATTTGAATAGTGTGAGTGATTCACGTTCTCGAGCAAAAGCAAGAGATTTTATTGTCATTGTATCAAGGTTTGTGTTCTACCATAAAGAACACTTATAGTGAATCAGTGTGTCGAGAAGTGTCTCGGCAAGTGGACTAGCCAGCCAGTTGGTGGTGAACCACTTTAAATCTCGGTGTCGGTATCAATATTCTCTACCCTTATCTCTTTATATTCCCGTTGTGCACTTAATTTTATTTATATATTTGTTGTGCATGCAATATTTGTTGTTGATTTTGATAAGAGAATTTTTATTTGTGAAATATTTTTAAATACAACCTTTACCCCCCCTAAGGTTGTCCTAACAATTGGTATCAGAGCGGGTTGCAAGTTTCTTTAAAAATATTTGTGCTTTTTAAAAAAAAAAAAAAAACTTGTTCTTATATTTTAAATGGCAACCTCTGAGGGAATTATTTCTACAAAGATTCCGCAAATTGACACCGAAAATTTTGGTCTTTGGGCAAATCTTTTTGAATGCTACGTTCGTGGCAAAAGTCGAAAAATTTGGGACATTATTAAAAATGGAGATTATAAACCCACCAAAACCAAAGATGGAGTAATTAGTGAAAAACCAGTAGCGGAATGGTCCGCCGCTGAGGATGCTTGGGTTTGCTTAAATTTTGAAGCTAAAAATATTCTTTTTTCGGCACTTACTAAAGATGAGATTGAACGTGTTTATTCTTGTGAAACTGCTCACGATATTTGGGAAAATCTAAATAATACTCATAGAGGAAATTCTCAAGTCAAAAGCTCAAAAATAAATATTCTTGTACATGATTATGAAATGTTTGAGATGTTAAAAGATGAGTCAATCGACTCAATGTTTAAACGTTTTAACCTTATCATGGTGAGCTTGAAAGGTCTTGGTAGAACATATCCTAACGAAGATTACGTGCGAAAAATTCTTCGAGCGCTTCCTCCGGAGTGGATGCCGAAAATCACATCCTTGGAAGACTCCCGTGACCTCTCAATGATGAAATTAGATGATCTCATTGGAAATCTCAAAGTGCATGAAATTGCACTAAAAAGGAACAAAGATCGGGAGCATGATAAAAAGAAATCTTTGGCGCTTAAAGCTTCAACTTCAAGTGACGAGAAGGAGAAGAAGAAAAAGAAGGAGAAAGCTAGCTCCTCAAAGGATCAACCCGAACATCTTGACGATGTAGCCATGTTGGTAAGAAATTTTTCTAAACTTTTAGCTAACAAAAAGTTTTCAAGAAATGATAGGTTTCAAAGAAAAGGAGATTATCGCCGTGGTGGAGAAAACCGAAGCCGAAAGTTCCATAAACGGAACGACAAAATAAATAAAAATGGCGAATCAAGTGATGATGAAGAAGCCAAGAAAAAGAAGGGCTTTTGCTACTCATGTGGAGACAAGGATCACTATGCCAACGAGTGTCCAAAAAGAAATAAACCTAAAATCAAGAAGGAGAAAGCCTTCGTTGGAGGCGCGTGGAGCGCAAGTGAAGATGAAAATGAGTATGAAGCCATTTGTCTCATGGCGGAAAGCGACGATGAGGTAAACTCGTGTTACTCAAATTACTCTAGCGATGATGAATGTAATGATGATGATGATCTTGATATGTTAAATGATGTCTTTCAAAAAATGGTTATGCTTACAAATAATTATAAAGATGAGAACGCAAAATTAAAGGAAGAATTATTATTAAGTAAAAAGGAAATTCATGATAGCAAACAAAAAATTGCATGCGATAATGAAAAAATCATAAATTTAGAAAATAAATTAAGTGAAAAATATGTTTGCAATTCTTGTGACATTTTAAATAAAGAAATTGCATGCCTTGAGAAAAGAATAGTTGAAAATGATTTATGTGCTAATTGTGATGTGCTTAAAAAGGAAAATGCATGTTTAAAAGAAAAATGTGATAAACATGAAAAAGATAATTTGTTAGCACATGCCTTTCAAAGTAGCAATGAGAAAGTGCTTAAAATGTTAAATATGTCAAATAGCACTAATTGTAGAAAAGGCGTTGGTTCCGATACGTGTAAAGATAAGTGCTTATGTATGCCTATCAAAAGATATTTTGAACCACCTAAAAATGTTGAAATGAGAAAACCGTATGTGCAAAAATCCTCATATATGTCCAACATAAATAATGTGAATTATAAGTCTAGGAAATCTTATGCATGCATGTATAATAGTAAATTTTCTAGACCAAAAAATAGTGTGAATATGCATGCTCCTTTTTACGTCTTTGATAAATATGATCGTAAAATTAAAATGGTACCAAAGTGGATTCCTAAAGGCTCCTTTAGTGTTGATAATCCCGGTGGCATGCGTTTATGGTTTTAAATTTTTTTTGTATATATATATTATATACATATATATATATATATTCTGTGTTTGAAAATTATGAATCAACTCCGAATAGGTTCACCTATTTGGATACGGTGTCTAGGAAAGATAAAGGCGAGTTCTTCGAATTCTAATGAGGTCGGTTTTTAAAGTGCCTTCGCGCTTACCACCCTCACCGTCTTTCCTGGTCGCTTCCAAGTAGAGCTACCGAAAAGGGTTGAGTAAATAATTTTCTTGTCTGTATATTTTTTGTGAAAATATATTTATTATTATATGTGGTTTTCTATGCTTTCTAGACTAACTTTCAAAGGACCCATAAGATGTGGGGACCATAAAAGTTGTACTTTAAATGTTGTAGATAAATCTTGATATGGATTGGATTCTTGATAGTGGATGCACACGTCACATGACCGGAAACCATAATCTTTTTTCATCATATGAGTCATGTGATGGTGGACTAGTAATTTTTGGAGGAAACTCCAAAGGAAAGGTAATTGGGAAAGGTACAATTTCTTGCAACAATGTTACATTTTTAGATGTTACGCATGTTGATAATTTGAAATTTAACTTGCTAAGTGTTCGTCAACTGTGCAAAAATGGTATAATTGTTGTTTTTGAAGAAGACTCTTGCAAAATTCTGAAAAATGGTAAAGTTCTTTTGAATGGGGTTATAAAAGGAAATCTTTATGTTTGTAAAACTGATGTAAATAAAAATGTTTGTTTATCTTCCGTATATGATAATTCGACTTTGTGGCATAGACGTTTAGGTCACGCTAACCTTAGATTAATTCAAAATTTGAAAAATAAGGAGCTTGTGAGTGACCTTCCAAAATTAAAATTTGATAATCATTTTTGTGATGCATGTCGTGTCGGCAAACAAACTCATGTTTCTCATAAATCAAAAAATGTGATTTCAACTAAAAGAGTTTTAGAACTTTTACACATGGATCTTTTTGGCCCTATGGCCATTCAAAGTTTTGGAGGAAATTATTACACTCTAGTAATTGTAGATGATTTTTCCCGATATACGTGGACTTTATTTTTAAAACATAAAAATGAAGCTTTTGAAAAATTTAAGATTTTGGGAAAACGAATTCAAAACCAACAAGGTTGCACGATTGTTTCGATTCGTACGGACCATGGACGCGAATTCGATAATGAAACTCAATTTGGTGCGTTTTGCGACAAATATGGTATAACGCACATTTTTTCTGCTCCTCGCACTCCTCAATCTAATGGGGTTGTGGAGAGGAAAAATAGAACCCTACAAGAAATGAGTAGGACAATGCTCAATGAACATCAAGTTCCCCAAAAGTTTTGGTGTGATGCCGTAGCTACCGCGACCTATGTCCTCAATCGTGTGCTAATTAGGAGTATCCTAAATAAGACCCCTTATGAGATCCTACGTGGTAGAAAGCCTTCCTTAGCCCATCTTAAGGTATTTGGTTGTAAATGTTTTATTTTAGATACCAAATCTTATTTGACCAAATTTGACCCAAAAGCCTATGAGGGAGTATTCCTTGGTTATTCTTGGAATAGCAAAGCCTATAGAGTCCTTAATAAAGAGACCATGGTTGTTGAAGAATCCCTAAATGTAAGCTTTGATGAAAGTCCTCCTAAACCTAGTGCACCCTTAGTAAATGATGATGGTTGTGAAGGAGATGCACTAGCCCAACATCTTAGAACCTTGGACTTAGGTACCCAATCTCTTACAAACAATGTAGAATCTAGTGATGCCCCTCCATGTTATGTTCCACAAGGAGTAGATGATCCTAACCTTAGAACATCTAGAGGCCATCCCGTAGATCAAATCATAGGTGACCTAAACCAAAGAACGACTAGATCACAAATCCATACCCTTTGTGCCTTTCACGCCTTTATCTCAGCCATAGAACCTAAAAACATAGAAGAAGCTTTAGGTGATGAGGATTGGATAATGGCCATGCAAGAAGAGTTAAACCAGTTTACTAGGAATGATGTGTGGGACTTAGTTCCTTGCCCTAGCGGTCAAACCATTATTGGCACACGATGGGTCTTTCGTAACAAGGTAGACGAAAACGGTGAAGTCACCCGAAACAAGGCACGTTTAGTTGCCAAGGGGTACAATCAACAAGAAGGTATCGATTATGATGAAACCTTTGCACCAGTTGCAAGGTTAGAGTCTATTCGAATGCTTCTCGCTTTTGCGAATGCTAAAAATTTTAAATTATATCAAATGGATGTCAGAAGTGCTTTCCTAAATGGTTTTATAAATAAGGAGGTATATGTTTCCCAACCTCCCGGCTTTGAAAATTTTGAAAATCCGACGCATGTTTATAAATTAAAAAAGGCGCTTTATGGTTTAAAGCAAGCTCCGCGTGCGTGGTATGATAGATTAAAATCTTTTTTAATTACAAGTGGTTATAGTATGGGTAAAATAGATAATACTTTGTTTGTCAAATATGCTCAAAATGATATTGTGGTTGTGCAAGTGTATGTTGATGATATTATCTTTGGTTCTACAAATGAAAAACTTTGTAATGAATTTGCTACAAAAATGACTAATGAATTTGAAATGAGCATGATGGGAGAATTAAAATTCTTCTTAGGATTGCAAATAAAACAAAGTGAAAATGGTACCTTTATAAGTCAATCAAAATACTGTAAAGACATGTTGAAAAAGTTTAATTTTGAAAATGTCAAACCTGTTGAAACTCCGATGACCACCAATCTAAAATTATCTAGTGACGAAGAGGGAACCGATTTTAATGAAAAGATTTATCGTGGCATGATTGGTAGCTTATTGTATTTAACTGCTAGTAGACCTGATATCATGTATAGTGTGTGTTTATGTGCTCGCTTTCAATCTTCGCCTAAACAATCTCACTATGAAGCCGTCAAGCGTATCTTTAGATATCTTAGAGGGACTACGAATCTTGGACTATGGTATCCAAAACAACCCGAGCTAGAAGTAACATGCTTCACCGATTCCGATCTTGGTGGCTCGATGGTTGATCGAAAAAGCACTAGTGGAGTATGTGCCTTTATAGGTCTCTCGCTTGTGTCTTGGTTTTCCAAGAAACAACATTCCGTAGCCTTATCCACTACCGAAGCGGAATATGTAGCCGCCGCGAGAGCGTGTGCTCAAGTTCTATGGATGAAGCACACACTTACCGACTTTGAGGTACGTCAATCCAAAATTCCAATTATGTGTGATAACTCAAGTGCCATAAACCTAAGTAAAAATCCCGTTTTGCATTCTCGTACCAAACATATTGAGTTGCGACATCATTTTCTACGAGATAATGTTCAAAAAGGCCACATCGTGCTTGAAAAAGTTGATTCCGAAGACAATTTGGCCGATATTTTTACTAAAGCCCTAAACAAAAATTCGTTCTTTAAATTAAGACTTGGTTTAGGCATGCTTGAGTATAACCCATGAGATACTGCTACTCTCAATTATTTGCATATTTTGAGGGGGAGCATCTCTCGAGGAGGAGCATAACGTCTTTCTTAACCCTTTTTGCTTCGACAAAAGGGGGAGAGAAACCGAGTATGCTCTCGTGTTTAGCGGTTGTGTTTGTCATCATCAAAAAGGGGGAGATTGTTGGTGCAAGTGTACCACATCTCTATATATTTTATATATTTATTTTGATGATTACAAACACACCGTATTATTGTTTTTCTAACAATTTTATCCAAGTGTGCAGTTAATTGGACAACATGAAGATTTTATCTGAAGAGTCCAAAACTGGTGTTTACGTCATCATATATCTCATAATAATAAACACCCTAAAATAATATACCACTTGGATATTTCAAAAACCTAACCCAATATTTTAATTAAATCCTTGATTTAAATAAATTTAGAAAAGTTTTGAGTTTAAAATTTAAATTTAAGCCAAAAGAATATTGTTGACTCTTTTTGGAAGAATGCAAAAAGAATTCAGATGCTATTTTAAGCTATGGTCTTTCAACAATGGATGTGACTCCTCTCTGGCGCCGAGCTGTTTTCTTCAGGCGGTATACCGCGTGGTGCTCGGCGGTATACCGCGGCTCTGTTATACGTGTGGCAGGTTCTTGCAGGTTGACCTTCCTGCTGTCAGCTACTTTTTCTGGGAGGTATACCGCGTGGTGTATGGCGGTATACCGCGGCTCTGCTACACGTGTTGCAGGTTGCTTTTGCAGGTTGACTTCTTTATGTCAGCTACTTTTTCTGGGCGGTATACCGCGCCCATATAGGCGGTATACCGCAGCACCCTTCGACCGTTGCTGCTCCAAGTATATATATCATGCAGCATTCTCAACTCCCAGCAAGAATTGGAATACCTATTTTTTGGAGAAACTCTCAGCTACATCACTTATTCAATATATTTTTTGAGTGATCAAACCCTCAAAAATCCAAGTGTTATACTTATACAAGAGTGATTAATATTGTGAGATATATTCTCTTGTAAGTATTTGAATAGTGTGAGTGATTCACGTTCTCGAGCAAAAGCAAGAGATTTTATTGTCATTGTATCAAGGTTTGTGTTCTACCATAAAGAACACTTATAGTGAATCAGTGTGTCGAGAAGTGTCTCGGCAAGTGGACTAGCCAGCCAGTTGGTGGTGAACCACTTTAAATCTCGGTGTCGGTATCAATATTCTCTACCCTTATCTCTTTATATTCCCGTTGTGCACTTAATTTTATTTATATATTTGTTGTGCATGCAATATTTGTTGTTGATTTTGATAAGAGAATTTTTATTTGTGAACTATTTTTAAATACAACCTTTACCCCCCCTAAGGTTGTCCTAACAATCTTAAATGAAAAACTAATTTGTTTTTCAACACTCCACCATGATGTGCAAATCTCCTGACGAAAACAGAGCACGAACGATCTTGGACGAATAGCTAATAGAGATTGCCACGAGGTAACCAAATGCATTTTGACCGTGACGAGCTTCAGCTCGGCCATCACCCGTCAAAGCCAAAAGCAAAATCCTCAAGTGTGCAATCTTAGCGAAACAAATGAGTTCAACAACTCCAAGAACACGTTCCAAGTAATAACTCCCCAAAGATATCGTTTTGTCACCTGTGGTAATATCTTCTCTCTCTCGCAAAGTGCCCAACGGCACTAACATAAACGGAGCTGGATCAAGTTTGAGCAATGCCCAAACTTAGCTGGTGGTAGCGACTTAGTGAACATATCAGCGGCATTGTTGTCTATCAGGACTTTCTTCAAATAGACGACCTTCGCTTCATGTAATCTAACAAGATATGCATCACGCACATTTATGTGCTTTGTCCGGGAGCTGAAAGCCAAATTAGTTGCCAAATGGATGGCACTCTGATTATCACAGAGAATGCGTACGGAAGTTTGCTCGAAGCCCAAGTCATTTATCAGTTCTTTCAAATAGACCGCTTCCTTTGCAGACTCAACCGCCGCAACAAGTTCAGCTTATGTGGTCGATAATGCAACAATAGACTGTAACCGTGATCTCCAATTGACGGTCGTTCCACCCAAGGTAAATACATAACCGGATGTGGATCTCCAACCTACTCGATCACCTGCATAGTCAGAATCACAATATCCAACAATTTCACAGTCATTGTGCAAACCAAATATAAGACCATGTTTCTCGGTTCCCTTCAAATATCGGAATGCCGTTTTAACGGCTGCCCAATGTGATCATCCCGGATTCGCAAGAAACCGACTCACCACTCCGACACAATGTGCAAGATCGGGACGGTACACACCATGGCATACATGAGACTCCCAACCGCACTAGCATATGGAACCTTTGACATTTCGGCCTTCTCCTTGTCGTCCTTCGGACAATCTTCACTTGTAATCTTGATGTGCTTCGGTAGCGGAGTGCTAGACGTCTTGGCACCATCAAGATTGAACCTCTTCAAAATTTTCTGAATATACGCTCGTTGTGTCAACCTTTAGTGTCTGGGACTTTCTGTCCCGCACAATTTCCATGCCCAAAATCTTCTGCGCCGCGCCAAGATCCTTCATTTCGAATTCTGACTTCAACTTATCTTTCAGACGTTCGATCTCTGACCGGTCCTTGCAGGCAATAAGCATGTCATCTACATAAAGAAGTAAGTATGTGAAAATACCACCGCTTTGTCTATGATAGACACAAGCATCCTTTTCACTACGCTCAAATCCAAGAGTGAGCATAAACAAATCAAACTTCTTATACCACTGACGAGGCGATTGTTTAAGTCCATAGAGGGACTTCTGGAGCTTACATACATATTCTGGTTTGCTGTCGGAAACGAAACCATCAGGTTGCTTCATATAGATAGTTTCCTCCAAGTCTCCGTGTAGGAAGGCGGTCTTCACATCTAGCTGTTCTAGCTCCAAATCATGAATAGCCACGATCGCTAAAAGAACACGAATAGATGTATGTCTAACAAAGGGAGCAAAAATATCGTCATACTCGATACCTTTCCATTGTGCAAAGCCTTTAGCAACGAGACGAGCCTTGTAACGATTGTCATCTTTGACTTTGAAAACCCACTTGCAACCAATAGCACGGCTGCCCTTCGGCAATGGACATAAGTCCCAAGTGTTGTTATTCGAGAGAGCTTCCATCTCTTCTTGCATGGCACCAAGCCATTTTGAACTGTGGGTTGAGGCCAACGCCTCCTTTACATCAAGCGGCTCTTCTTGCCCTACATGCAAAGCAAACTCCAGCTGATCTGTAAAACTCATGTTAGCAAAATCCCAATCTCCATACCTATTCGGCGGACGAATAGACCTTTGACTACGCCTGGTAGGTGCAATAACTGGGATTGTATCGTCGTGGTCTCCACCATCATTCAGAATCTCTTCTTCAGAATCACTAGTAGAAGTCACTGGCGGAATGACTTCTTCAACAGTATCGGGTAATTCTGGCACAATATCAGGAACGGATGAACTGGGAATATTAGGAATGACTACTGGCTCCACATCATCGACAGTAGGAACAATAGTAGTGACGACTTCCGGATTTTGAGAGGACCGAGGATCCTGTGACTTTAACAGGACCGATTCATCAAACGTGACGTGTCGAGAATGAATCACCTTACGAGTCAAGGGGTTCCAGATTCGGTAACCCTTGATACCATATGTATAGCCGAGCAAGAATCCTTTGGTGGCTTTAGGATCCAATTTGTCCTGGCCTGAAACATGAACGTAAACAGGACAACCAAATACACGTATGTATTTCAAACAGATGTTCTTTTACCTCTCCAAACCTCTTTCGGAATCTTTCCCCCGATGGCCGAACAAGGTAACCTGTTAACAATGTGCACTGCAGTGTAAAGTGCTTCGGCCCAGAAAGATTTGGGGAACTCCGATGTCGACAACATACATCGGACCTTTTCAAGCAAAGTCCTATTCATCCGTTCGGCTACCCCATTAGATTGAGGATCGCCCGGAGTGGTGTAGTGACGGTGGATGCCTTTATGCGAACAAAAGTCCTTGAGGTTACCACTAGTAAACTCTCCACCGTTGTCAGATCTGAGCACTTTCAACTTCTTGCCAGTCTCGACCTCTACTCGTGCCAACAAAGTCTTGAACGTATCGAAGACATCTGACTTGAACTTTAACACATACACCCAAAGCTTATGTGAAAAATCATCAATAAACGAAACAAAATATTTACCTCCACTGAGGGACGGAGTACTTGATGGTCCCCAGACGTCTGTATGAACATAATCGAGGATTCCTTTAATGTTGTGTTTTCCAACACCAAAAGAAACATGCGTCTGCTTTCCTTTGACACATCCCGAACAAAACTCCAGGCTAGCAGGTACAGAGACTTTAATGAGCTTTCGCTTGCGCAAAATCTCCAAGTTCTTCTCGGATGTGTGACCCAAACGAAGATGCCATAAGCGAGCATCACCAAGATTCTGAGAACTTTCGGCCATACACGATTCAGAAGAAACAGTCTCGCCAATCAAATGGAAAAGATTATTTTCCGCCCGTTCGCCTTTTATTACGATAATACTTCCTCTGGAGATGCGCAAACTCCCGTCATCGATTCGAATTTTGCAGCCCAATTTGGACAGTTGTCCAACAGAGATCAAGGAATGAGTCATGGATGGAACAAATTTGACCTTATTCAATGTCCGAATACACCCATCGAACATCTTGATCCGCACAGTACCGATTGATAACGCCACTTTTTGGCGTTATTTTCAGTTCTCAAACCAACGAGATTGGCTTGTGTTGATAGCAAAGAAGTGGGATTTTATGGTTTATCGAGTGAAATGTGCAGGTTATATAAAAGGCAGTGATCATCGAGAAAAGAAGCTGAAAAGAGCCCAAAAAGAGCCAAAACGAAGCCCAACGGAAGCCCGAGATCCAAGCCCAAGACCCGCGGCCGAACCAGGACCCGAAGCTGACCCAAACAACAACAGAAAAGCGCGCGACTTACGCCGCGACTTGCAAGTCGCGGCACAAGTCGCGGATGTCCATGTTCCAGCCTATTATTGTGACGTTTTTCCGGATTTTAGGTCATTCTTGGGATATCTCACACACGACGAACGGGAGCAGCTTAGGGGCGATTTCTGGAGCTTTTCCAGAGCTTTTGGAGCCACGATAGAGGATCAATAGAGGACACGTCTACCACGGAAAGTAGATTCGAGCACGAGAGAAGGGAGTCCACCATTACACTCGTCACATTCATTATCATTATGTTTGCACACGTTTTTCCATCTTCTTTCTTTATGTTTGAATCCACCACCAACATGAACTAAATTCTAGATGTTGGGGGTTGGAATGAATTTGATTTAAGCATATGAACATGTAACTTGAGACTTTTATCAGTTTTTCCTATTTTAATGAAGCATGTGATTTGGATTTTAATGCTCTTGTGAATTTGGCCAATTTACAATTGATTTGTTGTGAACAATTAAGTTCGAGAGAATTAATTGTTAATCTAGAACTAGAAATTGCATGCCTAAGGTTAGAAATTTGGATAGAGATATCAAATTAAACCTTAGTCTCATTAAATCTTGATCTTAATGTGTTTTGAGTTCCATGAGTTGAGATCGAGAGATAAAACTTGTGTTTCCAAAATAAAACCCGTTGTTGCTTGAGAAAGAACAACGGTGACTTTAAGATTGGGTATTCATTAAAGGGAATAACTGGTAACTGTTTTGAGTCAAGTGTTTGTATGCGAAAGTCTTAGGATTTCCAACCCTCAACTGTTTTCTCTATCTGAAGTTTCTTAAGCTGTCTATTGTTTTGTGTTTGATTTATTTTGCTTACAATTAATTAAGTCATACCAACCACTCAATTTGCGACGTTCAGTTAATATATCTTATAGTAATTGTGATACTTAGTTCCTAGTTCCCTGTGTTCGATACTCGTACTTTCTAGTACTATTACTTGATTTCGACCCGTACACTTGCGGTAAGATTTAGGGGGTGTGAACCCGCCTATCAATTTTTTGGCGCCGTTGCCGGGAACTAGTTGCAACTGATAGCACTACCAGCTATAAGCGCTATTACATTGAACAATTTTCTTTTATTGTTATTTTATTTCATTACTTTCGGTTTTTGGATTGCTAAATTTGCCTACTTTCCGTTCAGGTACTAATTGGTTTATGCCAAGGAAGACCCGAGGGAAGGAAATCGAACCACTCGATCCGGAGATTGAAAGAACCGAAGGAAAAAGGGGTGACACCTCCACCAAAGCCGGTAGTCAAACCGTTTGTGCCACCACTACCATTCCCTAATCGGGTGAAGGCACATAAAGATGAGGAACAGTTCAAGAAATTCCTCGACATCTTCAAGAAACTTCACATCAACATCCCATTCGCAGAAGCACTCGCTCAAATGCCGACATACCTCAAGTTCATGAAGGAGATCCTATCCAAGAAAAGGGCAATCGAGCACCAGTCTACCATTACACTTACTGAAGAGTGTAGTGCCATCATTCAGAATAAGCTTCCCCCGAAGCTTAAGGATCCAGGGAGTTTTACTATACCCGCTCATATAGGAAATCTTAGTTTCAATAAAGTATTATGTGATTTAGGGGCAAGTATTAACTTAATGCCTCTTTCTATTTTCAGGAAACTGGGAGTGGGGGAAGTGAAACCTACATACATGACACTTCAACTCGCGGATAGATCGCTCATATATCCATATGGAGTGATAGAAGACGTACTGATCAAGGTTGACAAGTTCTACTTCCCTGTAGACTTTGTGGTGCTGGATATGGATGAAGACGAAAAGGTTCCGTTGATATTGGGAAGATCCTTTCTGGCCACGAGCAGAGCACTGATAGATATGGAGGAAGGAGAGATGACCCTGAGGGTTGGTGGCGAGAAGTTAGTATTCAATATGTTCGAGAGGGTGAGAGAAAGAAGTGAAGAGGAGTCTGAGGATCAAGTAAAACCAGCTGTGGAAGAGACCGCGGAAGACCGTAAGTGTGGGCGAGTCAATTCCGCGAACACCGAGCCAATTTGAGAGCCACATAGTCGTGCCACGACTGTAACTACGGCGCTGGGTGGGAGGCAACCCACCGAGGTTTGCGTTTTCTTTTATTTTCTGTTTTTGAGTGATTTTATTTACAAAAAAATTGAAAAATACAAAAAAGGGGCTGGAACAGTGGGTCCCGCGGGATTTCCCGCGGCTTACAAACCGCGCGGAAAACCGCGGGGGTCTCTAGATGAATTTCTGAAACAAAGACTTACGTGGTTTGTGCCGCGGTTTCCAAACCGCGCGGCTTCCTGTTGCCTCCAGTCGTTTCTCGTGCAGCGTTTTCTTTTCCTGCTTTGTGTGTTTCGTTTCTTTGCTCTCTTTCGTCTTTTGCTTTGTTCCTTTTGTTTTTGCACTTCCCTTCTCCGCTTTCTCCGATGTCTTCCAACTGGCGATCCAATTTTAAGAGAATCTCCTCCATCCGGGCAAACAGGTATGTTCTAACTCTGTAGGTTATTGAGTGGTGCAAGATGTGTTGTTTCTTTATTAGTTAACGAGATGCAACAAACCTAAGTTTCACTTAGGTTTGGGGTGCCTCATTTTCCAACATCTACACGCTCACTTTTAATTGTGCAAACCTCGGTTTTACCGAGGTTTGGGGTTGGCTTTAGTTGACAAACCTAGGCCACGGCCTAGGTTTGGGGTGGCCAAATTTTAATGAGATGGCTCTTTGATGTTGTGCTTTAATGTTATGCCTTGCCTGTCTGATATCTGTAATAACCGCACAACAATACTTGTTGTTAGTATCGCCTACGCCGATACTTGCACATTGGGGACAATGTGTGGGTAAGGTTTGGGGTTGCCCAATCGGGCCCACGTTTATGCACGTAGATTTCCCGCACCTCTGCACGCTTAGATCACATTAGCCAAAATTTCTGTTTTGAATGATTGTTTTGACCTGATTTGATTTATGAAGCATTTGAATTCAGTTTTAATTATCAATTGTCATCTGATCACCTTCAATTGACTTTCATGGTTTTTGATTAAGTTTGAGAAAATTAATTAAGAACTAGATCAAGTAATTAAGTGCCGGAAAGGAGATTCGGGTAGAGATAGCCGAATCACTTTCTGCTCAAAATAGTTTGACCTAATGAATTTTAAACCTTAGGTGTTGATCGAGAGATAAAACCTACGTGTCTTGAAATAAAATCTGTTATTGCTTGAGAGAGAATAACAATGACTTTTACAAACTAGGGTTCATAAAGACAATCAGTAATAATCATTGTTCGGGTATTCGTTCATCAATAGTATAGCCATAGGAAGTCCAACCCTCAACCTTTTCTCTATCAAAGTTCTTCCAAAACCTTCCGTTAAGCGATTCTAGTATTATTTTAGTTCTAATTAGTTTTTAAACAATTTTCAAACCATCCTCCAATTGCGACAGTTCAGTTAATAGATCTTATAGTCATTGTGATACTTAGTTCCTAGTTCCCTGTGTTCGATACTCGTACTTTTTGTACTATTACTTGACTTCGATCCGTACACTTGCGGTTAGATTTAGGCGGGTGTAAACCCGCCTATCACCGATACCCTAAGTGACACACGAAGTACTGTTTCCCATATAAATACTGTTACCTTCAACTTTTTCGAAGGTAGAGAAACGGTCCCAGAATGGTGTCATGTGGCAAGATACCCCGGTATCTAACACCCATCGCCTGTCACCTTGCGGTGGTGTGACTGTGGCAGAGAAGCCTTCTTGCTCCTTTTCGGCTGTAACGGCTGAGGTGTCCGCGTTGTCTTTGTTTTTAAGACTCGGACAGTCCTTAACCCAATGACCTGGCTTATGGCAATAATTACAGTTGCCACACGCCTTTGATTTCCCCCGAGAACCAGGTCGGCGAGACGGAGAGCGCCCACGGTTTCTTCCTCTTGAAGAATGCTGATCGTCTCGGCCTTTGTCAGCAAATAGGCCTTGACTGTAATTATTCTCTCTGCGATTGTTACCGATTCGCATATGAATTCGCTGATCTTCAGAAATCATTCCTGTTTTCACATCAGACAAAGAAAGAGTTTCTCTTCCGTAAATAAAACTGTTAGTGAATTAGGAATATTTCTCGGGAAGTGAATACAACGGGATCATAGCAAGTGCTTCTTCGTCTTTTGCAAGAAGCGCATCTGTTGCCTTCAACTTCATAATGATATCTTCGAATTCGGTCATGTGCGCCTTAATTGTTGTGCCTTCCTTCATTTTGAAGAAGAGACACGACCGCATCAGTAACAATCTGTTGGTCAAAGTTTTCTTGAGATATAAATTCTCAAGCTTGCTCCAAATACCTGCAGCTGTCTTTTCAGACACAATCTCAGATATAACATTATCTCCCATAGCCATCTGCAAAGTAGTAAATGCCCATGCTTCCATTTCTTTAGCCTTAAGGTCAGACATATTAGGGTCTAACTCGTCTTTGGCAAATACTACGGGATGGACTCCATTTTTCCTAAGTGTCGCGGATGTTGTGAACTGCCATTTACCAAAGTCTCCGTCCCCATTCCAAGTCTGTATACGAATCCCAGCCCCGGACAAATTAAAGGTAACTTCTTGGTACGGTTTTTGGGACCGGTTAGAAGGACCAACTCCAAATGGGTTTTCTACTTCAGCCATTGAGAAAACAAAATGTGCCAACTAGTTTATGTATATTTTCTACACAAACCCAAATCTAGATCCGAAGCTCTGATACCAATTGTTAGTGGAAAAAAAATTATCGTGCCAAAATATGAGAAGCTCACAAATGATTTCTAAGGTCCCAAAACGAGTAGAAATCCAAGTGCACAATAAACCCAACAACAAATGCGGATAACAAAAATCTAGATGTTGCACAATAATTCTCTAACGTAGAAAAAAACCCACACGATATATATATATATAGATATATATAGTATGTATGTATGTATGTATATATGTATAGATAAAAACGATGAAAGCGTTAGTATCTATAAATATATATATATATATAGCGAGATATATATATAAGTGTATATATATATCGACAATATATATATATATATATATATATATATATATATATATAGGGGTGATATTTTTTGCAAACCACCTATTTCTAAGAAACTATGTAACTCACTTGATAACCGTCCATCTAAATGATCAATGGATGTAATTAAAGAGTGGCATTTTATGTAAATAATTGAAAGTTATTGAATTAAATTAATAGTAAATAAACTAAATAAGGGTAATATCGTCCAAAAGTGTAGCGTCTCTCTCTTCTTCAATCAGGAACGAATATCATAAATCGACAATCACGAGATTCACTTCCTATTTCGTCGCCCATTTTTCTAATAATCGGTTCATTTGAAGAAATCTTGAAGAACCTACAGGGTAAAAGGATTCGATCATTCAATGGCAGGTTACCTTCATCCAAACAGAGGTTAGATGCTTTAATATCTTTGTTTTTTAGCCTTCTGTTTCCCTTCTTGCAGCACCATCTCGCAGCACCATCTCGCCGGACTTATCGCTTCTGCAGCATGTTTCCTTCCTGTTCACGGATATTGAGCAGCATCGATAGCCTGCTAACCAGACCCGAAGCCACAATGATCTCATCTCGACCAGAATTAGTTACGGCTACGTTAATCAACACGACTATAGCTTTTACGACCAACGAGTGTGAATCCGGGTCGACCAAAAACAGAAACGACCGGAGGACAAAGATGTACATATTGAATTCATGAATGAGTGTTTCATGTATCTTGTGTTCATGAATTTGCATTCATGAATCAATTTTTCTTGTATCCAGTTGTAAATAATTTGAAGTTCATGAATCTATTTTTCATGAATTTGCATTCATGAGTCAATTTTTTCTTGTATCCAGATGTAAAGAATTTGAAGTTCATGAATCTATTTTTCATGAATTTGCATTCATGAATCAATTTTTCATGTATCCAGTTGTAATGAATTTGAAATTCATGAATCTATTTTTCATCTTTACAAGAGTTATGAATTTCATCGTAATAGTGTTTTCATCCTTCAATCCGCTTCATCGTTGTTTCGACCCATGATATCATTGACGTAAATTTCGTTAACGGGGCATGATTCTTCCATGCTTGAATATCGAATTATTGACTGTGAATCGTGAGTTTAAAAGAAACGAATTGGAGATGGATTGTGTTAAAATGATTTGGAGATGGATGATGATTAAATCAATTGAGATTTAGAAGATCACGACCCATTTGTGACGGTAATGGACGTTGATAAAATATCAATTGTAATTTGGATTATATTGTGTTAAAATGATTTGGAGATGGATGATGATTAAATCAATTGAGATTTGGAAGATCACGACCCATTTGGACGGTAATGGATGTTGATAAAAAATCAATTGTAATTTGGATTATACATATCATAATCACAATCCCGGTTAGTTGCTAAAATTAAGATATAAATAACAAAAAAAGAAAAATAAATTAATTATGTAATTACTAAACAGCCCTTACGAATTAAATTAATTAAAATGGTTAATAAAAAAAAACTATTAAAATTAATTGGCTATAAGGTGGTTTGCATAGTTTCTTATAAATGAGTGGTTTGCAAAAGAAATCTCCCCTATATATATATATATAGCAATGATATAAAGAGGAAAGTTCAAATGAAAACTCAAATTCAATTGTAAACATGAGAACAAATCGCGTCCATTGATCGCGGCCATATTTAAGACATTCCTAAAATTCAGCTTTAGGGGTATTTTCGTCAAATTAGAATCAGCGCCTATTTTTGTTGAATTTTTATTTTCTTTTTTAATTAAAAAACTTTTACCCCCTTAAATTTTAAAATAAATTATCTCAAAAATTACTAACATTTTAATCAAACAAATTACATAAAAAAAACGAGAATTTCGTGCTCTTCGATATGACATCCATCATGATATAGTTTTTTTTCGATTTAACCGTTTTTTACGTGAAATCGTGTATATGTGTTATATTCAGACTGAATATATGGAATTATTCAGTCTGAATATAACACATATTCAGACTGAATATAACACATATTCAGTCTGAATATAACACGTATTTATGTGTTATATATATATATATATATATATATACATATAATTAGATATGTGTTATATATATATATATATAATTAGATATGTGTTATATATATATATATATATATATATATATATATATATATATAACACATATCTAATTTCATGAACTATGAAATGGCCAAATGGGAATTGTATTCTTTAATTTTTCATGAAATGTCAACAAAAGATAGTCCCTTCCATGCTGCTCTAATAAGTTTCCTACCAATAATTAAGCTCTGCCCAAATCAAACAATCTTTTTAAGATAAGCTGGTAAATATATAATTTAATGTTGATAAGAGGATGATTCATTGATACAAAGAAGGTTGCGTTTCAAACTAGATCACAATTTGTTATTCTGATTCATATGGTTTGCTACAAAAATCAAATCATACAACCGAAATCACGTCCAGTATGGTCCAAAGCACAAGCAGTTTTGAGTGACAACCATGACTAGATCTGAAGTTTTGCCAAAGAAAACAAAGCAACAAGCACAAAAAATGAAGCATGAAAACTGCAGTAAACCTTTCAGTTCCAGAAAATCATCACTCGATGCAGGTATTCTTTCAATAATTTACCAAACTTAACAAAAAAAATAGTTCATAGGTGTTATATTCAGACTGAATATGTGTTATATTCAGATTGAATATGTGTTATATTCAGTCTGAATATGTGTTATATTCAGTCTGAATATGTGTTATATTCAGTCTGAATATGTGTTATATTCAGACTGAATAATTCCATATTCAGTCTGAATATAACACATATACACGATTTCACGTAAATAACGGTTAAATCGAAAAAAAACTATATCATGATGGATGTCATATCGAAGAGCACGAAATTCTCGTTTTTTGATGTAATTTGTTTGATTAAAATGTTAGTAATTTTTGAGATAATTTATTTTAAAATTTAAGGGGGTAAAAGTTTTTTAATTAAAAAATAAAATAAAAATTCAACAAAAATAGGCGCTGATTCTAATTTGACGAAAATACCCATGCGCGCAAAATATTCATTAAGCCATGGACAAAGTTTTCAACTTATTTACAAAATTGCCACCGTGTTTTTTTGCCATTGATCTATTCACCGGATTATTAATCAACGGCTGTGGTTTGTCATCACGTTTACAATTGAATTTGAGTTTTCATTTGAACCCACCCCATGATATATATATATATATATATATATATATATATATATATATATATATATATATATATATATAGGGAAAGGTTCAATAGAGAAGTGCAAATATTTAGAGAAATAGAGAAGTAAAAAAACACGGGACCGTTCATATATGAACGTTCATATATAAACAGTCATATATGAACGTTCATATATGAACGTTCATAAATGAACGTTCATATAACAGTCATATATGAACGTTCATAAATGAACGTTCATATAACAGTCATATCTGAACGTTCATATGAACGTTCATATATGAACGTTCATATATGACTGTTTATATATGAACGTTCATATATGAACGGTCCCGTGTTTTTTTACTTCTCTATTTCTCTAAATATTTGCACTTCTCTATTGAACCTAAGGCTATATATATAAAGAGCAAGATCACAACAAATACACCGAGATTTAACGGGGTTCCACTATCGATGTGATAGTGTACGTCCACCAAAGAGAGAGAACAAAAATATTATTACCAACCGGGAGAGATTACAACGTGTTATCGAGATTTTCTCGATCAACTAATCAGCTACCAAAATCTTCCTCGTTACATATATATATATATATATATATATATATATATATATAGACACCACCGAGAAGAAGAAAACAAGGAGGAAGAAGAGATGAAGTCTAAGAATATTCACCTTTTTACAAGTGTTTGAGAGGTTTGGTGTAGGTGTGGTGTGGTGTGGTGCATGTTTCCTCTTTGCAATGCATCTTTATTTATAGTAGAAGCCAAGAGAATATCCCATAGAATATATTCTTGCTAGTTGGCACTTGGTTGGCATTGGTATGCTATAGCATGTGGAGACATTTTAATGCTATAGCATATGGTAGCATGTCTTCTACTTGGAACCCAAAGAAAAATGTGGCTCTAATTAATCCACATTTCTCATGCATCACAACTTGTATATCGTGCTTCGAGAATTGCACAACATCTTAAATGAAAAACTAATTTGTTTTTCAACATTTGTAACTACTCGACCATGATGTGATTTCTTCATAAAACTATTTCATCCTCGTCAACTTCTTTGTAAATAATCGGTTTTTCTTTGTTATGTATCGATTCCATCTAAACAATTCAATTGCTTTCGTTTTTCGCACATCAATGGATTAATAATAAGACCTATTTCGTTTTTCGCACATCAATGAAATTGAAGGTTTGAATGAGGGTTCTCATTATAATAAAATTCTTTATTTAATTTAAATTTCAGTGAAATTGTCTTTTTTTTCTTTTCTTTTCTTGTTATTTTAAGATTTTGATCAATACTTTTTGTTTGATAGATTACCCTTTGAATTTCAGATTTACATAAAATGTAGACAATAGGTCAATTTGTTTGTATACGTGGTTTTAATTGATGTGAGGCTTGACATGGCGGCGAGGGGCCGTTTATAAAACGCTTTCCTGGGTAAGTGCTTACCAAGTCACATTAGTTTACTGGATGAATATGACAAAGACCACGAATCTTACCCGATAAGAGCGAAAGCAAGGACCGAGAGTCTTACCCGGTAAGTGAGTGCGACGACTCTTACCATGGTTAGCGCTTACCGGCTAAATTGTTGCATACGATGCCATTTTGGTGGACTAAAATCTTACCGGGAAGTATGTGATAGTGTTAATTTTACCGGTAAGCACTTACCCGGGTAAGTGATTAGGTAAACGGCACCTGAATCTTAATTCTTAAGAGCCACGACCAAGTCATCAAATTTTTAAGGCGTGACTTATGACGACAAATTTCTAGATCGTATATAATTTTATATATAAAACAAATATTTTGTATTATTACTCAATGATTCAATGATAATAAACAAGTTAAATTAGGTTATAGCAAATAAGACATTACAAACGTAAAGAAATATCAAATATCGCATAACAAAAACCACACATTAGATGGCGTGTCACAGACTTAACATGGCGTGAGACATGGGCACACCTAGTTAAGTGACAACGGTGGAATGTGCCACCATATTGTTTCTACACCGTAAGGTAAACAAAATAGGTTGGTGAAAGGTGCAACCGTATAATTTCAGAAGATATAACCGTATTATTTAAGAAGGTGCAACTGTACCTCGTAATCAACAAAAAAACTCTTAAAATCAACCAAAACACCGAAAAAGTCCCTTGAAATTGATAAAATAACTTCAAAATCCCTCGAAATCAAGCAAAATAAAAACTTAAAATCGCGAGGAAATTAGCTAAAAACACATTGGACGATATGAAAAAAATAGGTATGTGAAAGATGTCACTGTATGAAATAATGAAAAACAATTGTGTCCGCCCCTGGCGTGAGACACAACCCTTCATATTTGGGTCGGGATCGGGGTCAGGACCAGTTACGTCGGGATCGGTTACAAAATCACTAACTGAGAACCGGACCGATTTGGACCCGACCCTTTTTAGCCATCTTTACTCTAAAGTAAAGAATAAATTGATAAATTATACCATCAACATTGTTTATTTAACATACACAAATAACAATTTTTACTAGGCGTCAAACTCTTCACACTGTTTTTATGCTACTTTGGAGCATTTGGTATCATAGGAATGAAGCTCTTTGGAACCACTTCGTTAGGCCGATCTGAAATATCAACCGTCGGGCTTTGGTTATCCTTATGGAGTGGCAGAAGGCAAAAGCTTGTCGCACTACCCCTGTTACGGAACCACCCATCGACCAATGCCTTTTATGGCACAAACCTCCGGCGGGTACTGTTAAGTGCAACACCGATGCTGCGGTCTTCAAGGATATTCATCATACGGCTTTCGCCTCCATTCTTAGAGATGATCATGGACGTTTCATCGCTGCTCGCTCAACGATTAGACCGGGTCTTCCGTCTATTAAGGAGTGCGAGGCCTTGGCTCTTGCCGATGCCATTGGTTGGACGCTCGATCTTGGTTATCGCGATGTCTTATTTGAATCGGACGCCAAACAGGTTGTAGATGCAATCCACAGCACGCACCTGGACGATTCTGAATTTGGTGATATCATAGCGAGATGTCGAACAACCCTGCTTCAAAATGACTCGTACTCGGTTCGTTTTGTTAAACGTCAAGCTAATGAGGCGGCGCACGTTCTTGCTAGGAGAGCGCGTACTGAAACCTTCCAGAATACTGTGTATCAAATGCATGACTTCATGTCGGCTCCCATGAACGCTGTTTGTAACTCCAATTTCAATTAATTAAATGCTTTTACTTCAAAAAAAAACATTAAGGCATGTTTTCATTAATAGTTTCGATCCAAAAATTTCAACTCTTCTTACGTATTGTTCTACATATATGGTTGTTAGTCCCAGATGGCTTAACAAGTATTGTAGAAGGGGGGGGGGGGGGGGGGGTTGAATACAATACTCAAAATTTTCACAATTTTAATTCTATTATTGAAAATCTTTCAACAAGAATTACACATAGAAAACTTAAGACTGTTGCGGAAAAGAACAGATAAACTATTCTAACAATCTTACACAAAGTATACTAACAAAATAACTAAGAACACTTAGAACAAAGCTATAAAGTTTTTCAAGCAAACTGGAAATTCTTGCACTTAGAGAATTCTTCCAGTTTGCGTAGAAAATCAAGAGCACACAGTAATCTTCAAAGTCTCTCCATATGTGTGTGTTCTTTCTGCATGGAGATGTCTTCCTTTTATAGTGACAAGGAGTGTGCAAGCATTGAATGCTTGGGACACTTGTCATCTTCACACTTGCTGAGGATGTTGACTTCTGGAGAGTTGTGAAGTCCTTGTCACCTTTTACAAGGTAAAGTCAGAAGAGCCCATGCAGAAGAAAAGGACTTTGCATGGTAATGGATAATAAGACAAAATGTCACTTTATCCATGTAGAAAATATCTTCTCAATTTGTCTTCTAAAGATTGCACCACCGAAGGAAACTTGGGATATGTGACACATCTTTGGAGAAAGCTTATTTGAGACTTCTTTGAGATCCCACCGATGATAGCCTTGTGATATGTGACACATCTTTGAGATATGTGACATCATCTTTGGGATATGTGACATCATCTTTGGAGAAAGCTTCTTTGAGACTTCTTTGAGATCCCACCGATGATAGCCTTGTGATATGTGACACATCTTTGAGATATGTGACATCATCTTTGGGATATGTGACATCATCTTTGGAGAAAGACATCTTTGAGACTTCTTGAGATCCCACCGAAATTGGACTTCCATTGGTGGGACTCTTTGGCCGAAACAGAGAGAGATTTCGGTAGAGGTGTCCACCGATGTGTGTGAACACCATCGGGTGGACAATGACTTGTATGTGTTGAGAAAAGACCTTTCACTTCCACAATGAGAGAATCTTTAATCTTGACTTTGGTTGATCTTTGACTTCACCAAACATTTGCTATCTTGTACAAGCCATTACAAAGAACCATGCATCCAAAATTTCTCTAAGTATAAAATATTTTTCAAAGATAAAAGGAGATCATGAGGTCATCTTCAAATCTTGATGACCCAACAATGGTTATTTCTCATAAAAGAATCATATTTTTCTCATTAATTTGACATTTATATTGATATATTTGATCTGTTTTTTGTGGTTCTCTGATTTTCACTTATTTTGCGTTGAGAGAGAGAGAGAGTTGAGTTCAAATGAAAATGCTAGATAGAAGAAAAACTCGAAAATCCTGAAAAACGAATGAAAAAGTTATCAATATAGTGTAGTTTATTTCACTCAATTTTTTTGTTTGTATTTCGTTCTTTCTCTGAAATAAAAATAGGGGTTGTGAGTTATTTTATTTTAAAAATATTGTTGTAAACGTTCATTTAATCACAACGTGTTAAATCAATTATTTTAATAGTTGATGGAGGTGATTTTCCCGTAAATGGTTGAACCTCACTATATATATACACACACATACACACATATACAATAGTAACTGAAAAAAGGAAAACAAAAACAAAAATTAAAATCAAGGGTGGATAGAGGAATTGCAAAGTTTGTATGATCTAAGGAGGGTGCATATAAACGCTCCTATCTATGTGTGTATGTGTGTACATGTACATGTACATACATGTGTATACCTGTATAGGGGGTCATTCAAACGAGAACTTAGTAATTTGTGATAACTGTGATATCCAATCTCAACCTTTTATTATTAATAATCAATGGTTAATATTAATAATGTTAATTTTGGTAATTATTTATTAATTTAAAAAAATTTAAATGTATGGATAATATCTAGGGGTAACATAGTCTTTTTCTAAATCTCTTATCTCTCTCCTCTCTCATCTCTCCGATGAAAGTTACGAGTTCCAAACTAACATCCCTTACTATATACATTGCGATACATTATCACTCCATATACACTACATGTGATACTCTTAAGAAACTCTATTAAAACCATGATACGCATAATAAACACTACCACTGTGATACACTTTATGAAATTACCACTGTGATACATTGTTATACAAGTTGTGATACATTTCGTAGAACAACGAAAATAACAAAAATACATATTGTGATACACTTTGTAAAACAGTGCTACCTAATACACTTCAAAAATACACACTGTGATACATCCATAAAACAACGAAAATACATACTGTGATACGCTTCAAAAGTACACACTGTGATACACTTCATCAGAATTGCAATATGGTTTTCTTTGAGATCCCAAAAGATTTGGGTTATGGTGTATCATCGAGATCCACATAGAGATCTAGGCGACAACGAGACCGAGAGAGGAGAAAAGCATGTGACGGTCGAAGTTTCTTATATGTCGACGTTTGTCGGTGTTTGACGACAACGACAATGGTTGATCGAGAATTCGATTTAGAAGGAGAAAAACATGTTGGGGTCGGGGTCTTGTATACATCGGTGTTTGTCGGAGTTTGAGGGCGGCAAAAAATGGTTGGTCGGAAGTTATATCAGGGAGAGAGAGATTCAAAAGATGTTTAAAAGTGGTTGCATGGTTTGTCTCATAGTTTTAAATTTCAAAAAATGGAACACTTTTGTTAACGGTCATCAATGGGTTATTAGGAAATCAAATAAATGATTTATGAGTAATTAATGACTCTCCTATTATAAAATTATAATGGATACATGAGTTGTCAAAAAACCAAATTACTAATCTACCATTTATACTTAATTAAAAATAAAGTTAATTAAATTAAATGGGTGGTTCATGTTGGATCCCACGGTTATCACAATTTATATAGTTTTTATTTGATTAGACCCCTATATTCATATTTTAATATATATATATATATATATATATATACATACACACACGTTAATTATTATACTTCTAAGTTTAATTTTAATATATAATATATATTTATATATTATATATATTTAACTAGGTTCGAATCGTGTATTACACGGGGTAATTTAAAAAAAATTAAATCATGCTAGAAAACTTATCAACTATTATGAAAGATTAATTTAAAGTGAATTGACGGAAAGCATAACAATTTGACTTTGAAAATATCATTAACTAACCATCTGTTGATAATTGATATTATGTAGTTCAATTAAAATTAGAGGAAATAATATAATCATGATTAAGAAAGTATAAATAATTAAATATACTGTAACACCCTCAAATTTGGAAAGAGCAACTAATTAAAATTTCAACAAAATATCTAAACACATTAGATCATCTCTACAATTCCTTCATCCAAATACCTCAGAATTAAAACATCTCAATATCTACAAGAAAATAACTCAATCGGGTGTCACTTAATACAATGCAAGTTGCTAGTCCAAACGAATGCGAAAGACTTCACTAAACAAGTCACCTCACGTGCACTTTACTAGCACTCGCCACTTCCCAATGTAGCTAGCCCAAACTGAGCATGTTGCACATGCCGACAAATAAAAAGGGTTAGGCTTACGCCTAGTGAGTTCAAGCATTTTTTTCATGACTATATAAAACAAACATAAATCAAATGAGTAATAGTTTAGTCATGATTTCAAAAGAGTTTACTTTAATTGCAAATCATCCATTTTCCAACTCACATACTCCCATGGAAAAGTTCCCGAAAGGTATAATACGTTTTCCAAAATGAATTACATTTCCAACTCACTCAAATATGTGAATAAGTTTAGTTTAGGCAAAACCTTCAAATACGGTTGACAAAACATACTCAACCCATAAAACATGGAAACCATCCGTTAAATATAACTCTTTATTAAAACACAATACGAAGCGATACTAATGAGACCGTAAAAGGTAATAAAGATCAAATATCATAAACGGGAAGACCCGTCTCCGTTGAAGGTGGAGGTAACACAAATACCCAAAACATCATACACGGATGAGATATAAACCACAACTTACATACCATGGAAAACAATCCATATAAATAGAACACGTCACCGAAAACATGAGTAGTAACAAATACCCAAAACAACACCTTTCGGTGACGGGGGAGACCCATATACATCGCACGTGACGGAACACCAAAGTGGGTCACTTACTATGTAATAAAAAACACCCACGTGGATTACTCTCGTAAAACTGAGCTCAATCACTCCAGATCTATTGCTCACGAGACTAGGATGCCCCCAACTTCAACCACTCCAGGTCTATACATTGGGTCACCAAATCCACAACAGCACATTATGGATTACACCTTACTGCCCATGAGACGACGCCCGACCATCTAGGTCCACGCCTTACTTATCATGGATCCCGATGCCTATCCCGTGCTAAGCACATATATGGAATTACACCTTACTGCCCATGAGACGACGCCCGACCATCTAAGTCCACGCCTTACTTATCATGGAACCCGATGCCTATTCCGTGCTACAAAAGAAACTAACGTCTCGTAAACTAAGCTCAATCAATCCCGACCTCTTGCCCGCGAGACTAAGGGGAAACTCAAATGCCTATGGATCCATGGCTAACAAGGTCTAAATATTTCACGACCCCAAATGAATAAACAATGCATCCAAAACATGCAAATCCCCAATAACATAAATCATGTTCAAAACTCAACTTTGAGTTATCAAAACTAGACAATTATCCCCAAGACTTAATAAAACTCAATACCGAGCCACAAGCTCAACTAACTCAAAAGATAGTTCATGAAAGTCATAAAATGACATTAAATATATAACAACACACACCGGTTGCCAGTAAATACTTCAAATCCATGAAACCCGAAATAAAACTTGGATCGGGATAACCCTCATTTCCAAAGAGGACTCACACCCTTAATATTCTCCAAATGACCCATAACACTAAAAGTGCATTTCCCAAATGGTTTATTAAACTCATTTACACATATATGATTAAACCATCAAATAGACATCATTTTGAGCAATTAATCTTTTAAAGACAAAATTATGGTTTCTAACCATCCAATTATCCAAAGCCCCAATTATGGGTGTTTTACACATTTATGAAGATAAACACTTCAAAAGAGTTAAACTAACCAAATAACTCAACCATAGATCTTTTCAAGTAAAACACACAAATATTTGGAAAATACTCATTTTGGCATGTACAAAGTTTTCGCAAAGTAACTTGAACTCACCTTTGCTAGCGTGGTGGTAAGGGCCTGGGGAGTTCATAGCGCTTGCCCGGGTTCGAGTCCGACACGCATCACTTGTGGCCACTGGGGATTATCTCAGGGCTGCATTACTTCGCGGTCGGTGTGTTTGCCAGGGATGTACTGGGCCGAAGGCCCAGGAACCCTATCCAAAAAAAGGTTTTCGCAAAGTAACTTGAACTCACCTTTGCTAGATTAAGCTAAATCTAGAGTTTCTCCAACGTAAGCTCCTTTGATGAAGATTGAATCCTCAAGCCAAAACTTCCAAAACCTAGATTTATGAGTTTCCATCCATCAATACCGAAATCTAACCATCAGAAATCATTCCCTAAACAATTTCATCCAAAAACCCCAAATACTCCAAACCCTAATCTTCAATAATGAAGAAGGTGAAGATTATCTCAACCAATCACCAACAAAATCATCTAACAATAACCCCAAGGTAGAAGAAAGAGGAAATCCACAATAATCTAGCATTTGGGTTAAGAAATGTTACCTTAATCGTATGAACCTCCAACTAAAAGCTTCCAACCATCCACATGAGCTCCAAGCTTTCCTATCTTCATCAATGGTGGGAAATGGGTTGAATTTGGTGAAGAAATGAGGAAGGAGAGGGGAGGTTTAGGTTTTCTTGAGAAATAGACAATTTTTAGAGAGGGAGATGAAGGAGTTTGAGAGTGATAGTGTAATGAAGAAGAAGAAAGAAGAAAAGGGGTTTAAAACACCCTGGAGCCCGTCGGCTATAATGACACGGCGATAGTGACAGTGTCACTATCGCCAGGGCACAATCGCCTGCGTCCCCCAACTCTCGGTACATTATGGGCGATAGTGACACGGCGATTGTGACAGTGTCACTATCGCCGGGCACAATAGCTCAGAGTGTACCGAAACTCGTTTTGGCCATAACTTCCTCGTTTTAGCTCCGTTTTCGCTCCGAAAAGAACCGTTGGACTCGTATTCGAATTCCTCATCCAACAAGACCATAAAATCTAAGATTTAACCCAAAATATTATTTTTCATATTTTTCTTAAAGATTGGTTCCACACTGGTTCGAAATTGGATCTATCCGAAAATTACGGGTGTTACATATACTATACTAAAATATTTGCATATTTATATTTTTGAAAAAGGTTCGAACTCATAATCCAAAAGTTAGTTGATAAGTGATATCTTTTTTTCCAAGTAATTAAATCTATACTCCTTTATAAAAAGAATAAGAAAACCGTTTTTCAACAGGTGGTTTTTCAACAGCCACGATTCTCTTCTCCCCTCTTCTTCTCCCCACGTCCCTCTCCTTTTCCCTTCCCTGGTTTCTCATTTCTATATTAACATCACAACCCCACCATCGCTGATTTCTCTCCACGATTCCTCACACCCCTCTTTCTCTGATTTCCCAACCTCCCCTTACAAGACTCCTGTAACAACCCAAATTCCATATATACAAATAACATACATTTCACAACATGAATTGATCAAAAATACATCATATTTCATATTCGGTCCCATAGTCTTGCTAAACATAATACACAAATCAGTACAAACTTTTTGACTAAGTAATTTACATTATGACTAACAGCAAAGTCATAAGTACAAAAACACATCTAAATCTTCATAACAAAAGTCTTCACAAAAGCTATCCACCAGTTACTCTTTTCAATTGCTCTTACCCGTTCCACCACCTGAAATACATATTTTTAAAACAAAATGAGGGTTAGACCTAGTGGTCTAGTGAGAAAATCCCCGTTAGTCAAAATCATCTTTACAAACATTCAGTACACATAATGCATATAACAAAATACCAACTATGACTCATCACCATGTATCTTTCCATCTCTTTCTCTTTCTCTTTCTCTTGGCCATATTAATTGGTAGCAAGCCAATTAATTAATTACACCACTGTACTAAATACAGCCAACACCACTGTCCCTCTGTACAGCCAACTTCCACCGGTCCTAAGCCCGACCAACTAGTACCCATGCAGTGTAATACTCATATAAATAACATATGCACATTATTACAATCATTCACATATATGTATTCCTGTTGAAAACATTTTAAATAAAAACTCACTTGTTTGTCTTATCAAAACGTTCTCCAAGCTTTTCTCAAACAATTCAGCTTCACTTCAATTCCACAGAATCTGAAACAATCATATACAAGTATTGCTTTACCACTTTGAACACATAGGGCTTGCTAGGACTAAGAGCTTTATATAACTCTATCTAACTCTTATCCTCAATTGTCTTCCCCAAGCCCGAACTTAAGTCAAGTCCACAGTACATTCGGTCCTCATTCATTCCCTATCCATGAATTAACAAAACACAGGCTACTGGATACTTAAAAGCATCTAAATTCCCCAATTTGACCAAACAGCAAAAGTATCCGGATACCTCAAATTATCCGGACAACACAACTTTTCCGGACAACGTGACTTTTCCGGACAACCTATACAGTCCGGACAACGTTCGGATACCAAAGTAATCCGGATGCTATCCGGTATCCAATTCTATCCGGAAAACATAGGAAAAAGGAACTTACCCGGATACTTGACTCGTCTGGACACCTTAGAACACCATCGGGACACCACCAGCTAATTTACCCGGACACTACCAACAAAATCACCCGGACACATTCATAGTGTCCGGACACTTCTGTCGGTTTGCATCTTTTCAACCCAGAATTCGACTGAATTAATACCAGAGGTGTAATTGCCTATTCTAATCCGATAGAAACTACCTAATAGCAATTACACACATAAATTGTAAAGGAAACATACCTGAATTCAGTTCCAATTGCACCAATTGATGTCTTAGCCAAAAACCCTTTCTTTCTTCTTCTTCTTACTCTCTCAAACACACACATACACCCTAGGATATTTCTGGATATTTTTAGAATTATGAAATATCTGATTTCATCAAAAGGGATATTATCAAATCAAAATACCACTTTAGTCCCTATACTATCCATAATTGACCAAACTACCTTTTTCTTATAATTTAATCCAAACTTACCCTAAACATAAATTATAAGGTTAAATAGATTTAACGGAACTAATAATTAACTAACGAACTTACCCAGGGTATTACATCATCTCCCCGTTAAAAGAATTTCGTCCCGGAATTCGGTTTAAGCAAAAAGGTGCGGGTACTTAGTTCTCGTTTCTAATTCTGATTCCCAAGTAGCATCCTGACCTCTATCTGCTTTTCATCCACTTGAATATCTGGTAGAGACAATGCCTGATCTGGTGCAACTAAACACTTTCGGAAATTTGACACGTGAAATGCATTGTGGATTCTGCTTAATTCTGGCGGAAGATCTAACCTGTAAGCTACTTCACCGATCCTTTCTGTTATTGCAAATGGTCCAATGTATCTCGGGCTCAGTTTATCTTGTTTCCCAAATCGGATGACTCCTTTCCAAGGCGAGACTTTTAACATCACAAAATCTCCAACTTGAAATTCTAACGGTTTTCGGCGTCGGTTAGCGTTCCTTTTATGTCTGTCTTGAGCTACTTTCAAACGTTCCCGAATCTGAAAAATCTTATCCGTGGTCAACTGAACTATATCTGGCCCTGCTAACTGTTTCTCTCCCACTTCGTTCCAACACAGAGGCGTTCGGCATTTTCTACCATACAAAACTTCAAACGGTGTCGCTTGTATGCTGGAATGGTAACTGTTGTTGTAGGCAAATTCAACCAGTGGCAAGTGCTTATCCCAAGATCCCCCAAAGTCAACAATGCAAGCCCGGAGCATATCTTCTAAAGTCTGAATCGTCCGCTCACTCTGACCGTCAGTTTGAGGATGATACGCTGTACTTAATTTTATCTGTGTACCCATTTCTTTTTAAAAGCTCCTCCAGAATCTTGAAGTAAAACGACTATCACGATCAGATATAATCGAGATTGGAACTCCATGTCGAGTTACTATTTCATTGATGTACAACTTGGCTAATCGTTCCAACGAATCAGTTTCTTTTATTGGCAAGAAGTGAGCAGACTTCGTCAATCTGTCAACGATCACCCAAATAGCATCAAATCCCTTCGGAGTCCTTGGTAGCTTCGTGACAAAATCTGTAGTAATTTGATCCCATTTCCACATCGGTATTTCTAAACGCTGTAACTGCCCAAACGGCTTCTGATGTTCAATCTTTACCTTCTTACAAGTAGTACAAGCTTCCACATGCTGAGCAATGCTTCTTTTTATCCCATGCCACCAATAAAATTGTTTCAGGTCTTTATACATCTTATTCGTACCTGGATGAATAGAGAATCGAGATTGATGAGCTTCTTGTAGTACCCGATCACGTAAACCACCCAAACGAGGCACCCAAATTCTGTTCCCCTGACACAACAACCCACGATCATCTTTTACAAGCAATGCTGATATTCCCACTAATCGTTCTAACTTCAAATGTTTTTCCTGATAAGCTTCTATTTGACCCTTCAGTAGTTCGTCAAAGATGTTAGGCAAGAGTTCAGCCCTTAGTGAAATAGCTTTTATTGTTCCACTCCTTTCTTGACGACTTAGTGCATCAACTACCACATTCGCCTTTCCCGGGTGATAAAGGATTTCACAGTCGTAATCATTCACCAATTCTAGCCATCTTCTTTGCCTCATATTTAGATCCTTCTGATCGAAAAGATGTTGGAGACTCTTATGATCAGTATAGATTTGACATTTAGAGCCATAAAGGTAATGTCTCCAAATCTTCAACGCGAAAACAACTGCTGCCAGTTCTATATCGTGTGTAGGATATTGTCTTTCATGGTCTTTTAACTGACGAGAAGCATAAGCAATAACCTTTCCACGCTGCATTAGTACACAACCCAAACCCAACTTAGAAGCATCACTATAGACCATAAAGTCCTCGAAACCTTCAGGTAATGCTAGTATCAGCGCGCTACAGAGTTTCTCTTTCAGTACCCGGAATGCTCCATCCTGTTCTGCTTTCCATTCAAACTTCAGGTTCTTTCGAGTCAGCTTAGTCAAAGGCGTGGCAATACGAGAGAAGTCTTTTATAAACTTTCGATAGTAGCCGGCTAAACCCAGGAAACTACGTACTTCGGTTGGCGTTCTCGGCGGTTCCCACTTTTCAATCGCTTCTACCTTCATCGGATCAACTTGTATACCTTTTTCGGAAACTACATGCCCCAGAAACTGAACTTCCCGTAGCCAGAATTCACATTTAGAAAACTTAGCGTATAACTGCTCCCTCTTCAACAATTCCAGAATCAAACGAAGATGTTGTGCGTGCTCTTCCTTGGATCGAGAATAGATAAGTATATCATCGATAAATACTATTACAAATTTATCGAGATACGACTTACATACCCGATTCATTAAATCCATAAAAGCAGTTGGAGCGTTCGTCAATCCAAACGGCATCACTAAGAATTCATAATGACCATACCTTGTGCGAAAAGCAGTTTTCAGAACATCTTCTTCCTTCACCTTCAGCTGATGGTAACCAGACCTTAAATCAATCTTGGAGAAATAACAAGCTCCAACCAATTGATCAAAGAGGTCATCGATTCTGGGAAGCGGATACTTGTTCTTAATCGTGCGCTTATTCAGTTCCCGATAATCAATACACATCCTCATCGAACCATCCTTCTTTTTCACAAACAGCACTGGTGCACCCCACGGAGAAGAACTAGGTCTGATGAAGCCTTTATCGGATAAATCTTGCAGTTATGTCATCATTTCTTTCATCTCTGGAGGTGCTAGACGATACGGTGCACGAGCTACAGGAGCGGCTCCAGGAATCAGGTCTATACCAAACTCTACTTGCCTAACGGGCGGAAGACTATTCAAGTCTTCAGGGAACACTTCCGGAAATTCACAATCGGAATATCTTCCAACTTGTTCTTTTCTGGCTTAATATCTATCACATAAGCTAAATAACTCTGACAACCCTTATTCACACACTTACGGACTTTTATCATAGATATAAGGCAAGACTGATGATTTCTACGATCACCATAAATCACTACCGGTCCCTTTTCAGGTAATACCACATTAATTATTTTCTTATCACATACTATGTTAGCCTGATTTTCAGCTAACCAATCCATCCCCACTACCACATCAAATTCGATTAAAGTTATAGGAAATAGTTGTATCGGTACTTCACACCCTTCTATATTTATTACGCAGCTATCAAATACTTCTTTAACCGACACTTGGTTATCATTTGCAGTATCTACTAGTAAGGCATGTTCTAATACTTTAGGCTTCAAACACAGATAAGCAGCAAATGCAGGAGATACAAAAGATCGATTTGCACCGGAGTCAAATAACACTTTAGCACGTGTAGAGTTTATGAAAAATGTACCTGTAACCACATCCGGAGTTTCCTCCGCTTCTTTTGCTGTTATTTGGAATGTACGACCCCTCGTTCTTGGTGGTTCTAGTCTCGGTACTACTGGTCTGACACCCGTTGGTCTTACTGACGTACCACCCGATTGTATTCTCCCTAGTGGACAATCGGACTGAAGATGATCAGGAGAATTGCACGAGTAACAAAATCGAACTACCCGACAGTCTTTAGCAATGTGACCGATCTTTCCGCACTTATAACAGTTTCTAGGATCCACTTGGCAACTTCCTTGATGAAAACGGTGGCACTTTGGGCAAGGTCTTTCAACTGGTTGAAAAGGTGGACGGCTATCAAATCGCTGAAACCTGGACTTCTTCGGATCATGTGGTGGTCCTTCGCATTTTCTCTTTCCCATACTTTCATCACCAGCATCCCTCCTATTATCCCGCTCCACATTTTCCGCGGCATTTACTGCTGCTGAAAAGGTATCAGGTCTCGTTGCAGTCACTAACTTTCGAATTTCCGAATTCAATCCAAATATGAACCTTTCCATCTTCATTTTCTCCGTGGCAACATAATATTCTCCAAAACGCGACTTCTCTAGGAAACGGGCAGTATAGTCTCTGACTGATAAATTCCCTTGTTGTAGACTCAGGAATTCCTCCTCCAATTGTCTGACTGCTGCTTGAGGACAAAACTGTTCTTTGAATGCCCTTGAGAATTCGCCCTAAGTAAAGGTTGAGTATACATCAGATCCCTTAGAGTCAATAAGGGCCTCCCACCAATATAAAGCATCTGCCTTCAACATTGCAGTTCCGTATAACACCTTATCCTCTTCCGCACATTTGCTGGTTTTAAATACAGCTTCAATTTCCTTCAGCCACCGCATCGCCTTCACTTGATCTCTATCCCCTCCATAAGTTGGTGGTTTACAGCTTAAAAACATCTTATAGTCACACCTTCTTGGTACTGATACGATAGTAGGTGTGATAGGCATCTCGTCTTCCAAGTTAGGATCTGGTCTTTCCGTTTCAGTATAATGCGTCTGGTTAAACATGGCTTGAATATTGGCTTGTAATCTTCCCATCTCAGCAGCCAAGTCGTCTCTTGTAACAAACTTTGTACCTCGCCCCTGTACTCTGCCTCCAGTCCTGCCCCTGCCTCTTTCTCCCCCTCCTCCCCTTCCTCCGGCTGTTGGATTGGTTCTATTCAGGCTTCCTCCTCCTTCCCGATTTGTTTGTCTCGTACCACTTGCCATTCTGTTGATTCAGACAAGGTTAATATACACATAAGCACATACCATATATAACAAGGTATTCTAGTTCAACATGTACCTGTAAGATCACAATTACACTGGCCAGGTGTAACTCTGAAATTACCTTACATGATTTTCCTTCTACCTATTTATATTTAACATCCCAGGTTCTACAATAATAGGGACATCCTACTTCACATGCAGTTTAAGTCTAGGTACAGGTACTAATACCTAAATCCCTTAAACTAGGGCTCTGATACCATCTGTAACAACCCAAATTCCATATATACAAATAACATACATTTCACAACATGAATTGATCAAAAATACATCATAGTTCATATTCGGTCCCATAGTCTTGCTAAACATAATACACAAATCAGTACAAACTTTTTGACTAAGTAATTTACATTATGACTAACAGCAAAGTCATAAGTACAAAAACACATCTAAATCTTCATAACAAAAGTCTTCATAAAAGCTATCCACCAGTTACTCTTTTCAATTGCTCTTACCCATTCCACCACCTGGAATACATATTTTTAAAACAAAATGACGGTTAGACCTAATGGTCTAGTGAGAAAATCCCCGTTAGTCAAAATCATCTTTACAAACATTCAGTACACATAACGCATATAACAAAATACCAACTATGACTCATCACCATGTATCTTTCCATCTCTTTCTCTTTCTCTTTCTCTTTCTCTTTCTCTTTCTCTTGGCCATATTAATTGGTAGCAAGCCAATTAGTTAATTTACACCACTGTACTAAATACAGCCAACACCAATGTCCCTCTGTACAGCCAACTTCCACCGGTCCTAAGCCCGACCAACTAGTACCCATGCAGTGTAATACTCATATAAATAACATATGCACATTATTACACTCATTCACATATATGTATTCCTGTTGAAAACATTTTAAATAAAAACTTACTTGTTTGTCTTATCAAAACGTTCTCCAAGCTTTTCTCAAACAATTCAGCTTCACTTCAATTCCACAAAATCTGAAACAATCATATACAAGTATTGCTTTACCACTTTGAACACATAGGGCTTGCTAGGACTAAGAGCTTTATATAACTCTATCTAACTCTTATCCTCAATTGTCTTCCCCAAGCCCGAACTTAAGTCAAGTCCATAGTACATTCGGTCCTCATTCATTCCCTATCCATGAATTAACAAAACACAGGCTACTGGATACTTAAAAGCATCTAAATTCTCCAATTTGACCAAACAACAAAAGTATCCGGATACCTCAAATTATCCGGACAACGTTCGGATACCAAAGTAATCCGGATGCTATCTGGTATCCAATTCTATCCGGAAAACATAGGAAAAAGGAACTTACCCGGATACTTGACTCGTCCGGACACCTTAGAACACCATCGGGACACCACCAGCTAATTTACCCGGACACTACCAACAAAATCACCCGGACACATTCATAGTGTCCGGACACTTCTGTCGGTTTGCATCTTTTCAACCCAGAATTCGACTGAATTAATGTTGGGTCATCACAGATTTGAAGTTGACTCAATTTAAACCCACTTAGATACTTAGAATGTTTTTGGATTCTTTTGTGTAACTTGTACTCTTATATCAATTGTTCGGTGAAGTCGAAGATCAACCGAAACCAAGTGCGAAGACTATCTCATTGCGGAAGTGAGAAAATCGACAGCAAGTTTCTACAAGTTACATCACCACCGATATGCTTGCGCTATCGGTGGACACGCATCACCGAATTAAAGAAGTTCGGTGAGGAGTTCAAGAAGACTTCCACCGATATGTGTTCAGAAATCGGTGGGAGTTCAAGAAGACTGCACCGAATTTTTAAACACTTCGGTGAAACTCTCTCCTTTCTAAAGAAGAGAGATTTCGAATTGGTGCAGTTTTCAATACATGAGGTCGGTAGCCTTATTCTCTATAGACAAAAGAGAAGATCATTTATTATGAGACAATATCCTATTGTCAGATAAAAGTGGCATTTTGTCATTTTATCTATTCTCAGATAAGGTCTTTTTCTGGTACGACTGTCCTCCTGGTTCCTTGGATAAGTTAAAAAGGAAATATCAGCTTTTCAGAAGTCAACCTCTACAATGAATGGAAGAGTGACAAGTGTCCCATGCATTAAATGATGCATGGACTATAAATAGAGGTGAAGACTCTCCATGCAAATTACGCTTCTGAAGATTACTAAGTGCAAGCTCCTTTCTTACTGAAACTGCATCTTGTGTCTAAGTGTCCAATTTGTTCTAAGTGTTTTTCAGTTTACTTTGTGTTAGATTGTTAGAATAGTTTAACTGTTCTTTTCCGCAACAATCTTTTGTTTTCTATGTGTAATTCTTATTGAAAGATTTTCAATATATTGAATTAAAACTTGTGAAAAATCTAAGTATTGTATTCAACCCCCCTTCTACAATACTTGTTGAGCCATTTTGGGACCAACAAGTGGTATCAGAGCGGAAAGTTTAATTCATAAACTTGATCCGCAATGGCTGCCTCATCTTCATCCCTAATTGTTGAAAACACTGGTCAAAACAATTTTGCTGAAAATGGTTCCATTTCAAAACCTCCCAAGTTTAATCCTAACAACTTTTCTCTATGGAAAAGCCGTATGATGCTATTTATGGAAGGAGTGGATACTAGATATCCAACCATTCTCAAGGAGGGACCTATCATCCCGAGAGTTTGGGCTCGCTATGAAAAGCAGAGGCCTGGTAAGGAAACAGTTGACAAGTCAAGTGACTCTGATGATTCTGAACCTTCCAACATAGAGAAAGCAAAGACTACTGGTCGTTACATTCTCAAAAACCCAAAGGAATATACTGATGAGGAAAAACGATTGGTGTCTCTGGATTCTCGGCTTAGAGCAATCATTGCTCTCTCACTTCCTGATGAAGTCTATCACTCTCTTGTTAATTTCGGTACTGCTAAAGAGATGTGGACTACTTTGTGTGTACTTTATGAGGGTACAGAGGAAGTGAAGAAAAGCAAAAAGATTGGCCTCAATCGAAAATATGAGCTCTTTGCCTATGAAAAGGGAGAATCTCTTCCAAGCTTTTATAACCGTTTCAACTCTCTCTTAAATGATTTAAAGTTACTAGGTAGAGTTTATGATAATGAGGAAGTTCTATGCAAGTTTATGGATTGTCTTCCTGACTTTTGGGAAAACATTTGCACTTGCATTAAAACTACCAAGGATTTGGAATACATGCCTTTAACTGTTTTGTATGGAACTCTGTTCAACTTTGAACAAACCAAGCTTCATAGGAAAACCATCTTCAAAGAGATAAAAAGCTCTTCAATAGCTCTTATCTGTGAAAGTTCCAAGAAAAGTCAAAATGTTCCTTGTATCACATATCCCTCATCAGACTCTGACACCGAAAATCAGAACAACCGTTCTCACCAAACGGAGGCATATTTGAGTGATGCCGATGATGAAGGTGATGAAATTTCGGTAGACCGAATGTCTGATGAAATGGCTATGATGGCCGGCTTTAAAAATAAATCTCGAAATTTCAACAAACCCAGAAGTTTCAGAAAACCATCCTTTACAAAAATGTCTTCTTCTGATAAGACAAATGAAGAATGTTTCAACTGTGGTAAGAAAGGACACTTTGCTGCTGAGTGCAGAAACAAGCGTGTGTCAAAAGTCAATTCTACGTCCTCTGACAAATATCCTTCCAAATTTGAGAAATCCAAAGATAAATCATATTTCAAGAAAGATTCTCAATCCTCCTCACTCTCTCATCAGGAACATGCTGAAAAGTACAAAGCTAAGTACAAGAAGGAAAAAGAAAGAAATGAAGGATCTCAAAGGAAAGGAAAAGGATTAATGGCAGAGGCTCATGACTGGGAAGAAGAAGAAACCTCTGACAGTGATTCTCAAAATATGTGCTTTATGGCCATATCAGAAGAGGTGGAAGAAGAAAAGGCAAAGTCTCCAATGGCATTAGTTTCAACTGAATGCTCATCATCATACTCTCAGGTACATCCCTTCAATGACATGACTGATATTGAAAAGATAAATGCTTATGAATCTTTAACTCAAGATTTTTACAATGTCAAAGAAAGCAAGAAAAGAAAATCTGCTCAAGTTAAAAATCTTAAATCTCAACTTGAATCTTTCATGTGTCAACTTGGAAAGTTTGAGATAATCAAAACTGAGCTTGAAAATCTAAAAGTCATAAATCATGAAATTGAAAAGGAGAAGAATAAACTGTTCAAGAAGTTAAAGAAAGAACAGGAAATTGTCAGAAAATGGACAAATTCTTCAAGGAATCTTGAACAGATCTTTCAAGACCAAATCGGTGGTAATAACAAGTTTGGGTTAGGATATGAAAAATCCATGCTTGAAAAATCTTCCCATGCACTTGTTCCCATCACCGATACATGGGATGATGACTCTGAGTCAAACTCTTGTGATTCTATTTCTTTAAATTCTGCTGATCTTAGTGAAGCCTTAAAATATGGAATGTTTTTAAAAGCCAAAGAATCTTCATCTGATCAAACCCATAAAGTGCAAAATTTGAAGGATACTGTTAAACCCATTCATGATGTGTTCAAAGATTTAACCATTGATAACAACTCTTCAAATCTTTCAAAATCTCAAGCTTTCAAAGAAAAACACACCATGGAAAAATCCTTCACCGATTTTGTCCAAAAGGGAAAGACCGAAGTTTTCTCAAGAAAGACCCCTGACCATGCTTCAACCTCAAGAATCGAACTTTTTAGAGGTCCTCGCAATCCCCTTTTTGGTCCAAAGATTAAGATTGATATAATTGGAAAGGAAAAAGGAAAGGAACGAAAACCCAAAAGAACTTTCATCTACCGAAAATGTTATAATTGTGGTGATACCTTTCATCTTGCTAAGGACTGCCCAAAGGAAAGAATCGACAGATCCAAACCCAAGGTCTCTCACATTTCTAACCCAAAAGGACCCATTACCAAATGGGTACCTAAGAACTGACTTGATGTTGTCTGCAGGTTTTTGAGCACCAACAAGTTTGGTATTTAGATAGCGGGTGCTCACGTCACATGACTGGAAACAAACATCTTCTTGTAAACTATGTGTCAGAAAAGGGTCCTTCTGTAACCTTTGGGGACAACTCCAGAGGTCACACTAAAGGGTATGGAACTCTCACGAATGGAACCCTCACCTTCAATAAAGTGGCATTTGTTGAAGGTCTCATGCATAACCTCCTTAGTATTAGCCAACTGTGTGATCTTGGATACAAAGTTATCTTTGAACTGCGTATCTGTATTGTTGTTGACAAGAATATAAAGGTTGTCCTCTCTGGAAGAAGGCTAGATAATGTGTATATCATTGATATGAGTCAAAACAACTCTTCAAATGTCTGCTTCGTGTCTGACGATACAGTCAAAAGAAATTGGTTGTGGCATAAACGTTTGTCTCATCTTAACTTCAAAACCCTTCATAAATTATCAAACAAAGAGCTGGTGACTGGCATGCCTAAGTTGAACTTCGTCAAAGAAAAGTTGTGTGATGCATGTGAAAAAGGGAAGCTCGCCAAATCTTCTTTCAATGCTCTTCCATCAATCTCCCACTTTAGATGCTGCATATGGATCTATGTGGACCAGTCAGCACTCCCAGTCTAGGAGGAAGAAGGTACATTCTTGTTATTGTTGATGAATTCTCTAGATATACTTGGGTGTCTTTTCTCAGGTACAAAAGTGATGCAACTGAAGAAATCATCAACTTTGTCAAAAAGAATGAAATTCTGAATGGTCAGCTTGTCAGATCTGTAAGAAGTGACAATGGCACTGAATTCAGAAACAGTGGTTTAGAAGACTTCTTCAATGAGAAAGGAATCTCTCAAAACTTCTCTGCGGTCAGAACTCCACAACAAAATGGTGTTGTGGAAAGAAGAAACATAACTCTTTGTGAAACAGCAAGGTCTATGTTAAGTGAAGCAAAACTACCAACCTATTTTTGGGCCGAAGCTGTCAACACTGCCTGTTTCACTCAAAACAGGTCGGTGATAACAAAAAGACATGAGAAAACCCCGTATGAAGTCTTTCATGGAAGAAAACCAAACATTGGTTTCCTTCATGTCTTTGGCTGTGTGTGCTTTATCCTAAATGATAGGGAAAATCTTGGGAAATTTGATCCTAAGGCAGATGAAGGAATCTTTGTGGGATATTCCTTGACTTTCAAAGCCTACCGAGTTTACAATCTTCGGAGAGAATGCATTGATGAATCTATCCATGTAAAGTGTGACGATTCAAGATCATCTTCCTTGACAAATGATGATGAAGAACTACATAGATGGATATCATCTTGCATTGGGGATTCTCCCATTTCAACCTCCACCGATCCACCTTGTACTCCAAATATTTCCTCTGTTCCAAACAATCAAGTTGGGTCATCTTCTTTACCACCTGAAACCCTCTCTGCCGAAATTGCCCCCACCGAACCCTATCCATCATCCACCGAAATTAACCCCATCACCGAATCTCTTCCTGCCAATAATCCCTCTGACGACCCACCTTCATCACACCTTGCCAACACTCCAGCCCCGAACTTCCCTTCCACTTCAATTATTCCTTCACCGATGCCCCCTGCTCTTAAATGGACCAAAGATCATCCCATTGATCAAATCATCGGTGATCAGCAAGCTGGTGTTCAAACAAGGAGAGGTACCAGCAACATCTGTCTCTATGTGAATTTCCTATCTCTTATTGAACCTAAAAAGATTGAAGAAGCCCTAAGTGACCCATGTTGGGTTTCGGCCATGCAAGAAGAACTCTCCCAATTTCAAAGAAACAAAGTCTGGAGACTTGTTCCTAGACCTTCAAGGAAAACAATCATCGGCACAAAATGGGTCTTCAGAAACAAAATGGGTGAAGATGGTACTGTCATCAGAAACAAAGCCAGACTCGTAGCTCAAGGCTACCGACAGGAAGAGGGCATTGACTATGATGAAACATTTTCTCTTGTTGCCAGACTTGAAGCTATCAGGAACTTTCTTGCTCATGCTGCTCACAAGAACTTCAGGGTATTTCAAATGGATGTGAAAAGTGCTTTTCTGAATGGAGAACTAGCTGAGGAAGTCTATGTGAAGCAACCTCCAGGCTTTGAAGATTCCACACATCCAGACTATGTGTACCGACTTGACAAAGCTCTGTATGGGCTCAAGCAGGCCCCTCGAGCCTGGTATGACACTCTTGCCATCTTTCTACTCAAGCATGGCTATACTAGAGGTACGATTGACAACACTCTCTTTCACAAGCAAACTTCAGGTAATCTCATTCCTGTTCAAATCTATGTGGATGACATTATTTTCGGTGCCACCGATGAGTCTCTGTTTGATGACTTTGCCTCTCTCATGAAAAGTGAATATGAGATGAGCATGATGGGGGAGCTAACTTTTTTCTTAGGTCTTCAAGTGAAGAAAAATTTCAGAAGGAATTTTCATAAACCAAAGCAAGTACATTAAAGATCTTCTGAAGAAATTTGGCTTTGAAAACTCCTCCCCCATGAAAACTCCCATGGCACCACCTTTGAAACTTGATACCGATTCAAATGGTGAATCTGTGGATGTTACCCATTATAGGGGCATGATTGGTTCTTTGCTTTATTTAAATGTTAGCAGACCAGATATCATGTTTGCTACTTGTCTGTGTGCCCGTTATCAAGCAAATCCAAAGAAATCTCATTTGGATGCTGTGAAATGGATTTTCAGGTATCTAAAGGGTACCATGCATCTGGGTCTTTGGTATCCCAAAGACTCAGGTTTTGAACTCATGGGATATTCAGATTCTGACTTTGCAGGTTCTAAAAATGATAGAAAAAGCACAACAGGCAGTTGTCAATTCCTTGGTGGAAAACTGGTAAGCTGGTCCAGCAAAAAGCAAAATTAAGTCTCAACATCCACTACCGAGGCTGAATATGTTGCTGCTGGAAGTTGCTGCGCACAGATTCTATAGATGAAAAACCAGTTGAGAGACTACAATCAGTTCTACTCCAAGATACCCATCCTATGTGATAATTCAAGTGCAATTGCAATTGCAAACAATCTTGTTCTTCACTCAAGGTCCAAACACATCGATATCCGATATCATTTCATCAGGGACCATATCTCCAAAGGTGACATTGAGCTGCATTTTATTCCAACTGATCTTCAGCTTGCAGATTTGTTTACTAAACCTCTGGATGAGGCCAGGTTCACCTTCCTCATCGGTGAACTTGGCATGTTGTACTTAGAATAGGTTCAAAAAAAAAATCATTTCGGTCTGATAACCTTCGGTGGCAACAGGATCCTTTTTCGGCATGAGCATCTTCAGTGATCTTTTCGATGATCTGATAATTCTCGGTGGAACCAAGATCCACTTTCGGCATAAATATCCCAAGTGATCTCTTCGGTGACTCATCTCTCGGTGGATCTCCTCGGTGCGCATATCTGTCCTCTTCGGTGTCTCAACGCCTCGGTGGATCTCTTCGGTAAGCAAATCCTCACCGATTCCATCTCGGCATATCTTTCACCACCGATGATCTCTTCATTTCCTCACCGATGTCCACCGAAATTCAATCCTATCCACACGTCACACCTATAACCCTATTTGTGTCGACCTGTTCACCTCCCCGTTTTGTGAAACGGCTTCTTGACCACAACTTCCAATGTGGCCATGATTGCTTTTTCTATTTTCCTTTATTTTATTTTATTTTTAACCGTTCCCCCACTTTTTGAAACCCTATAAATACACGACTCCTCCCTTTCTTTATCCCTTTACGTTTTCTTCATCTCCTTCGTGCTTCCTCTCTAAACCTGCAACTTCGTGCTCTCTCTCGATCATCAATGGCGTCCTCCAAGCACAACCCCCCTAGGTGTGTTGCCGATCTGAAATTCAACCCATGCAATCACGTTGCAAGATTTGAACCCGACCCCTCTCACCCAGAGTTTAACCATGTAATCAAGTTCTTCACTCGCTCTCCCCTTCTTCATGCCTTCTCCTGTAATCCCAAAATGAGCAAAATGCTCATTGGGAACTTCTGGCTTACCTGTGTGTATGACTCCTCAAATGATGCGATCCACGCATCCATCCTTTCTGAAGACGAGGGTGATCATGACCTCACCTTTGGGGTCGATGATGTTCGCACTGCACTTAAAATCGATGCTTTCGATCCCTATGACGAATGGCATTCAGATACCGTTCTCGAAGATGTCCTCAGTACAACAGGTTACATGGTCGATGACAACTCCAAAAGCTCCAAAGGTCCTGGAACTCTTCTTCGGAGTCACATGGGTGGTGTATGGAACTTCTTCTTTGCCCATGTGATCCACTGCCTCTCCCGAAAGACGAGCGGCCACGATCAATCCCCTTCATACATCACCAAACTTGCCCATGCCTTAATCTTTCAACGCCGAGTGGATTTCGCCCAGTACTTCTTCACCGAATTAGTGGAAGTGATCTCCCATCCAAAGAAGTGCCATGTCGCCTACCCCCGATTTATCTCTATGATCATCCATCACAAACTTGGAAAAGCTCTGGACAAAGACCGCAAGTCTCACACTCCCCGATTCACTTATGACTGGTCTCCCCCGATCGTCGGCAGCAAGACTCTCAACGTCGGTGTTCTCGACACCGATCGTCCTTTACGCCGAGGTATGATCACTTTAGCCATCTCTCCAGAACTTCAATGGGGTGATTCTGAAATTCCAGGGTTTCAACACCCCGATATCCCCGAGGTCCTTCCTGCTGTTGTGACCTCCTCCCCACGTCCCAGAGTAAAGTCGGTCGGCGCGAAGAATAAATCGGCCACCGACACCTCCACCGCTGCTTCCAGGACCATGACACCGATTAACCCGTCGGTGGCTTCCCCGGTCCAAAAACCTTCTAAGCGGAGGCACTCTTCGTCCCCCCCCCCCCCCCGAAGATTCGTCTAAAGAGATCCCGAGGAAATGTCCGTGAGCCATCCCCTTCCAAATCATTTTTGTTCACCACCGACCATTTGATTATCCCTAAGGCATCCCTAAATTTACCTCCTCCAACTCGTTCTTTGAGTGAACACGCAGACTCTCCCACCGAAAGTCTAGACTCTCCCTCCGAAAGTATGGACCACCCACTTCACGGCCTTTCACCCGTTCACTTCTTGATCGATGATGATGCACAACCCGATCAGGGTTCCCCCCATTAGACCCCCCCCCCCCCATGATTTCTTTGCAGGTCTCTTTGACGACACTGGTTCTCCCTGAACCTCCCCGTCGGTCGGAGCAATCCCCATTGAGTCCTCATCCCCCTCACCGACAGAGTCACCTTTGAACCAGACTTCTCCCCGAAGTTCTCCCCTGGTTCAAACTCCCCAAAGATCGCTACGCCACACCGATCACCCTCCCCGGGTCAGAATTCACCCCGACGAGCTCCCACTCCGCCACCGAGACCACTATTCCCCGATGAAATGCTATATCCCGGCAACATTCCCATTTCGGCGGAGGATCCCCATCGCATCCGCTACATAGTTACTGGGGATGTCGGGGGTGAAACCACTGTTCAAGCACCCTCTTTGATTGAAGACATACAAGAAAGTGCTCGACAATGTCGGCTTGTCGGCACCCAATTTGAATCTTTCAAACAGGCCACTCTTGCAATGATTGCCATGACGAGTTCCCGAATGTCCACTATCGAATCTCGCCTGCCGCAGATTCTTTCAGATGCTATTGCCGATGCTCTACGGCCCTTTACCACCGACATCAACTCTTTGGTTTCCAAGGTGGATTCTTTGTCACGATCTCATGGGGATCTTGCCTTCTCCTTTGGTGCTTTCAAGGCAGCGTCCAACGTCAAAGATTCTGAACTTCAAAGGATGCTTCAAGACACTAAGTCTCATCAAGACTTCAGCCAGACCACTGCCGACTCTCTTCGTGACATTCATGCCACACTTCAAGAATTCGGCCAACTGGAGATGGATCTCGGTGACTTCACCATGGTTTCTGAAGAGGTACCGAAACAACTCTCTTTTCTTCATAAGAAATTCGACTACGTTTTCAGACAGCTGGGTATGAAGATTCTGGCTGGTGCTGAGGGGGAGAAAAAGACAACCCAACCCAAGTTGCCATCTCTTAAACATTCGGTCATCCCCAAGCCTCCATCTTCCACCGATGATATTCCTGAAACCACCGAAACTCACGCTGAAACCGCCGACATTGAGGGGGAGCAACTCTCTAAAGAAAAAGAGTTGGACTTGGAAGACAAAGCAACAACTGAGGGGGAGCAACTTTTTGCGGCCGAAACAGACAAGGGAAAGAAACGTCTTACTGCCGAACAATTGGCCGAACAGGAAAGAATAGAGAAAGAAAGGATGAAGTATGGGACTCGTCCCACCGATGCATACAAACTCAAACTTAAACCTCCTTCATCACATCTGCAGGAACCCAATCTCGGACTGACTCCTCAAGAAATTGAGGAAGCCAGATTAGCCCAAAAAGCCCTTGATGATACCAAGGCCCTCTCTTTAAAAGTTGCAGAGGAAGAAGCCAAGAAAGCCAAGTCCACCGATGCCGTGTCGGCACAGAAATCGGTGCTGAGTGAATTTGAACAAGAGCGGAATGAAGAAGTTAGATGGTACAAGAAGAAGATGCACCACCGATCCGACAGAACCCCGATCTCAGGTGTCAAGATCGCAACCTCCAGAGCCAACCCAAAAGACATCTGCCTTATCATTGATCGGGAAGATGGCTCTTTGAAAAGTGTGAGAGACTACCAACTCAAAACCTACGGTCTCCCCGAATGGTACGAGATCTCTCGACACTTGGCCAAAAATCCAAACCCAAAGAAGGACATCTTTGTCAAATACATTGATGGTCTAATGGCAAAGATGAAGGAGATTAAAAAGAAGTATAGCATCGTGCTAACCACCGATGAAAGATCGAAACTGCAATCCTTGAAGGAAGAAGTGCGCCTTCCCAAAGTTCAGAATCCTCCCGACACTGTCTTCAAGGATATGGCAAAGGAAGGAAAGATACCGAGTGTAAGTAACTTAAGTCTTTCCCTTCCCACTTCGGCATCATATCCCACGACAACTCTGGGCCTGTCACCGATTCCAGGACTGTATTTCAACGATGGTTTCGGCAAACGAGCTTTCTTCAGATTCTCTCAAATCCCAGTTGCCGACACCATGTTTCTTGAAGGCCTCCACAACTTATTCCCTCACATCCCCGACGCTCAACCCTACTACCGAATCCTAATGGATGAGATCAAACACCGACAATCATCAAAGAAGTAGGATTTTCATTTTACCTTTCGGTAGTTTTGATAATCTTTTGCTTCTTTAGTTCACCGATGTATGAGAATGACTTATAAAATTCAAGTGCTTCTCTTGTTTATATGTAGCTGTACATACCTTTATTTCCTTGCTTTATATATACTGTATAGATATACTCAAAGAAACATAGTTCAAAAAAAACAAAAAGAAAGGTCTATGTGAAAAGAACCCAAAAGAGTAAAAAGGGTCAAAATGCACTTATTTTCATTTGCTCTTTAACATTCTAAGGATAGAGATCAAATTCAAATAGGGGGAGATTGTTGGGTCATCACAGATTTGAAGTTGACTCAATTTAAACCCACTTAGATACTTAGAATGTTTTTGGATTCTTTTGTGTAACTTGTACTCTTATATCAGTTGTTCGGTGAAGTCGAAGATCAACCGAAACCAAGTGCGAAGACTATCTCATTGCGGAAGTGAGAAAATCGGCAGCAAGTTTCTACAAGTTACATCACCACCGATATGCTTGCGCTATCGGTGGACACGCATCACCGAATTGAAGAAATTCGGTGAGGAGTTCAAGAAGACTTCCACCGATATGTGTTCAGAAATCGGTGGGAGTTCAAGAAGACTGCACCGAAATTTTAAACACTTCGGTGAAACTCTCTCCTTTCTAAAGAAGAGAGATTTCGAATTGGTGCAGTTTTCAATACAGGAGGTCGGTAGCCTTATTCTCTATAGACAAAAGAGAAGATCATTTATTATGAGACAATATCCTATTGTCAGATAAAAGTGGCATTTTGTCATTTTATCTATTCTCAGATAAGGTCTTTTTCTGGTACGACTGTCCTCCTGGTTCCTTGGATAAGTTAAAAAGGAGATATCAGCTTTTCAGAAGTCAACCTCTACAATGAATGGAAGAGTGACAAGTGTCCCATGCATTAAATGATGCATGGACTATAAATAGAGGTGAAGACTCTCCATGCAAATTACGCTTCTGAAGATTACTAAGTGCAAGCTCCTTTCTTACTGAAACTGCATCTTGTGACTAAGTGTCCAATTTGTTCTAAGTGTTTTTCAGTTTACTTTGTGTTAGATTGTTAGAATAGTTTAACTGTTCTTTTCCGCAACAATCTTTTGTTTTCTATGTGTAATTCTTATTGAAAGATTTTCAATATATTGAATTAAAACTTGTGAAAAATCTAAGTATTGTATTCAACCCCCCCTTCTACAATACTTGTTGAGCCATTTTGGGACCAACAATTAATACCAGAGGTGTAATTGCCTATTCTAATCCGATAGAAACTACCTACTAGCAATTACACACATAAATTGTAAAGGAAACATACCTGAATTCAGTTCCAATTGCACCAATTGATGTCTTAGCCAAAAACCCTTTCTTTCTTCTTCTTCTTACTCTCTCAAACACACACACATACACCCTAGGATATTTCTGGATATTTTTAGAATTATGAAATATCTGATTTCATCAAAAGGGATATTATCAAATCAAAATACCACTTTAGTCCCTATACTATCCATAATTGACCAAACTACCTTTTTCTTATAATTTAATTCAAACTTACCCTAAACATCAATTATAAGGTTAAATAGATTTAACAGAACTAATATTTAACTAACGAACTTACTCGGGGTATTACAACTCCTCCAAGGCGAACGCAGATGGATTCAAATCAGTTTCTTCAAGGGTTTCTTCTTCTCGGTTAGATTTCTATACCTTTTTGGGTTTAATCGATTTTGGTTTCTGTTGGATTTTGGTCTGACTGATTTTGGTCTAATCAATTTTCGTTATAATCGAATTGTGGTTTAATCAATTTTCGTGCCATCTTTTTGTTGTTGTTGTTAAATTGTAATTGGCTTATTCTGCTCCACCCTTTTCCTTCTACCCTTCTTCGCCAGGTACAAATAATTCGTGGGTTTTTGTGTTTTATTTGCGATTTTGATTGTTGATGACATGAATGTTTCTTTTGTAATCTGAATTTTGATTTGTGTTTTTATCAATAACCCTTTTGTTACTTGAAGGTTTTGCCCTCTTTTTTGTTGTTGTTAAATTGTACAGAAGAATGACAGTTTAAATATTGGTACTAGATTCCTTAGTGTTGAATGGAGATGATGGTAAGCATTCTATTAACAGAAATTCCCCTGATGTTGAAATGATGGATGAAGGAAAAAGTTGTCATATCTTCTTTGTTGGATGATTGGAGTGGCATGGATAAAGAAAAGGTCAAAAACTACATATTGAGTTGTCAGGTAAGGTCAATGAACCGGTAAGGTCAATGAACCAATTTTTCAAAGACTTAAAGAAACCCAAACTGTTCCTTTTAATGGACACAAAACTATTGGAGGCTTTGTATTGGAAGGGTGTGCCAGTTTTTGATATGGGGAGTCATATGAGTACCATAGATGTTGGATGGGGCTCACCAACGTTTCATAAAATGGGACGTGAAAAGGTCATTTTAATTTATTCAATGCTACCTTTTGGTTACGAATTACTCATGTGTGATACTGACATGGTCTGGTTAAAGGTATCGCCTTTCCACCTGTTTCTTTTATAATTTGCATTATTAGTTTCTTCACAAAAATGTTTTCTGAAATCTGCTACGTTTCTTGATGGAAGCCTAAAGCTTGGACTTTTGCCCGCAAGTATATTTTGTAGCGGACATACTTACTTTGTTCAGGTAAACTTATTTATTTGATTATTGTTATGTACTTTCAGTTATCTGCCATTTTTCAAGTCATTATGCTGAATTTGCAAGCGATGTATCAACAACTCAGATTGGATCCCTATGTTGTGCATACTACATTCCAATATGCAGGAACTGAAGGAAAGCGTCATCGGTTACGTGAAGCTATTATTTTCTATGATCCACCGGAATACTATGATTCACCAGGTAGTACTTATTGGATCTTATCCGTAAAAGTTAACCTTTTTATCCTATTTTAACTTTTTGGTATTCATGTTTTTGTGTTATACAGGAGGTTTCTTGACATTCAAGCTATCCATTCCAAAAAGTTTATAACTAGATGGGGAACATAATCTTGAAACACATTTCACCCTTGTTAATTATCAAGTATGCATATATGAATGTATTTCTTCTATTTTGCAATCTTATGATAATTCGAGCCTTTCCCTTTTGTACCTTGTAATTTGATTTATGCGAGTGGATTTCAGATAAAGCAAATAAGGATTGTGCTTGCCATAGCATCAATCTTGAATCGTACTTTGGTGAGAAACATTTACTTTGAATCTACATACATTTATTTAATTTTCATAAATGCGGTCTTTTACTAATTTTCAAATTTTAGGTTATGCCTCCAATGTGGTGTAGATTGGATAGATTATGGTTTCCACATCCGGGAGTTCTCATAGGGTCCATGACAAGACTACCCTTCATCTGTCCTTTGGATCACGTATTTGAGGTACGTTTCTTGTTGCAAAGGCTACCGAATAACTTCAATTATTTGTTTGAAAAAAGCATTTTTTTTCCTGTTTTTTTATGTGTCCAAAAATGGTGGTATTTTTGTTTTTAAGTGAGATTAGCAGGCCAGGATCTTTGCAATATGCTGTAAAATAGACAATTTCTGCAGGTGCATACGATGGTAAAGGCATTGCCGGAGGAGGAATTTGGGCCTGGAATCGATATAAGAGAGTCAAAACAGCAAAGTTTATATATTCACTAATGAATAAACCAAAAAAAGGCTTTGGTATAATTAGTTCTCTTATGCACCTGAACTAATTTGGTGTAATAATAGCCGGGTGATTCATTGGTGCGATTATTTCTATATAATTACCATTTTCTGCTTATAATTATTTGAATTTCAGCCTCACTGTGACCAACTTGTTTAATGTTGAACAGTTTAAAACAGTATCCTCCCCATTGAAGGATGTGAAAGTCATCCAATTTTCATCAATGCAAGACGCCTTTCTAGGATTCACCGATAAGGCAAGCAATTTGTTTCCCCTTTCTTTTAGTTGCCAACACCTTTCTATATCTATTAAACCAAATGTACCCTTCTCGGAGGTAGGGTTTGGGAAATTTTCTTTTCTAGAAAGGTTTTATTTAATCTACCAATTACTTGCGCGTTATCTAAATGATTTTTTTGGAATGAGTAACTCATGATAAATTTTTGATATGGTCAGACAAGGGAGGAAAAGTTCAGGAACCGGGTGAAGCGATATGTGGGAATATGGTGTTGTGTCGACAAACACACTCCAGGTCATATATATTACGACATGTATTGGGATGAGAAACCCGATTGGAAGCCTCTCCCTCTCCAAACCCCAGAATACGATCACCCTCATTGGTGATCCATCATAAGGAAGCAAACACGTGAGATTTTTACAGGTAAAAATTCATATTTTTGTACGTTGAGTTGAAAATGTTTTGGGTTTAGGGACAAAATAAAAATGTTTTTTGTGAAGTTGCTATAACTTGTATTTAGTACGCTTATTTTAGGCACTATACATTAATCGTTTTTATAGAAGTAAAATTGTTTATTCAAGTCAGATGGATGCATTCGGACTCCACAAATTGTCTTTTCTGCTGTTGTTTATATGTCAATTATGATCTACTTAGGCTACGGGTTCATAAAATTCTGCTTTGGTTTATTGTTTCTGCCCTGATCAGTTTCTGTTTGTGGTTGTTGACTCATACGTACACTATCTAATTGGTTACCGATTTTCAGTGACGGTTTTAAGTTTTGGAAGCTGCTACATATTGGTATTCTTCTGTCAACGGCTTTTTTTATTTTGATCAGATGGCTCTCGCATGGTTTGTTGGTCCTGGTTGTTCAATTTGCCTCTGGAATTCTTATGGCTCAAGTTTCCTCAATCAGTTCTGGGCATTTTTGGTGATGGAAATGGATGTGGTTGCTGCTGGGTGTGAAGATGTCGGAGCCCAATAAAGATCACAGAAGAAGGATGGCTCTTAGCGGTTAGAAGCTCCATTGGATGTTGACATTAAGGGTGTTGGTTGGATGGTGGTGTTGAACACAAAGAACTTGTCGTTGGTTGGGGAAGTTGGTTTAGGAGCTGATAGTTGAACACATTTTGAATCAAAGCTATGGACTTTTAAACCAATGAATCGTATTAACTGGGTTTGTTCTTCGTTTGGTCTTAGATATTCTTCTTGGGTTTAAAGTTCCTTACCTTTGATAATGCATTTGGGATATACCAATAACCTAGATAACGTCGGGACAAAGGCGCGTGGTTTCCAATAAAAATTTATCACTCGCCGCATCGCGCGGGTATACTGACTAGTCTCTTATAATAATTTTAAGGGTGTTTCGTTGACAGAATGAAATTTGATAGAATTGTAATTCGTCGAAGGAATTTGACTTTAAAGTAAAAATTGATATGAAATTGCAAAAAGAAAATCACGACAGTTTAGTGATTATTTGTATCAAATCTCATACTAATTTCAACAAATCACATACTAATCACGACACATTAATTCGTATATATTTATGATATTTAATAATATAATTAAATCAAAAAATATTCAATATTTGGCTCATTTCGAAGGTATTGACGAAGCGATTACAAAGGTATAACTTATAAAAAATAGAAATGTTTTTTAATGCATTTTAGTTCATATACATCGTTTATGTTTATATGATAAGAGTCTAAAATGAAAAATAAAAAAGTAAGGGATTAAAAGTAAACTACATACCTAATTATAACGATAGTAAATGTAACGTATAAATTAAAAAAAAAATGAATTAAGGAGAGATTTAAGGAGGAGTGAATGTAGGTATGGTAATTGAACTTATAATGTAAAATGCGTCCAGATACATGTTTAGGCGGGAAAATACTGACGTCGGCTCACCAGAAGACGACACGTGACATGCTAGTTACTTATTTATTATATGTATAGATATATTATATACTAGATAACTATTTGCGCGCGATGCGGTGCGAAGTATCTCAAATCTAAAACCGAGAATTCGAAAAAATAATTTTGTTTCATGTTCATATTTATACGCTTTTAAATTGCATATCAGATGTATAAAATTAAAGGTTAATATGGTTAATTGGTCAAAAAAAATTAGAGAAAATAATATAATCATGATTAATAAAGTATAAATAATTAAATATACTATACTAAAATATTTTTTGCTATATTTTTTAAAAAGGTTCGAAGTCATAATCCAAAAGCCAGTTGATATGTGATATCTTTTTTTCCAATTAATTAAATCTCTTATAATAATTCTAAAGTGTGTTTCGTTGACAGCATGTAATTTGATAGAATTGTAATTCGTCGAAAGAATTCGACTTTGAAGTAAAAATTGATATGAAAATGCAAAAAGAAAATCACGACAGTTTAGTGATTATTTGTATCAAATCTTATACTAATTTCAACAAATCTCATACTAATCACGACACATTAATTCATATATATTTATGATATTTAATAATATAATTAAATAAAAAAATATTCAATATTTGGCTCATTTCGAAGGTATTGACGAAGCGATTACAATGGTATAATTTATAAAAAATAGAAATATTTTTTAATGCATTTTAGTTCATATACATTATTTATGTTTATATGATAAGAGTCTAAAATGAAAAATAAAAAAGTAAGAGATTAAAAGTAAACTACATACCTAATTATAAAGGTAGTAAATGTAACGTATAAATTAAAAAAATTGAATTAAGGAGAGATTTAAGGAGGAGTGAATGTGGGTGTGTTTGCGTCCAGATACATGTTTAGGCGGAAAAATACTGTAGTCGGCTCACCAGAAGACGACACGTGGCATACTAGTTACTTATTTATTATATGTATATATATATTAAAATTAAACTTAAAAGTATAATAATTAACGTATATATATATATATATATATATATATATATATAGAGAGAGAGAGAGAGAGAGAGAGAGGGGAAAGTTCAAATGAAAACTCAAATTCAATTGTGAACGTGAGGACGAATTTTGACCCTTACATCTCTATTGATCCAATGACTCATATTAAATAGAGTTTTTAATTGAAATTATTAATTAAGATGATTATGTGTAAAAAAGGAAGACAATTTAAACTCACGTCTACCATATTTGACTTTTTATTTTTTTTTTTAATTAAAAACTTTTACCCCTTAAAGTTTAAAATAAATTATCTTAAAAATTACTAATATTTTAATCAAACAAATTATATCAGAAAACGAGAATTCCGTGCTCTTCGATATGACATCTATCTCGATATAGTTTTTTGTTGTTTTAACCGCTTTTACGTGAAATGTCATATATGTGTTATATTCATTATGAATATTTATGTATTTAAGTGTTTATAACATCTCGACACCGTAAGTCCGTAACTCGACATCACCTTCTACAACACTTTCTTCAACGTCCTAAGGCATTGTGTTCTTCATTACCGTAACCCAACACCCATCGAGATGAATCGGGAACCTATCGAGTTTCGATTGTGAATCGAGAAACGAAAGAGAGTGTGTCACGTCTCCACACCTTCACGTGTCACTCATGTATTATTCTTCATGAATAATGTATCATTCAGTATGAATAATACATCATTCAGGGTGAATAATACATCATTCATGAATCGTGTATTATTCACCCTGAATGATGTATTATTCATACTGAATACTGTATTATTCATCCTGAATATTGTATTATTCATCATGAATAGTGAATGAACTTTCACCTTTGTTATTCATACTGAATGTAGACACCTGGAGATGTGCATACATATTCATAAAGAATAAAACCAAGTCGCGATTGTGAATCGGAAAACAAAAGAGAGTGCGTCATGTGTTCACACCTTCACGGGTCATTCATATATTATTCATCATGAATAATGTATCATTCAGGATGAATAATACAGCATTCAAGGTGAATAATACATTATTCGTGTTTAATAATACATGAATCAGGAATTCGTGTATTACTAGATGGGGAACATAATCTTGAAACACATTTCACCCTTGTTAATTATCAAGTATGCATATATGAATGTATTTCTTCTATTTTGCAATCTTATGATAATTCGAGCCTTTCCCTTTTGTACCTTGTAATTTGATTTATGCGAGTGGATTTCAGATAAAGCAAATAAGGATTGTGCTTGCCATAGCATCAATCTTGAATCGTACTTTGGTGAGAAACATTTACTTTGAATCTACATACATTTATTTAATTTTCATAAATGCGGTCTTTTACTAATTTTCAAATTTTAGGTTATGCCTCCAATGTGGTGTAGATTGGATAGATTATGGTTTCCACATCCGGGAGTTCTCATAGGGTCCATGACAAGACTACCCTTCATCTGTCCTTTGGATCACGTATTTGAGGTACGTTTCTTGTTGCAAAGGCTACCGAATAACTTCAATTATTTGTTTGAAAAAAGCATTTTTTCCTGTTTTTTTATGTGTCCAAAAATGGTGGTATTTTTGTTTTTAAGTGAGATTAGCAGGCCAGGATCTTTGCAATATGCTGTAAAATAGACAATTTCTACAGGTGCATACGATGGTAAAGGCATTGCCGGAGGAGGAATTTGGGCCTGGAATCGATATAAGAGAGTCAAAACAGCAAAGTTTATATATTCACTAATGAATAAACCAAAAAAGGCTTTGGTATAATTAGTTCTCTTATGCACCTGAACTAATTTGGTGTAATAATAGCCGGGTGATTCATTGGTGCGATTATTTCTATATAATTACCATTTTCTGCTTATAATTATTTGAATTTCAGCCTCACTGTGACCAACTTGTTTAATGTTGAACAGTTTAAAACAGTATCCTCCCCATTGAAGGATGTGAAAGTCATCCAATTTTCATCAATGCAAGACGCCTTTCTAGGATTCACCGATAAGGCAAGCAATCTGTTTCCCCTTTCTTTTAGTTGCCAACACCTTTCTATATCTATTAAACCAAATGTACCCTTCTCGGAGGTAGGGTTTGGGAAATTTTCTTTTCTAGAAAGGTTTTATTTAATCTACCAATTACTTGTGCGTTATCTAAATGATTTTTTTGGAATGAGTAACTCATGATAAATTTTTGATATGGTCAGACAAGGGAGGAAAAGTTCAGGAACCGGGTGAAGCGATATGTGGGAATATGGTGTTGTGTCGACAAACACACTCCAGGTCATATATATTACGACATGTATTGGGATGAGAAACCCGATTGGAAGCCTCTCCCTCTCCAAACCCCAGAATACGATCACCCTCATTGGTGATCCATCATAAGGAAGCAAACACGTGAGATTTTTACAGGTAAAAATTCATATTTTTGTACGTTGAGTTGAAAATGTTTTGGGTTTAGGGACAAAATAAAAATGTTTTTTGTGAAGTTGCTATAACTTGTATTTAGTACGCTTATTTTAGGCACTATACATTAATCGTTTTTATAGAAGTAAAATTGTTTATTCAAGTCAGATGGATGCATTCGGACTCCACAAATTGTCTTTTCTGCTGTTGTTTATATGTCAATTATGATCTACTTAGGCTACGGGTTCATAAAACTCTGCTTTGGTTTATTGTTTCTGCCCTGATCAGTTTCTGTTTGTGGTTGTTGACTCATACGTACACTATCTAATTGGTTACCGATTTTCAGTGACGGTTTTAAGTTTTGGAAGCTGCTACATATTGGTATTCTTCTGTCAACGGCTTTTTTTATTTTGATCAGATGGCTCTCGCATGGTTTGTTGGTCCTGGTTGTTCAATTTGCCTCTGGAATTCTTATGGCTCAAGTTTCCTCAATCAGTTCTGGGCATTTTTGGTGATGGAAATGGATGTGGTTGCTGCTGGGTGTGAAGATGTCGGAGCCCAATAAAGATCACAGAAGAAGGATGGCTCTTAGCGGTTAGAAGCTCCATTGGATGTTGACATTAAGGGTGTTGGTTGGATGGTGGTGTTGAACACAAAGAACTTGTCGTTGGTTGGGGAAGTTGGTTTAGGAGCTGATAGTTGAACACATTTTGAATCAAAGCTATGGACTTTTAAACCAATGAATCGTATTAACTGGGTTTGTTCTTCGTTTGGTCTTAGATATTCTTCTTGGGTTTAAAGTTCCTTACCTTTGATAATGCATTTGGGATATACCAATAACCTAGATAACGTCGGGACAAAGGCGCGTGGTTTCCAATAAAAATTTATCACTCGCCGCATCGCGCGGGTATACTGACTAGTCTCTTATAATAATTTTAAGGGTGTTTCGTTGACAGAATGAAATTTGATAGAATTGTAATTCGTCGAAGGAATTTGACTTTAAAGTAAAAATTGATATGAAATTGCAAAAAGAAAATCACGACAGTTTAGTGATTATTTGTATCAAATCTCATACTAATTTCAACAAATCACATACTAATCACGACACATTAATTCGTATATATTTATGATATTTAATAATATAATTAAATCAAAAAATATTCAATATTGGGCTCATTTCGAAGGTATTGACGAAGCGATTACAAAGGTATAACTTATAAAAAATAGAAATGTTTTTTAATGCATTTTAGTTCATATACATCGTTTATGTTTATATGATAAGAGTCTAAAATGAAAAATAAAAAAGTAAGGGATTAAAAGTAAACTACATACCTAATTATAACGATAGTAAATGTAACGTATAAATTAAAAAAAATGAATTAAGGAGAGATTTAAGGAGGAGTGAATGTAGGTATGGTAATTGAACTTATAATGTAAAATGCGTCCAGATACATGTTTAGGCGGGAAAATACTGACGTCGGCTCACCAGAAGACGACACGTGACATGCTAGTTACTTATTTATTATATGTATAGATATATTATATACTAGATAACTATTTGCGCGCGATGCGGTGCGAAGTATCTCAAATCTAAAACCGAGAATTCGAAAAAATAATTTTGTTTCATGTTCATATTTATACGCTTTTAAATTGCATATCAGATGTATAAAATTAAAGGTTAATATGGTTAATTGGTCAAAAAAAATTAGAGAAAATAATATAATCATGATTAATAAAGTATAAATAATTAAATATACTATACTAAAATATTTTTTGCTATATTTTTTAAAAAGGTTCGAAGTCATAATCCAAAAGTCAGTTGATATGTGATATCTTTTTTTCCAATTAATTAAATCTCTTATAATAATTCTAAAGTGTGTTTCGTTGACAGCATGTAATTTGATAGAATTGTAATTCGTCGAAAGAATTCGACTTTGAAGTAAAAATTGATATGAAAATGCAAAAAGAAAATCACGACAGTTTAGTGATTATTTGTATCAAATCTTATACTAATTTCAACAAATCTCATACTAATCACGACACATTAATTCATATATATTTATGATATTTAATAATATAATTAAATAAAAAAATATTCAATATTTGGCTCATTTCGAAGGTATTGACGAAACGATTACAATGGTATAATTTATAAAAAATAGAAATATTTTTTAATGCATTTTAGTTCATATACATTATTTATGTTTATATGATAAGAGTCTAAAATGAAAAATAAAAAAGTAAGAGATTAAAAGTAAACTACATACCTAATTATAAAGGTAGTAAATGTAACGTATAAATTAAAAAAATTGAATTAAGGAGAGATTTAAGGAGGAGTGAATGTGGGTGTGTTTGCGTCCAGATACATGTTTAGGCGGAAAAATACTGTAGTCGGCTCACCAGAAGACGACACGTGGCATACTAGTTACTTATTTATTATATGTATATATATATTAAAATTAAACTTAAAAGTATAATAATTAACGTGTATATATATATATATATATAGAGAGAGAGAGAGAGAGAGAGAGAGGAAAGTTCAAATGAAAACTCAAATTCAATTGTGAACGTGAGGACGAATTTTGACCCTTACATCTCTATTGATCCAATGACTCATATTAAATAGAGTTTTTAATTGAAATTATTAATTAAGATGATTATGTGTAAAAAAGGAAGACAATTTAAACTCACGTCTACCATATTTGACTTTTTATTTTTTTTTAATTAAAAACTTTTACCCCTTAAAGTTTAAAATAAATTATCTTAAAAATTACTAATATTTTAATCAAACAAATTATATCAGAAAACGAGAATTCCGTGCTCTTCGATATGACATCTATCTCGATATAGTTTTTTGTTGTTTTAACCGCTTTTACGTGAAATGTCATATATGTGTTATATTCATTATGAATATTTATGTATTTAAGTGTTTATAACATCTCGACACCGTAAGTCCGTAACTCGACATCACCTTCTACAACACTTTCTTCAACGTCCTAAGGCATTGTGTTCTTCATTACCGTAACCCAACACCCATCGAGATGAATCGGGAACCTATCGAGTTTCGATTGTGAACCGAGAAACGAAAGAGAGTGTGTCACGTCTCCACACCTTCACGTGTCACTCATGTATTATTCTTCATGAATAATGTATCATTCAGTATGAATAATACATCATTCAGGGTGAATAATACATCATTCATGAATCGTGTATTATTCACCCTGAATGATGTATTATTCATACTGAATACTGTATTATTCATCCTGAATATTGTATTATTCATCATGAATAGTGAATGAACTTTCACCTTTGTTATTCATACTGAATGTAGACACCTGGAGATGTGCATACATATTCATAAAGAATAAAACCAAGTCGCGATTGTGAATCGGAAAACAAAAGAGAGTGCGTCATGTGTTCACACCTTCACGGGTCATTCATATATTATTCATCATGAATAATGTATCATTCAGGATGAATAATACAGCATTCAAGGTGAATAATACATTATTCGTGTTTAATAATACATGAATCAGGAATTCGTGTATTATTCATCATGAATGTTGTATTATTCATTTTGAATACTGTGTTATTCGTCATGAATATTGAATGAACGTTCCCCTTTGTTATTCATACAGAAAATGAACAGCAGGAAACGTGCATACATATTCATAGTGAGTATAACACATACATAGCATTTCACGTAAAAACGGTTAAAATAAAAAAAAACTATATCGAGATGGATGTCATATCGAAGAGCACGAAATTCTCGTTTTTTTGATGTAATTTGTTTGATTAAAATATTAGTAATTTTTAAGATAATTTATTTTAAACTTTAAGGGGTAAAAGTTTTTTAATTAAAAAAAAATAAAAAGTCAAAGATGGTAGGCGCTGATTCAAATTTCCATATTTGCCCTAATCATTTCTCAATTAGTTTCATTATGTTTTAACCATTGATTAGTTTTCCAAACTTGATCAATGGTTGTATTTATCCTCATATTCACAATTAAAAATAAGTTTTCATTTGAAACCATCCATATATATATATATAGGGGTGGGTTCAAATAAAAACCAAATTTCAGTTGTAAACGTGAGGACAAACCACAGCCCTTGATTAAAAAATCGGAGATCAGATCAATGAATAAAAAACACGGTGGCAATTTTGTAAATAACTTGAAAACTATGTCCATGGCTTAGTGAATTTTTAGCGCGCAGGGGTAAAATTGGAATCAGCCCTCTTTTGTTGACTTTTTATTTTCTTTTTTAATTAAAAAACTTTTACCCCCTTAAATTTTAAAATAAATTATCTCAAAAACTACTAACATTTTAATCAAACAAATTACATCAAAAAAACGAGAATTTCGTGCTCTTCGATATGACATCCATCATGATATAGTTTTTTTCGATTTAACCGTTTTTTACGTGAAATCGTGTATATATGTTATATTCAGTCTGAATATAACACATATCAATCAGTTAATAGTTTTTTTACCCAAAAAATAAACATGTAAGGGAACATTTCCTATTAAGGGCTGCATCTTGATTTGTATGGTAATTAGAAATAAATCAATTTGCTGGTTGCTACTTGATATGAATCCAATCCATTCCCTAAACCTAAATTCAATCATTCTTTACTAGTCCCAAATACTTATCATCAGTCTAAAAGTTCGGCATTGTTGGATACTCTTCCCTCCATGAAAAGAGCCCCATTTAGGGTCAAATAACAGGATGTGCGAGTTAACAATCTGAAGTGTTGGAGTATGAAATTCAAAAACAATAACAGAAAGCTAATTAACAAACCAAAGAAATGCCCAAATTCCAAAATCCACTAAATGTTTATAACCCACGAATTAATACAATCTAGTTTCGAATACTTACATGGATTCTGTTGAACTCAAGCCCCATTTCCGCCACATAAGAGAAAAACACCCACCTCGGAAACTTGCTCTAGGGTTAGATATTGCAAGTTCTAAAACAATAAAAGGTAGATTAAAATAGAGCAATTTCGTAAAATCCAAGACACGTTTTTCTATTTCCTAAAAGAACTGTTGAGAAGAATGTAAGTTTACCGCGTGATTCTTCTCTAACGTGACGGTCGTGATCGATGATAAGGATTTTGCTGATTTTGGTTTGTTATCAGTCTGAATATGTGTTATATTCAGTCTGAATATGTGTTATATTCAGACTGAATATGTGTTATATTCAGACTGAATATGTGTTATATTCAGTCTGAATATGTGTTATATTCAGACTGAATAAAGGTAGATATTCAAAACGAATAAATGTTTAAATTTTGTACCTTTATTCAGTCTGAATAACTCTATATATTCAGACTGAATAAAGGTAAATATTCAAAACCGAATAAATGCACCTTTATTCACTCTGAATATAACACATATACACGATTTCACGTAAAACGGTTAAAACGAAAAAAAACTATATCATGATGAATGTCATATCGAAGAGCACGAAATTCTCGTTTTTTTGATGTAATTTGTTTGATTAAAATGTTAGTAATTTTTGAGATAATTTATTTTAAAATTTAAGGGGGTAAAAGTTTTTTAATTAAAAAAGAAAATAAAAAGTCAATAAAGGATGCGCTCATTCTAATTTGACGAAAATAGCCCTAAAGCTGAATTTTAGGAATGGCTTAAATATGGCTGCGATCAATGGACGAGATTTGTCCTCATGTTTACAATTGAATTTGAGTGTTCATTTGAACTTTCCTCTATATATATATATATATATATATATATATAGAGAGAGAGAGAGAGAGGAAGGTTCAAACGAGGAGCGCATCAATTTAAGATAACGTGAGGAGCACTCCCGTGCTTCTGATCACATATGATTTACAACCCTAAAAAATCGGATTTAACTCAAAAATTCGCGCAAAAGTGGCGCGAGGCGTGGCGCGATGCTGCAGGTCGCGGATCACATGTGATTCAACACTGTAAATCATTAATGATTCATAACTGTCAATTCGAGTCCAGATCAGTTGTGAATCACATGTGATCCACAACTGCCAATCACATGTGATTCATAACTGTCAATTGCTCCTCACGTTCTCTTAAATTGGTACGCTCCTCGTTTGAACCCGCCTATATATATATATATATATATAGAGGAAAGTTCAAATGAAAACTCAAATTCAATTGTAAACATGAGGACAAATCTCGTCCATTGATCGCAGCCATATTTAAGCCATTCCTAAAATTCAGCTTTAGGGGTATTTTCGTCAAATTAGAATGAGCGCATCCTTTATAGACTTTTTATTTTCTTTTTTAATTAAAAAACTTTTACCCCCTTAAATTTTAAAATAAATTATCTCAAAAATTACTAACATTTTAATCAAACAAATTACATCAAAAAAACGAGAATTTCGTGCTCTTCGATATGACATCCATCATGATATAGTTTTTTTTTTCGTTTTAACCGTTTTACGTGAAATCGTGTATATGTGTTATATTCAGAGTGAATAAAGGTACATTTATTCAGTTTTGAATAGTTACCTTTATTCAGTCTGAATATATAGAGTTATTCAGACTGAATAAAGGTACAAAATTTAAACATTTATTCGTTTTGAATATCTACCTTTATTCAGTCTGAATATAACACATATTCAGACTGAATATAACACATATTCAGTCTGAATATAACACATATTCAGACTGAATATAACACATATTCAGTCTGAATATAACACATATTCAGGCTGAATATAACACATATTCAGTCTGAATATAACACATATTCAGTCTGAATATAACAAATATTCAGACTGAATATAACAAATATTCAGACTGAATATAACACATATTCAGACTGAATATAACACATATTCAGATTGATGTATTTATATGTATATATACCAACATGCAGTTTGTGCAACCACAATATATAGTGTAGCTACCAACTTTTACAACTCAAACAAACAAAGAGCTTTGTCTTTGTAACTGCACACAAATTATAACTTTCATTTAACATACACGTGTTTGCATCATAATGTTTATTGACACATATGATGATATGATAGATGTGGTAACAATGGCGATCATTATATGAAAACAACCAACTGCTAAACCAGTAATTAAATCACCATCATATCATCAGCAAATATTTATACCTTATTCATAAATTAACTGTCAGTGTATATATATTTCCTTACGCGTGGTTGGTCTGTTTTGATTGGGCAAACTGCGCTTGTCAGGATCGAATCTTAACAAGACAATAAACACTTAGAATTCAGAATTAAAGAATCTGCGGAAAAGAACTTTAATTCTCACAATCAAGAACAATGTAACAGAAAATTCACCACTTTGTGTATTCACTAAATCGACTCACAAGATTACAACCAAACCTCAATCTTGATGAACAGGCTCAATCAAGACGACTTCTACTTCTCTAGAAATAGGGTTCTAAAACCTTGA